>CM038115.1:18104751-18538928 GCA_001642375.2 Mentha longifolia | reverse complement strand
GCTTTTTTACTTATGCAATTATGTTTTTTTGCAAATAATGCTTTCATGTTTTTATTTATATATGTGTTCATGTGTTTTTGCATGATTGTAACACATAACAAGCACGATTTGTAAAAATCATAATTTTATATCTAAAAAGCATTACTTGCAAAAAAGCATAAATGCATAAGTAAAAAGCACGAAAGCATAACTAAAAAAGCAAGTTCTCACGGTTCTCACGAATAGAATTGTTCCCATAGGAACCCTCCCCTATATATATATATATATATATATATATAACTGACGATGTTATTTTCATGCAATTTGAGAATAATATAGATAAAATCATTTAAAATTTGCATGTTAGGAAGCTTTTGTTTTAGTCTAGAAGCGCTAAGGATGAAGCAGTCAGAGGTCGCGAAGCATCAAGTGGCGAAGCAGCTCCAACAGTGAAAGCGTCATCAGTAAAGTTTGGCAAAACTTCATGGAAACGTTTCAGATAAAGATGCTTAGAGCGAGCTTCCGTTCAGTAGAAGCAAAGCGCTCTCAAGTCAGCTCACCCAAAGCGTCTCTGATATGGAGCTGTACTTGAAACATCCATGTTGTCAGTATGATACGTTGACTCACCAACCCTCCAGTTTGAATTTCAAACTCTGATGTGTGCCGCAGTTGCAGTCCACGTGTAATCACGTTATTGCTCAACGGAGCGGTTTGGTAGAAAAGTCACGATAAAGTGCAGAACGCCCATACCCCGATTTCAACCACCATGCAGTGACTTTCCCAGTACTGTAGGCGATGATAAAGCACCTGACAAATAGCAATTTTCCCATAATTCACGGGAAAGTAAGGAACACGCAACCTCTTCTCTCTCAACGGGAAGTAGGGTTCCTTACTATAAATAGAAGGAGTTGCACACATTAAAACTAACGCACGTACAAACGATTCAAGCATACTACTCGCAAGAACTCAAACAAATTATCCTTTACATTCCTTTAGTTCTTTCGAAGTGCTTCCCTTTAGTGTGTCCTCAAGAAATATATTTTCTTGAGTATTGCAACTACTTTCTTTCTAGATTGAACCGCATATATCCAAAGCCTAGCTTCGAGAATCTTTATCCCTTTACTTGTGATCTTCTTTGTCAAGGATTCTCACACTACGAAAATCCAAAACCCCAAAACCCAAGTCTAGTGTTCATAAATTGAGTTGTAAGTTGTAAAGTTTTTGTAGCAAAGTTTGTTGTTGTAAAGCTCTCGAGAGTCCGTAAATCTCTAAGGATTCAAGTGTAAGTTTGTTACTGCCTTGAATCACTTCCCTTTGGAAGTATAAAACAAGGGATACCGAGTGAAGGTATTCATCCCGTCGTGGGATAAGAGTGGACATAGGAGAGGTGCTCCGAACTACTATAAATTGTTTTTCTCTCTTTAAGTTTATTTATTTACTGCTTGATTATTGCATGCACACACACACACGCTTTAAATAAATTCGCAAGAAAATTTTAAGTCGCACCACATTCCGCACAACACTCACACGAGCGAGAAGCTTCGGAAGCCTCACTAGCATTCGAAGGTCTACTGAGCAAAAGACTAAAAAACGAAAGAGAAGTTAAGCACTTCTCAACACACGTATTCACCCCCCCCCTCTCTACGCGTATTAGTCACTTTCGGGACCAACACATACCAAATAAATGGATTATGTTATACTTTAAACATTTGCTTCCCGTTAGTGGTGGAGGAAGAAAACATTAACCGAATGATGTTCTAAATTTGCATACAGTTAAATAAATATGTTAAATAGTGCTACATAATAATATTAAAACTTACAATTGTAATAGTAATAAAATGGCTAAATGTTAGATACGCTAGAGTGGTGGCAAATTATTGAAATACACGTTAGAATTGTAATTACTTATAAAAATGTGTCTTTTAAATATTTTATTTTGATCTCCTGATCGTCTTCTTCCTCCTCCCAATTCATAGTCTTCTCTGATCGGTGTTATTTCTTGTCACATGTCTTTCACATTCTTCATAAAATTTCGTAAAAATATATTAATAATCGATCTTAAATTAAAAATTAAATTGAGATAATAATTTCATATAAAAATTAAAAAAAGTAACTATGAAAAAAAAACATGTTATGATAATTAAAGATCTTATGATTCAAATCATATTGGGTACTTGCATATATATAAAGTAGTGTATAGATGATCAATATCTAAATTAGGATAATAAAGTCATTTTGTCAAAATTTATGTTGAAAATTTCTGATTATCATACAAAATCTGAATACTAAAAGTAAAAGGAATAAAAATTGGAGGGTATGTTTGCTTTACCAAGCACCCTCCTGTAATCGCTCTTGCTTTTGGTCCAAATCATATATTTAAACATATGTAAGCCGTTTTAACTTTTTTCTTTTACAAATAAAAAGTCATAGTGATTTTTCATTCTAAAAAAAAAAAAATCATTGGAATTCAACTATGTGGACAGATTGCACCTTTAGTACTAATTTGATAAGTAGGAGAATGAAAAATGAATGGAATGAAGTTAAGCGGAGGAATGATAATAATAATCGTTACTTTTACAGAGTGTTTGGTTTAATAATGGAAAACAATCAAATTTATATAATCCTTACTCCTATATTTTCATTATAATGGAATAATTTATCACATTCATATATATATATAAATATATATATATATATTCAAAATTATAATAATTTTCATTACCTAAAACAATTCCTAAAACTTTAGCATTAATTAAATTATTACTAAGATATATTCAACTTCAAATAAATTATACTCCTTCTGTCCCATAAGTTTAGATCCGAAATACTCGCCACAAACATTACAAAAATGAATTTATTACGATCCCTTAATTTGTACCAAATTTATTGGGACATTTGATTTGAGCACGATATTAAGGCACTATGCATTAGTGCTAAAGTGTAATATTACAAATTTTGTACATATTTTGTTTTAATTTTTAAAGCAAAGCATCATAGATCCTCTAAAATATATTGATGATGCATATTAAATCAATAAAATAAACAAACAAATTATAATAATTTAAAATTTTAGAATTCTTATTATATTGGGGCAAGAGTAGATCAAGAACATGTATATAATAATACATATGATAAGTTATTGATATTTCAGTCATAGTTTAGAAATAATTGCAAGTTTAGCTCATAAATTAGTTGACGGACGGGTGTATTGGAAATTTTATTTTTTTTGTGTTTTTTCTTTATTGATTTGATTGATATTCCCTCATCCGCAATAAGTGTGAACTTATAATTAAATTATGAAGTTATATTTATTAATTAGTAACTTAAGTTTGATGAATGTTATTATAATTTGTTTTACTAAGTTTAGCATCTATAATTCTTATAAAATTATTTACAATATGTCAAGGATAATAAAGTGCAAGAATATAACGGGCATTGCAATAAATATTTAATAATTAGCTGTTGACTGGTTTTTTTATAATTTTATTTATTTATTTTTGAAATAACTATGATTGTGAATTGTAGAGAATTTCAAGTCTAATTTTTTAGCTGTGCAAATTATGATTAGTGTGTCTTTTTTTTTTTTTTTGAAGTGGTATGAAAATCCTTCTATTTATCTTCCAAATCTTTATTGATAAATACCTTAATTTCGATTTCATAATATTTCAAATCAAATATATAAAATTAATAATATTGAGTTCGTCTTTTGGGATGCCCAACTTGACTACGCCAGACATTAATATAAGAAGAAGAAGAAGAAGACACGATCATACTGTTAGGATATTTATGTAAGGGGGAACTTGAATCAAGTTGATAATAAAAGAAGTGTTTTGATTCGATTCCTAAAAACCCGAATTTTACTTAGAATATTTTCCTTATTATCTTCGATGAATCCAGTTCTAAAGTTACAATGTATATTTTAATGTATTAGAAGAACTCATCTGTTAAGGAGTTCTAGGTATTAAAATGTAACTTTAAAGTATCTAAGTGAGAGCGCTTAAAAAGAAGCTAAAACGCCTGGCTAAAGGAAGAACAATGGAATGATTCAAAGATGGAACATTCAGACAAGCCAGAGGCTCAGACTTGTAAGGAAGCATGCCGAAGCAAAAGCGAGAGCAACAGAATACAAGGCAAGAAGCGAAGCGTCCTTAGCTTACTGGAAGGAAAGCCGGAGCGCACTTCCAGTACAAAGCACTTCCAGACCAGAAGCGTGCCTCGAGAACAAAGCGTCTGCAATAAAGCCGCATGAAAGCAGAGTGACTGAACAGCTCGAAGAGCGTGCTTAGTTTAAGTGTGAAGGAGCTCGCTTTCATTACGCAAAGCGTCTCCACACTTAGCCGCCTCAGCTGCAAATTCAAAGCAGATCAAAGTGCCTCTCTGATCTAGAGTGTGCTTTCAGGTCATAGCGAGAGCGTCTGACAAGCAGGTGAGATGCGATAGCTGCCAGACCACGTGTCCGCCTCTCAGTGCTTAAAAGAACGGTGAGCTGTCCAATCGCCGAATGCACAGGCCTAGGTTCTAACAAGTCAACAACTACTCCCCTAGGACTGTGTGCTATGAAGTAAAAGATTTGATTCAGATTGGACATGGTGAGGTGCACGCAATCTATCTTTCCAACTGGATAGATTTGCTTTTCCCTCTCTATAAATAGAAAGTTCAAACTACATAATAAGAAGTGAGATTAAGTGAAATCAAGAGCACAAGAGAAGAGAGAATGCGCTTCCAACTTTGAAAAACCTCTTTCCTTATCTACCTTCAATATCTCCGATCCAACCTTCTAGCTCACAACTTAGGGCTTCAATCTCATTTATCCATAAGCCCTAGAGAGAAATCTAAGCCTTCTACATTGTACTTCATTATAAAAGGATTTCTCATTAGTTGGAAATATACGAACCCAAACCCAAACTCAACCGTAAAGTTTGAGAGTTTAGTTTGTAAAGGTTGTAAGGCTCGTGAGTGCCTATCGTATAAACTCATCGGCTCGTGAGTGCCGATCATATAAACTCACATAGGCTCTTGGGTGCCTGTTGAAAACCCCAAGCTTTGAGTGAAGTTTCATCACTGAGTGAAGGTGATGGGAGTGGATGTAGGAGCGGTTGCTCCGAACCACTATAAATCTTGTCTAAAGTGCCTTATCGGGACCAACACATACAAATGATAATGTTTTAATAAACGTCCGGCGTCGCCAAGTAGCAATTTAGAAAAATCAATTCTGCATCACTTTGGAGATTTACAACTCGGGAGAAAAATCATAAATAGTTAAAAGGTGGTGTATTTTTTTTGACCAAAAATTAGAAGTCATGTGCAAAAATAACATTTGACCAATGTCAGTGGATTTTTTTTAAGGGTAAGAAAATTATTCCGAAAACAGAAAAAACAAACCAAATCAAACCAAAATATTTAATTTGGTTAGGTTAGTTTGGTTAGTATGGTTGATTCGGTTTAAATAATTTTTTTTTCTTTGGTTTTTCGGTTTGAATCAGTTTTATTTTCTTAAAACCAAACAATACGAAGAACCAATTATATATATATATATATATATTGGATTGCAAATATTATTTTCTTGAATTTTTTAACTATTCACTCATTGTTATCTTAATTTTATGTTTATGACTTGAGACTTTATGAACATTAAAAACTTTTTCTTTTGTTGATGATAGATGATTTGGTTATTTATTTTTAAAAAAATAAATTAAGATTGCAACATGCTATATGTACTTGTGACTTGTCAGTTGTTTTGTACAATATGATTCAACATATGTACTTGGTTTATTGGTTTATTTTGGTTGATATAATAATTATTTGTATGTTATTGTTTCCCTTAAAATATGATTTTATTGTTTAGACTTTATGAAATTTTATTGGTATTATAATGAAAATCATATTTTATTTTTAAAAGAAACAAAAATTTGGAATCAATAAATTCATCAATATGACGAACCAGATATTTTGGTTAATTCGGTTCGGTTTCCGAAATAATTTTGGTTTAATTAATATGTACTTTTAATGTTTTGCTTAATTTTCATCATTAATTTTTGACCAAAAGTTAAAAATCGTGTGTAAAAATAAAATTTAACTAAAGATCATATATATATATATATATATATATTGACAATTAGTCCTTTTAATAATTGATTAGCATAAATTTGACGGATTGCGTGCAACACACACTATCCCTGCTAGTACTAATAAAGACATAAAATAGGCAATAAATAGAAAGATTATACATTAAAAT
Source organism: Mentha longifolia (assembly GCA_001642375.2). Classification (NCBI taxonomy): domain Eukaryota; kingdom Viridiplantae; phylum Streptophyta; class Magnoliopsida; order Lamiales; family Lamiaceae; genus Mentha; species Mentha longifolia. The sequence goes on along the minus strand of CM038115.1, from coordinate 18,532,714 downwards.
TTAAATAAAGAAAAGTATATTTTACGACATGGTGATAGATCATGCTTCATGGTGTCATATAATAATTGATTCATATTTATATCACAATAATATCAAAACAAAAATTTAATAATTACACCTCATAGCCGAAAACGCTTTAATTTAAGTAGCTTTAACGATTTTTTGTTTTGTGTTCAAATGTATATGTAAATATTGCATCCCCTTCTTTTTCTGCAATAGGGAAGTAATTAAAAAAAAATAGCTAAAAAAATGTATCCAAGGATATTGTGTATTTAGTTAGTGTCAAAAATTTAATTTTTAAGAGTTCCAATAGAAGTACACTATTTATATAACTACAATTTGAAAGTAAATAACACTAATTAATTAAGTTCATTTTAAATTACCAAGTTATCCTTAAAATAAATCTAATAGGGGCATAATAGGCAAATCAAAATTTATAAAATAAAGCTTTTTTATAATAGGTATATATTATACAAAATATATCTAATTTGATGAAATTAATTCCCAACCTTACGAAGAAACATTGAACTATACTACCTCTATCCCATTATATTTGATCACTTCACTTTATTAACTTTTTCGGCACGCGTTTCCACCGAAACTTAGTACGGAGTTTTAAAATATAATTTTGAAGTATTCTTTTTTTCACAAGATACTATCCGGCGAATCCCCCTCCATCCGACTCTTCTCCGCCTCGGCCCTCCGCGACTGCTTCAGCGTGTTCTGCAACGTGGTGGGGCTGATTTGAGGGTACAGATGGGGGTCGACGGCGTGTTCGCTCTCCCTCTCGCCCCCTCTATCTCCTCCATCTCGTCTCCCCTGCAGTCCCGCATCGCCGCCGACTCCGCTGGGTACACCGTCGGGAGGTCCTTTGACAACCCTGATGCTGATCTCGGGAAGGTCTTGAGGAATGCTGCTCTCCGTGGTGTGGCTCGCCGTGGTCGGACTGCCGCCGGATCTGCTCCTCGGTCTGGATCTGCCGCCGCGTCTGCCCTAGCCGTTGCTGCGCCAACTCACCCCGCCACCGCATCAGCCCTCGGTCCCTCCGCATCTGCTCCTACCGCCGCTGCATCACCTCCTGCCACCGCTGTATCAGGTCCAGCCACCGCCGGATCTGCTGAGAATAAGAGGAAGATTCGTTTCCCCCTCCCCCTCCCCTTGAGGTTTTTGTTTTTGCACTGCTTGCTCTTATTTCTCAATAATTATAATAGTGGTTTCCCCATTATTATGAATATTGGTACCTATGTTCTGTATAATGAAATTATGAATAATTCCGAACTCAGATGAGAAACTAACAATTCCAACATTTAATTACTTTTATTTAGTACAATTTAATTACTTTTTTTTTTTTCTTTCTTTCTTTTTTAATTTTTTGTGCAGCTTCTCTATTGTTTTAATTTCTACTCCTTTCTATCTTGTTTTTATTTTTTTTTAAGTGTGATTGTGTCACGACCGCACTTTGCTAAGGATAGCTAAGACGGGAAACCGTGACTAGGGGTTGGATATAAGAAGCGGGGAAGAAAGGGGAAACGACTTGTAACTCAGTAATTAGCAAAATGAACAATTGAATAGACTCGATCAATAGAGATTTGAGAGATGAACGAAGTTAACGAGAAAATCTCATGGCTTAAATGTTATACAAGTATTCAAGAGAAGAAACCTTGCAAAGTCAAACATTATTCAAGTTCATGAAGGAATACGAGTAGAGTAGTTCTCGATTTACTGGTTCATGAAGCCAGTTAAACATAATTATCTAAATAAGATAATAGAAGCGTACAACGGAAGTCTTTAACAAAATAGATACTATAAAGATATGTATCTCTTTCGGAACCAAATTCAAAAGATGAACGAATCTCCTCTCAACACTGCCGCCTTTGCCACCTCGCTCAACCTGCAAGTTTTTGGAAACACGAGCAGGGCTGAGTACTTGATGTACTCCGTGAGGTTATGCCCAAAAATAATTTTCAGTAAAATAATCACCAATCATGCATTTCACAGTTATCACAAGGTTTTATCAAAATACTTGTGTAACTAAAACAACTTTATTTCCATAACAATTGGAGTGCACTCCCCGTTTTCTTCCACATCTGTATTATCCATATTTGTAAGTACGCCGGCAAGGTGGCCACCTCACCGGACGTTTCCATGCATAACCGGCCCACCTTTGGAGCACACAGTCACGACTTCGTGTACACATACCTGGCTAGCGACCTTTGTCTAACTCAGGCTCGATCGATTTAACGTTGGCAATCCAACACAGATAGGCATCACACATAAAACCAAAAACATTTTATGCATGAAAGGGTTTTGAGTCAACTTGCTTTATTTTCAAAACATGCTTCATTATAGCAACAATATAATTTTCTTTGTTAGAACGCCCACCTGATTGCAAAAGTGATTGAGCGATTCCTAGTTCTTCTTCACGTTCCTCGACCCTCGCCACTTGCTTGATCTTTAGGGAAAAATCTCATTTCAGTAGATATTCTAATTTTAGAGGAATATATTATTACTAGAATTCTCATCTTATATCTCATTAGAGTTTTAGGAACTCACATCGCTTCTAACTCATATCGCGTATTAGAAATATATTAATCGAGAAGATAGAAAAGTCCACCCGGAAAATTCGGCATGGCCTCAACGTTCGATGATACTACTCGATAATTCTAAATTATCTAAAATCAGCTAAATTCGACTAATTCAAATGAGAACTCAATTTCTCCATTCGAACTAGTCCCAAGACTCGATCAAGACGCTTAACAAAGCAGTAGAAGGTCCGTCATATGAAAAACAAGTTCAACATTCTAAGAGAATTTAGAAATTCTGCGACCCTCTAGGAAAATAATTGTTTCTCACTCATTATAAATCGAAACAGAGCATATGATATTGATTTGGAAAGATAACACATAGGGCTACAACATGTTTAAATTTCAAAATTTTCCCACGAGTGTGCTGGGAGTTTGAAGCATTTATTTCCAGAACTCGGAATCTGAAAATCAGGAATTTGGCAGATTCTAGTACTAACTTTGAGTGAGGATTTCTCACTCGTTTCTTGATGGATTCGAATGAATGAGATATCAAAACTGAAGTTCAGACAACAAGGAACAACTTTCTAGTTATACTATTTTTCATTCGACCAAAGGAAAGTGGTCAAAACGTGGTTGGAAAAACGGAACAGAAGTTGTTCGTTGGAATTTCCAGATTGGAGATACAAACTTTGAAAAATCATAGTAAATTCATACGAACTCCGTTTCAAGTAAACGAGATATGTATAGAACGCTAATGGAACGTACTTCGACATGGATGAAGAATAAATGTCGAATTTCAAACGAGTTGTTCTCAGTTTAGCCCGCAAGTGGGCTGATTTCCAGATTTCAAAAGAAATGAGATGTGAATTTCAAAAGCATGAACTCATTGTCAAGGGTCATATTTTGAGCTAAGATATCTCGAGCTATACTCAACCAATATGGACACAGAGAATATCAATTGAAAGCTTGCTTAACAGGCTACAACACCATGCTTTTATTTTCTGAAATGGGGTTGGAGTTCATGGCCAAAAATGAGGATAAAAATCGGTACTCAAGCTGTTTTTCTCAAAAATGGTTTTAAGACGTGTCAACTTCAAATCATCACAGTATTCGCATACGAACTTGGTTTTGGGCACATGACACGGCTATGGAAACCTGAGACAATAAGCTTTAATATGGTGAAAGAATTTAACTCATATCGTTTAAGGATGTTTCGAAATCAAGCTCGAAAGTTCGCTGACTTTTTCCAGATTTTCCAGATTGACATACCAACTTCAAAACGACGCTACGGATGCATATGAACTCGGATCGAGATGAAATTTGGGCTATGGATAGCTGAGAACATGAGCTACAACTTTCATTTAGGACCCGAAATGAGATAGAGTCGGGAAAGAGTTCGAAAATGCTGAACAAAACGTGCACGCCAACTGTTCGATAAAAGGCCCGAATCAAAAACTTGAAGAAATGCTTACGGGTTCGGCTCTAGCTCATCTTAAACCATCATTTGAGCAAGGATTTGTCAAGAACATCATAAAGGGAGTTCATATAATAGCTATACTCATTTGGTTATGAAGGAAATCGAAGGGAACTTCAACAATACATACATAGATGATCTTCAAATGATGAGAGGAACACAAATATGAAAGAATTATCATCATTCATGAACTTTTCTTGAGACGGCCGAATCTTAATCATGATGAGGGGAGTTCGAATCATATCATACAACATGAAATCAAGTTCAAACCAACAAGAGGAAACAAGAACTACCTCAAGCTTGATGAAATTCGAACACTTGTTTGATCACCCAACTTTCGAACCTTGAAAGTCGAACTTAGAGCTTCTTGATCATGATTTCGACCTCGGATTCTTGTTCTATGGGTTGAAATATGGGGGAGGGCGAACTTTGGGAGTGATCGGAGACCCGAGGAGTCGCCGGCGGCGGCTCGAAAGTGACGGCAATAGTGGCCTGCGGGAATGGTGATGAAGAGAGAAGGGAGAGCTTATCTCTCTCTCACTAAGTTTGGGTGGTGAGATATGAGGAGGATGATGTGGGTGTGTGGTTTGCATAATTTGTTGAGTGGTGGTGAGATGAACACCACCCTCTCTTTCACTCAACTTACACGCACACACACACTAGCACACTTACACAATTTCTTCCTTCTTTTCCTTTTAATTCCTCCCACTTCCACTATTATAAATACATGTAGTCTTTTACTACTAAGTCACACATCTCATCTTATTTTCGTAAATATTTACAGAATAACATTCTCCGCAAATCATTCCGGGTAATTTATTGTCTTGTCAAAATTCCTTCATTCTCAAAATTCTCGAGATTTCATTGGAATAATTCCAACATATTATAAAAAATTCCCATAAGCTCATTTTCGTCCGTGCTCGATCTCAAATACTCGGAAAATTTATTTCCTCCTTCGAAATTCTATTTTTTTTTCCAAAAACGGATTTTTACGGCTATTACAGATTGTGACTTAGTTAGCTAATGATGATGATATTTGAGATTTTTTAGTATTAATTTCTAAGGGTTGGCATTCTACTATGAAATGATAAATGACATGTAAAAATTGATGGTAGAATGATACGAATTGAATCATATTCGTACCAATATAATAACAATATAATATTTGGATAGATTGATTTCTTACAGTTCTACTATTTGTGATTTTGAGGGGTGGAAAACGAGGAATGGATTGATTGTGGATGGATGTGTTCAATTTTGGAACTCATTTTGGGGCTGATACTTGTTTACTTATGTAATCGGTACGAATTAATCGATATTCGTACTAATACCTTCATACTTAATTATATATTTTGTACTACGTTATAGATAATAGGTACGAATTGACCGATATTCGTATCAATAAATTCATGCTTAATTATGTAATTCATATTATATTATAGGTAATCGATACGAATTGACTTATATTCGTACCAATTACCATGTACTTATTTATATAATTATGAAATTCTTGACCGAGTTTTGTTACGAATTTGACATTTCGTACATTTTCTCGAAAATATTTTGTAAATAAATGTTTGTGCTATTGATGGGTACGAATATTTGTATTTGTATCTATTCGTACCACAATTGATCTTGTTTTGGTACGAATTACACATTTCATACTTGTTCCATATTGGTATCAATTGGTCTTGTTTTTGTGCATTTGAATCTAGAATGAATTACGAATTTTTTACCGGATTTTTAGTACGAATTTGACATTTCGTATCTCGTACCACTTTCCTGTTCCACAAAAAAAATACAGGAAAAAAAAAACAAAAAAAGGCTGAAAACAAACAAAAAAAATGGAAAAAGGAAAAAAGAAAAGGAAAAACAAAAAAGGCTAAAAAGGCTGGAAAAAAATGAAAAAAGAAAAAGAAAAGAAATAAAGAAAAAAGCTCAAAAAATACGAAATAAAAAACGAAAATTAAAAAAAAAAACTGAACAAAGAAATGAAAAATCAGTAACAAAAAAAGAAAGAAAAAAAAAAGACAAAGAAAAAGAAAAAGAAGAAAGGAGTGTGAGGAGGGAGTGCTCCATGTGCATAAAAGACAAAAAGAGGGGTAACTTAGTCCCATTTCTAAATTTTGGATATTTGGGTAGCAAAATTAAAGGGGTGGGTAGTTTTGATTTTCTTATGTGGGAAATGGTATTTGATGGTTTGCCCCATATATATTTATGTGTGTGTGTGTCTTGCTTGTTCATTAATGTGGTACGAATATGTACAAATATGAATATTCATGTGATTAATAATTGTTGATAATTAATACCAAAGCTAAAGATTACGGTAGTGTATTCTTTGAATCTGTTTCACTGCGGAAGTTGCACGAAATAAATTAAAAAAAAAATCTATAATAATATACCAATTTATTTTCAAATAATCTTAGTTATCCAAAAAGGAAAAAAAATAAAAATAAAAGATTGAATCTCTATGGATGATATAGATCCGTATTAGCGATTCAGATCTTCTATTGCAATTTCGTATCACATCTATTATAGCCAAATTCAGATCTTCCATTGCAATTTCATGTCGCTTCTCTTATTGTCAACTACGGATTTAGTATGGGGTGTTGGGTGTAGAATTGTACCAAAAAAAAATCTAGTATTTTAAATATATTATGTAAAGTAAATTAACAATTTCTATTGTTAGAACTACCGGGTCTGTCACTTAATCAAGGATCTAGTGCAAAAAAATGTGAGAGGTTGAATGGAATAATCACTAGAATTAGGTCATTCATTTTGCAAGGATAATCGCATTGTTGTTTCTGGATAGGCTCGTTATATCTCTTAAGATCAAAGCGTTTTGTTCAGCTGAAAATTTGATGGGAAATTCAACATAATCACTTAGCATTATTAATCTGGTGGACATCAACTTTAACCTATAGTCTCTCATTTCTTAAATATTGTGCCCAAAAAACAAGTTACATTAGAGAAAACAGATGGAATATTTGACGGGAGTTGAGGGTGTTTATTATGTGTAGTGGGTTACTTTTCTTATTCCAAAACTAATAAGAAGTATACTGATTAGTAAAAACCCTATTTGGATACGAGACTGTTTATTCTTGGAACGTGAAAAGTGAAAACCGAGTCAATTTAATTTGTTGGGGAAGGAGCATCTTTTCATCATAAACTTTAGATATCATATATATCATTCCAATACAAGTTTAGTGGTCCAAACTATAAACCAAAATTAATTGATTAATGATTGTGATAGTACATTCCTCAAATCGCCCAATCAACTCTTTCAATTACAGGTTAGGCTTTTGATAATAAACCTACATCACTCATTTCTCAGCTAACACAATTACTCCCTTCATGTTTATGAAGTCTAATCTTATAACTTGAATGTTATTGCAAGCTAATAATTAAGGGTTGTTTTTTAAGCGTTAATTTTATTTTTTTTTAGCCAAATTAACTTTTTTTTTTGTTAATATTCCAAGTTTTAATTCCTCTACTTTCCGATCCAAAATGGCATAGACAAAAACTTGGGTGAGGTCGGCCACATAGTGTGGCCAGGTCAAAGTGCCAATCTTTATACAGAAAAGTGATAATCTATACGAATAAAAGTGTCATTCTTTAACATAAATATTTTACGAATAAAATGCCAATTTTTAAAAGTGTCAATCTTTATACAGAAAAGTGTTAATCTATACGAATAAAAGTGTCAGTGTTTTAGCCGTCCGCACGGTGCCTCTAGCTGACCCAAGTGTGTCCCAAATGCATATGATTCTCTCTTATTGTTTATTTTATTTTATTTTTTTTATTTAAAAGAGAAACTATACAATTCTCTCCTTTAGTATATTCATTTCACTCATAAGTCCGTCGATTTTGTTAATGGTTTTAGTGTTTTCCTAAATAAATACCTTGATTTTTTTAAAAAAATACTATATTTAGTAAAATTGGAGAGAATACATGAGATGTCCTATTAATGACGCTACAAAACATATTTCGTGGGATTTTAAACAGGTAATGTTATCCTATAAGATATGCCAAGAAGAATTTATGCAAGAAAAATAAAGAATAATTTTGACTCAATTAATCTCATGTTAAAAAAAATGGTTTTTATATAATTTGATTTTCAGGTAAAATCATGTTTGAACTTTGAATACATGTCTACTGTATACGACTCTAAAGTTTACCAATTACTACGTCTCATTCTGACAAAGTTATTTAAATATTATAATAGACTCAATCTCATTAATATTAGCTCCATTAGAATGAGACGGACGAAGAGGAAAGACTCGTATCAGTTCTTAAATCTAACAAAATGAATAACCTCACGCATTTTCCTCTTCCATTCCATAACCCAAGTTCTTCAGTGATACAAAGATCGATCTTTCAAGAAATTCATGCCATCGTCACTCATCACTCCAAATCAGGTGATTTTATTTTTTTTATTTTATTTTTTATTTTTTTTTATAAATTTCACTTGTGTTCTTATGGTTTTAGAGGAAGATTTCAATTATTGGGCTAGTAAAATTTGGTTGAAAGACTCCCGTAGATCGGTACCTTAGGAAAAATGCTTTAATTTAATTTTAGCTAACATGTGAAACTTTTTGGAGGTGGCATTGTTTGATATGCTGATTTTGAATGGTGATTTACTGATTAGGGTTTACGAAGTTTTGGGAGCTGCTGCCAATTTGATTATGAATTGAACTTTGCTTGTCGCTGGGAGTTTGGGATTTTAGATTAGCATGAAATTTACTCCCTCTGTCCCCTAATAAGTGTCCCCATTTTCTAATTTTGTCATCCCCTAATAAGTGTTCGATCACATTTATGATGTAAAAATTAGTATAAAGTACCAAAATTGTCCCTGGTATCATTAATTTTTTTTTTACTTTTTCAACTTTCTATGTAATGATTAGGGGCAAATAATCTAATTTTTACCTATTTCTTGATTTGTGTGAGTTGGTGGCTTGGGACACTTATTGGGGGATGGAGATAGTATTTTGATGATCTATGATAAAATTGAATAAAAGTGACTTCATACAAAAAGTACCTATGTGGAAAATAGTGCAATATCATGGCAGGGTATGAGGAAAATTATAGCATTATACATCAAAATTGATATTAAATCAATGATCATCACTTATTTTACACATTTTTGCCTTCAAAATTTGGCCACAAATACTTAACATTCAATGAGAAGTTGTGTACGAATTCAAGAATAAATATGAGCGTCGTGTTGCTGAAATAGATAAAGTTATAGAAAGTACAAAATGGAAGGTTTTATTTAAATAATAGAAAATGAAAAGGGTAAAATAATGAAATGAAGAAAACGACTAACCGAGAAGGTGGGGTTAAATCTTAAATGTACAAACATCTGGTTCTGGTTTTGGTTTGATATCAACGATGGAAGAAAAATGGAGATTAAGTAATAATGGGAAGAGAGGTTGTACCTACTGCTGACCGCTTCACTAATTTCATATGCTTTATTTTTTTTTCATGTATAGGGTAACTGCTATTGGCTCCCGTGGATCGTACTCCATTCATTATTTCTTTCCTCTTGCTACATGAATTGTATATCTCTTAATATCTTTAGGAAAATTATCAATCGGTAAAAATTGATTTGTGCTCCCTCAGTTCCATTGATAAAGGACTCTCAACTTTTTGAGCATGAGAATTAAAACAGTCTTGATTAGTAGTTGGTAATAATTATTATATGTGTTGATTCATGAATTATAATTAAAATTTATTTTTAATTTAATCACAAATTTTAGAATTAATTTTTTTCGAATAATTAAATTATTGAATTAATATTTTTTTAATTTTTGTATTAATTAGGTTAATTGTTTTCATTTTCAAAAATATCCTGTGATGAATGAGACGACTTGAAATGAAATTTAAGTTATTATAAATAGAATGGAGGAAGCAAGAAATTTGAATCCACCTGAATCGTTTAACTAAAAGGAGGTCACTTTCTAATTAAAATTATATACTTTTTTATTCTCAAAATGACGTTTTAACATTTCCGATTGTCAACTGTTGGTCCCGAAAAGTGCTTACACACGTAAGGGGTGGGGGGGGGGGGTGAATACGTGTGTAGAGAAGTGTTTAACTTCTCTTGCAATTTTCAGCCTTTTAGACGAGTAGACGCTTTGAAGCTAAGTGAAGCGTTCAAAGCCTCTCGCTCGTGTGATATGGTGCGGATGTGGTGAGTCTTTAAAGCTTATCTTGCAAATTAAAACCTTATTAATATTAAAAAGGTGAGTGTGTGTATGCGAGTAATCAAAGCAATAAATAACTTAATAAAAAGGACAAATTTATAGTGGTTCGGAGCACCTCTCCTACGTCCACTCTATCCACGACGGGATGAATACCTTTACTCGGTACTCCTTGTTTTATACTTCCAAGGGGAAGTGATTCAAGGCAAATAACAAACTTGTACTTGAATCCTCAGAGATTTTACTGGCTCTCGAGAAACCTTACAACAACAACACTCTTTCACAAAAGCTCGATAACCTTACAACTCAATCTATTCACTTTAGAATTGGGTTTTGGGGTTTTGGATTTTTTGTAAATATGAGAATCCTTTACAATGAACTCACAAGTAAGGGATGGATTCTCAAGAGTCTAGGCTATGGATATAAGAGATTGAACCTAGAAAGTGAGGTAGTTGCAATACTTAAGAAACAAGTTCTTAAGGACACACTAAAGTAAAGAGCTTTGGAAGAACTAAGTACTAGAAGGAAATTTGCTTGAGTTCTTGCAAATGTGAATGCTTGAATCGTTTGTGCGTGCATTTTTTTTTAGTGTGTGTGCAACTCCTTCTATTTATAGTAAGGAACCCTACTTCCCGTTGAGAGAGAAGAGGTTGCGTGTTCCTTAAATTTCGGATAATTCGGCGTGTCAGCCTGCAAGAGTTAGGAAGGGATGTCCGCCTTTACCTAACTTTGACTTCTTGGACTGTAGCCGTTTCCGTTGTGCAATAGTGTGATGACACGTAGGCTTCATTCTGTGAGATGTCAGACATCCGAGAGTTTGAAATTCAAACTTGGATCCTGTGAGTCAAACTTGTCACACTTGCACTGATTGACGCTTTGATTTCAGCTCTATATCAGAGACGCTTTGGGTGAGCTGACTTGAGAGCGCTTCGCTTCCACTGATTGGAAGCCTGCTTTTAGCGTCTTTATCTAAAGCGTCTCCTAGACGCTTTGTCAAAACTTCACTGCTGACGCTTTCACTGCTGGAGCCGCTTCGCTTCCTTTTGCTTCGCGAACTCAGACTGCTTCATCTTTCGCGCTTCTAGACTAAAAGAGAAGCTTCCTAACATGTAAGCTTGTCTAGTTCATCAAAAATAATAAGGGAAATACTCTAGAAAAGGGTTTTGAAATCGAATCAAAACAAGTTGTTTATTTTTACTTGATTCAAGTTCCCCCTTAACATTATATCCCAACAATTTCCCCCTTTTTGATGATGCCAAACCCGACGTCAAGTGCTTACACAAATCTAGAGACTTCTAGGTTAAGTATAAGAATCAGAGTGGGTTAGGCAAAAACGCAATATCAATGCAGTTATAGGCAGTTAACTGAAAGCGTATAAATAAATAAAGACAATGAGAAATTATCTTAAAGCAGTAAAAGATATCATTGTATTAGTGAGATGATGAAGTGAATACAAATATAATGAACATCTATTTGAAGCGTTTTCGAAGAACCGGAGGGATCATGCCATAGGCATTGTAGACTCTGTCCTTGATGGCAGCTAGAGAGCGGTTATGGCGATCGTTCTGTTCAAGCCATTCTGCACATTCCTCGATCTCCTTTCTGATTGCTTCCTCATCAGGAATAGCTCCTCCAATGAGTGGAAGTTTGTAGCTCTCTTTCTTTGGCGGTGAGTTACTCCGTCTGCCAACTCCAAAATTTTGTTGAAGAGAGAGGCTTTGCAATGATCCATGTATGCAATGAAGCAATCCATGGCGTATTCAGTGCGAAAACCTTGCCAGTAGTAGAAGCGTTTGACAAACTTCACTTTGACATCATTCCACTCCTCCTTGAGGTCAGCTGGAATAATCTCATCGACAAATTTGGCATTAGGAGCCTCATCCCTCAGCTTCTTTCTATCGAGTTCGTCCCTGGCAAACAACTGCTTCCTGCATTTTTCAAAATCGACTATTCGCAGGCTCTCGACGAAAATTCTCTTCCCTTCAAGCGCTTCCAGCTTTAATAGATGAAGCGCTTTGTTTGAGTCGGTCACCATCTCTTCATTAAAAACTTCATCCCTGCACTCCGACACCGCTTTATACTTTGCCATCACTTCCAGGCATTCCTTTTTAGCGGCGTTGGTCGGAGTGTACTTCAACAGATACCTTCAGAGGTGGAAATTCATTTTGTGCAACAAAATCGCATCCAACTCCTCTTGGAATTCGCGTTGTGCTCCAGCCTCCTTGGTCATCATTGCGGGAGTCAGTTTTAGCTTTTTCTTGGGGTTGGTGTCAGCAGGCCCTTTCTTCTTGCGCTTCTCCTTTTCTTTCTGTGGCACTGCTGATAATGCTTGAAGGGGAGCGGCATCGATTGACTCATCCAAGATGATCACTGGCTTCTCCGCTTTTCCTTCCTTCTGTGCTTCCACTTTCTTGGAAGCGTCCTCTTTGGCCTTGGCTGATGTGGATTGACCACTTGGCATCCCAGTCGCTTCCCCCTTTTTGGCAGCATAAAAAACGGGCTTGGAGGGAGCGCACTGTACGTTGACGCTTTGGCTGGCGGCTCCTGGCAGAGTGATGTTCGGCTGATTAGGCTTCAATAAACCTTGTGCCAGTAGAGCGCCTAGGACTTGTGCTGAAAGGATTGGAGCTGGAGAGTGCGCATTGGTCAGAATGACCCACCGTTCCTGGGTTGCGCGATACACGCGGAACTCAGATTGGACGAAAGCCGTTAACGCCTCTATTTTGTTGGAGATGTCTTCCAGTGCAGTGGTTGGCACAACCTGACTCAATCCGCTTTGCGCTCCAGCTGCTGCTTGGCCCACCATGGCCACAGCCTGCTTTCTTTGCATTTCGGATTCCGCAAGTTTCCTCTCCACGGATTCGAGCTTCGCATTGAGTTGTCGGGTGACAGAAGCGGCTTCGGAATTTTCTGCTTTTGCCGCTTTAAGCTCTCTCTCCAGTTGAGCGACCTTGTCGTTGGTCGTGGAGAGTGCAGCTTTGGCAACTTCAAGTTCTTTGTGGACACACTCCCTATCATCCAACTCCGTAGATAGCTTCAGCACTTCCGAACGTAAGGCTGGAATTTCCAGAAGCTGTGCCTTAACGGTCGAAAGCTCATCATGAGCTAATTCTACGTGCTCTCTCTCCTCAGCCAACTACAACTCCACAGCCGCTGATTTCACCTTTAACTCTTCCAATGCTTTGGTAGCTGTGGAGAGCTCCTCGTCTTTCTTCACCATCTCCTCCTTCAGTGCTATCAACTCTGTGGTAGCAGTTGAAAGCTCGTCATCCACCTGCTTCTTCTCCTCCTCAGCTTTAGAAAGCTAGCTCTCTTTCTCCTTTATGTCACTCTTCAGCTGTGCGCACTCACGCTCCACTTCGTCGTGAGCGGTTTGAAGAACCGAGAGTCGTTCTTCAAACACATTGATAGGTGCGCTAGCTGGTGTTAATGGAGTGGGTGTGTAGGAGGGAACAAGCTCCTGGACCTTCCTCTCGATGCGCCTCCACACTTCTGGCTCATCGATCAGGTCGTCGAAGCGTTCCAACTCAAAGCTGCAAAAGATCGAGGCCTCCTCCTCAACCAGTGCTTTGGGGTCGTTAGCCCGCACCAATTGGCAAATTTTGTACACGTTGGTGCCGCGGCTTCGGACGTACTTCAAGAAGCGTGAAGTAACCTCCAACACGGATGGAGGTAGAGAGAATTCTCTAAAGAATTCCCTTATTTCCTCTTCAGCCCACTGGAGCTCTCTGTCAACAGTCATCATTACTGGACTGGACGCTTTGGGAGATTGAGGCGGGGGCTTGTCAGCTTGGAAATCCTCATCTGCTGATGAGCTGGACGCTTTGTCATTGACGTGGAGAGTGCCAATGCGATCAGCATCCTCTCCTGGCGCTTCAACTTCCTCTCCTTCATCTTGTGCAGCTAGGGCACCGGCTTCCAGATCCTGACTTAAAGTCTTGTCAGAGTCTGAAGCGTTGTAGGAGGAAGCGGCGCTTTCCTCGTCATCTTCATCTATCAGTCCACGCTTCCCTGCCGTGGAAGGGACTAATTTTTCTAACACACGACGGTGCTTTGGCTTCTTTGGGCCTTTTCGACCCTTCTTCCTTCTCTTCTCCTCCTCCTCCTTCAATATCAGCGCTTCGGCACTGGTATATTCAATGTTTGAAGCGGGAGGGGCGACAACTCCAAACTCGTCACTTGGAAGCGCCTTCGTAGAAAGCACACGAGTGTACTTGCTTTCCACGATCCATTCTTGAGCTGCCCAGGATGCCTCCAAGAAATAGGATATCTTCATTACATACTTGAGTTTGCCAAGAAACTGAAGTTGGCCTTTGTGTTCCCCATCCGTCACTTCTCGAACGGCTTTGCTGGCCTCAACCAACTGCTTCACAAACCACGCTCTCCAGTTGTAAAGCGTACGGTTGATCGCGGTATCATAGAGCGCCGACAGAAGACGAATCTTCTGTTCCGTGATGGTGGACCAGCTACCGGTGTGACAAAGTAGGCACTTTGTCACAATGTTAATCATGTTGTCGAAGGGCGGTCGAAACGATGTTGCCTTCGACTGCTTGCGGTTGAAGATGGCGCGTGGATCTGATGAGAAGCGCCTGAACTCCTTCTGGATATCCGGATCTCCAGCAGACTCCGGATCTTCCCCAGAGTTAGGAATGGGGATAGAATCCTCGAATAGAGCGTCGAGCTCTAGGGTTTCGGTTGCCACAGATCGAATCAAACCTTGTTCATCGAACTGTTGTAGTGAGATTTTGGTAGTTAGGGCTTCCGAGTTCAAGTTGGAGAGGAACTCGACCACCCCTACCGGATTAATGTACTTGGGATGCTGGAAAAGAAGATTTTCCAGGCCGGAATTGAGGATTCCCTCTTGATGATTCCGCCATCGGTCAGTAAATCACGATCGACGTGAGCCTCCGTAAATATAAATTCTCCGTAGCGGCTTTTAGGAGCAGGTTGCCATTTTGCATTAACCATTTTGAATTTCTGTGGAAAAGGAAATAAGATATGCAGTAGACAGAGAAGTTCTATGAGTTGTAGAACTTGAAGAATTTGCAGAAATGGTGAAAGTGATGTATAATGAAAGTGATGAGTGAAGAAGTTCTAATATATGCATAGATAACGAGTATTAAAAGGTTAGTGGGGTGACGTGTCTTAGTGAACGGCTAAGATCACATTCCAGAAAAAGAGTGAGTGGCTCTGATCGTGTATGGATCGTACTTGACAGTTATTTGATCGTGCGGTTAGGGAAAAAGTAATTCGAAACGTCCGACAGCCAAGATTAGAAAGTTTTTGGCGGTTCGGTAGCGCGAGTGAGAAGCACGCGTGAGTGTGTCTCGAGTCCTGTAACTGCAGCAGTCTTTTCATTAAATGCAAAGATATCACACGCAAACTATACTTGAGTGATATCTTGCTTTATAGATATATAGCTGATAAGTAAACTAATGAGAGATTAATTTCTAGAAATATTCGAAATTTGGCTGATTGTCACGCTTCGGAAATTAGACAAGAGCGTCTAGTTCGGGAAGCGTCTGTATCAGCACTTTAATATTTTCGGTAGGTCACGCACAAGGTTCTTGAAGACGCTTTGCGTTGACTTACTTACTTAAATTGAAAGACGCGAAAGGGAGACTTACTAGTCAGTCAAAATTGTAAATGACTGATACCACGCTTTGATGATCCACGTACTCAGATGTTAAAGCTTCAGGTGAGGAACAGAACGTTCACGCTTTGAGGTGTGAGAGCGTCTGTTCTCATCTAAGCGCTTTCTCTCAAAGAAAAAGTGCTTCCCCCTTAAACATAGCTTTGGACTATCTTTTAAAGAGAGTGTCAACTCTGTAGGGGAAGCGCTCTACTTATTTTGAGAGATGAATATAATGCAAAGTCCTCTTACTCGGGTAGGTCTATCTCGTGAATTCGATAACATGAGATATGAGATTACAAAATCCACGAGGGACCCGGTTGGGGATGAGTGTCTTCATGGATTTTAATGGAATGACATGAGTTGCCTCATGCATTAAAATCTATGAATTCACTTCCTTACTATGGCAAGCGATCTCAAGTTTCATGAAGCGAGATTTTCGAGAATAGACACTAACCTTTGTAAGGTTGGAGCTTTACATTACTCAAAACAAATGAGGCTTTCACAATTAGCAGTGGTAAAGATCTTTAACATGCTTTGCACCTCTGGCTCCATCTCCACCATGAAAGCTTGTGAGAAAATTGAGTGAAAATCATTCAAGCAACTCCATACAATACGTCCCAAAAATTACGTACGCGTATGTTAACTTGAATAGGATTATCAACTCAATGCTTTCATGTTTCTTCAGCAGAAAGGATTTTAAGAATTTTGGGAGTGAAACGTCAAGATTGTGCCAAGCTCTAAACTTAAAAGCTGGACTCTCAAGAGATCCACAAGGTACCACTTATGCACCGCTCTGACAAGACGGCACAAGTTTTTACGAATACCGTGGTATGAGTAACAACCTTGATCAAGCATCCTTGATTAACTCATCAAGGAAGAGCACTAAACCGCGTTTTCACAGAGGCTGTGGAAGCGTGTAGAGGTCGATGCTCCTAAAGGGAACTCTATCCCTTCGGTTTAATTATCATCCCATGAAAAAAGGAGAGATAAAGTCTTCTCTTTCACGCCACCTGCAAAGACCGGTTCCCCCTTATGCAATGATCCCAACAATCTTTCCCATAAAGGAAAGAGTGAGAGTAGGTAGGGAACACGCTTTGCCTTCTCCACCGTTACTCCACTTTCTCCTCACCAGGGTCTAGCAACCCTAGTTCTAGACACAATTTGTTGAAGCGTGCTTGTGGAAGCGGTTTGGTGAGAATATCCGCTTTTTGATCCTCAGTTGGAATCTTTTCCACCTTAACATCTCGCTTCTCCACATGATCCCGAATAAAATGATGGCGAATTTCAATATGCTTACATTTTGAATGAAGCACGGGATTGTGGGTGATGGAAATTGTGCTTGTGTTGTCACAATAAATTGGAACCTCTGAACATTCCACTTTATAGTCCTTCAACTGTTGTTTTAGCCAAAGGATTTGTGAACAACAGCTTCCCGCAGCCATGTATTCCGCTTCGGTGGTAGAGGTGGCAACACTAGTTTGTTTCTTTGAGAACCATGAAACTAACTTGTTGCCAATGAATTGACATGTTCCACTAGTTGATTTCCTATCAACTTTGCATCCACCGAAATCGGCATCGGAGTAGCCACTAAGCGTGAGATCATCTTCCGCCGGATACCAAAGGCCTAAGTTGATGGTCCCTTTAAGGTATCGAAGAATGCGCTTAGCTCCCTCCAAATGGCTTTGCTTCGGATTGCTTTGAAATCTAGCACAGATGCCTACAGCAGAGGTGATGTCGGGTCGGCTAGCTGTAAGATATAGCAGAGAGCCAATCAACATACGGTAATCCGTAGCGTTGACTGACTTGCCATCCAAGTCTGGATCTATCTTGAAGTTTGTGTTCATTGGAATCTTGACGCTTTTGCAATTTTGAACACCAAACTTAGTGAGCATATCATGAGTGTACTTGGCTTGATTGATAAAGATTTCATGACTCGTTTGCTTTACTTGCAATCCCAAAAAGCATGTCATCAGCCCCATCATAGACATCTTGTATTTTCTCTTCATTAACCCCGCAAATTTATCACTCAAGATTTGATTTAGAGAGCCAAAGATGATGTCATCGACATAGATTTGTACCCATAGCATGTCTTCACCATCGTTGATCGTGAAGAGGGTTTGATCTACCTTCCCTTTTTGAAAGCCGCTTTCAACTAGGAAGTTTGAAAGAGTCTCGTACCACGCTCTGGGTGCCTGCTTGAGGCCATACACCGCTTTGATGAGCCGGTACACTTGATCACTCTTTTCAAAGCCTGGGGGTTGTTCGACGTACACTTCCTCCTTCAATTCTCCATTGAGAAATGCACTCTTCACATCCATTTGATACACTTTGAACTTCTTGGATGCGCATATGCAAGGAACATCCTGATGGCTTCGAGACGAGCAACGGGAGCGAAGGTTTCATCAAAATTGATGCCTTCCTCCTGGCAATATCCTTTTGCGACCAAGCGAGCTTTGTTGCGAACTATGTTGCCGCTTTCATCGGTCTTATTCTTGAAGACCCATTTGGTACCGATAACGCTTTGATGAGAAGGTCGATCCACTAGGTACCAAACGTCATTCCTTGCAAACTCGTTTAGCTCCTCTTCCATGGCAGTTATCCAGTTTGAATCATTTAGTGCGTCCTCCAACGATGAAGGCTCGGTGTTTGCTAGGAAGCAACTAAACAGGCAACTCTCACCATGAAATAAGGTACTTCTAGTCCTGACGCCCTGGCTGGGATCACCTAGAACACCTTCTTGGGGATGATACCTCAACCAAAGCTTCTTCTGGTTGAAAGCCTCCATATCATCTGACTCGGAGCGTGGTGTGTGATCATTACCTGTTCCCTTGATCACAGAACACTGGACTGGATGGAGCTTCCTCACTATTTGGATCCAATGAGGTCAAAAGGTCAGCTATTCTCGAGTTTGGTTCCCCCTTATCGAGAGAGAGCTTATTGAGATCCTGCTCCATTGCTTCAACTTCGTCTTCAATTTCTTTCTCTATCGAAGCGTCCACCAAATCTACTTGTTTAGAGACAGAGCGCGTAATTGGTCTGGAAGATGCCTTAGGAGACTCCAATATGTTTTCAGATCCAGCGTTCATACTGTTGGGGTTGTTATATATAGCTAATGCAAAAACGTGTTTTAGTATATATGACATGTATTCCACTGGTAACAATCACCTATCTGAATAAATATATTAATAAGAAATAAGCCCTATATCTCATGTTTTAGAACACGTGGACGGCTCGGGTGTCAGGGAGATCACGCAGCGTTCGACAATAATTATGAGATATAAATAGTGTCACAGTCGAGATAGCTTGGGAAAACTATCGGTTTAGACTGCAACATAACGGTAGTGGCGGGTCTCAGTCGCTAGTTATGTTGGTACGGTGGAACATATTGACAGGATCGAGTGAGATAAGGTTCTTCTGATACTGACCCTAGCAATAGGTGAAGAACTAGAGATCTCGGGATTTAGAGATATGATCTTAATCTCGATATGCTATTAGAGATATATGTGTTGATCACTGTTACTTTGACTTGTATAGCTAAGGGTCTATCGCAGCATCCTGATGACTTGCATCTTGGGTAACATGAGGGCACATAGTATGTCTAATTAGTTATATCGAGACACCGTGTCCGTATTAGGTTGAGAGATATCCCCTCAGGGAGTTCACAAGGTTTATTATACCAAGTCATGCATGCTGATTAAGTTCAGATATAATAATAAGGGGTGAACGGGTACTACTTGAGGAGAATAAGATGTTAATTAATTATGAGCAGTCAGAGGAGCTCTAATTAATTAATGGATATCGGAGTCATTAAACACGGGGATAGCTCTAAATAAAGTATCAGCCCCAATCTACAAATTGGGACAGAGCGGTGATTCAGTTGTGATTCTTTAGTGGAATGCATCACAGCTCTAATGAAATAAATGTTCTGGGTTGATCATGGTTATTTCATTAGGTAAGGCTAAACTCTGTCTGGTACATAGATCCCTGGGGTGGCCCAAGAGCTCTTCAGGAAAGGAATTCAAGGTATTATTGAGGGATATCAGTTTTGGACTGAAAAGAGGCATTATGGGCT
The DNA here is from genome assembly GCA_001642375.2 of Mentha longifolia. Lineage (NCBI taxonomy): Eukaryota > Viridiplantae > Streptophyta > Magnoliopsida > Lamiales > Lamiaceae > Mentha > Mentha longifolia. The sequence continues at coordinate 18,512,805 of CM038115.1, read as the reverse complement.
TGAGCCCATTAATCTGGCGCCTACTGTAGTGAAAAGGACGCCAGTTTCATCTTTTGGTGTTCATCTGATCTCAATAATTGTACTCTGGTTAATTATATAATTATGAAATAAATTAATATCTAATTAATTAAGATTTATTCTTAATTAAGGAATTAGATAATTAATTTAATAATTATATATATTTTTCCTTATAATAATTAGGATTAATTCTAATTATATTTAATTAGAATTTGTTCCAGTAATTATTAACTAAACCGGACTTTAATTAATTAAAGCCCGTGACTTAGTGGACAAGGAATAGGGGCGGCACTTCTCCTTATAAATAAGGAGGAGGAGATTCTCAAAACCGAAGTTTTGAGGGTGGAGATCGGCGCCTATCATCAGAGGGAGAGTTCCTGGTTCCAAAGTTCCTAGACGCCCACACAGTCGAAGAACTTCGAGGAAAGGGATCACACCTCAGTAATCTAAACCTATAGATTACTCTGTCAGCACAGATCAAAGGTATAACATTCTAAACTCGATTATGTGATTTAGTTGCATTTAAATTATCACATCCAATTCGAAGATCCTGTGGGAAAAAGGAATGCTTTCAAGCAGCAGTTCCAACAACTGGTATCAGAGCCACGGTTCTAGAATTGGCTTTGTGATAATTGGATTAAATGTATGTTCATGCATTCGAGTCAATTATGCTATAAACTGTGCATGCTGCTGTCCGGGAACAACGTGTGTTGTTTTTGATCCCGTTTTATTCGGTTTTTCGTGTTGTTTTTCAAATCGGTGAGAAATAAGGTACCGATTAGAATAGGATTCGTTTTTCTGTAAATTTCTTTGTATTTCGATTTCTTGTAAATTCTGTGCGGTGGAGATCAAGTGAAGAAATTCAAGAATGAGGCACGAGAATCGAGGAGATGGCGGCGACGACGCGCGTGGAAGCGCGTGTCGCACACGCGCCTTTTTCGATCGAACGGCTGCAGGCTATTTTTCGGCTGCACATTCCGGTGGTTCACGACGGCTGAACCCTAGATTTAAACCTAGGGTTCAGGTGACGTCAGAACGGGATGGTGGTGGTGAAAAACGGCGGATGCAGGCGGCAGTAGCGGCAGGGGGCTGAAACCCTAAGGGTTTCGGACATGGCTACTTCGCCGGGTCGATCGAGGCATGGGGAACGACGGCGAGCCCAGCACCACCGAGGTGCTGGGCGGACTCGCAGTTGACGATGACAGCGGCGGCATGGACGAGCTGAAGACGGCGGACGATAGGCGAGGCGACGCCGACGATCGGTGGCTGAGCGAACCTGCTAGGGTTTCGCGAGTTCAATCACGATCGGCGTCGAGGCGCTGCTCGTCGAGTCTACAGCAGCAGCAACTCAACACCAGCCGAGGTGCTGAGCGGTGATGGTGGCATTCAGACGGCAATGGCGAAAGCGGCAGTTGGCGGTGGAAGCGGACGATGGCGGCAGCAGTTAGGTTTCTGCTGCACGAACGCCGTCGATGGCTTCTGCTCCGTCTGCTGCTGCTCCGTGATGGCTGGGAAGCTGCGGTGCTCGGCAGAATCGACGGAAACAGCAGCAGCGGCTGCGATGGGCGGCGGCGAACGTGTCACCGCGCGCTGACCCATTGCGCCTGCTGCTGCAGCTGTTCCGGCTGCTGCGATTTCCAGCTCAAGCCCGGCACCCTCTGTGGTGCTGGGAGGCTCGTCGAGCCAGTGGGAGCGGTCGGCGGCGGCGGTGGTTCGTTGGCAGAGCTGCAGCGGCTGAAGTTCGAAGATGAAGATGAAGAAGATGATGATGATGGTGATTGGGCTGGGATGCCGGGCTGGACTCGGGCTGGGCTGCAAGGGACGCAGCTGGCCCGTTTGCCCAGCACACGCGCGATCCAACCCGATCCGGCCCGTTTGACACGTACGATGACGGCGCGTGTGATGCACGCGCGTACGTCGTCGTGACACGTGTCGGTGACGTGGCAAGCGAACGAGGGATGTTCGTTTTTCAACGAACGGTCCTCGTCATTCAACGAGGGCTAAGGTTTTCCGAAACTTTAGTGTGATTGTTGACGGTTAGGTTTTCGTAACCTAATTCGTTTTCAAAAATCATTCGTCTCGTCTCATTTTGGAAATAGGGAATTCCGCGCCCTAATTCCATTTCGAGCTACTTGCTAATTATGGAAGGTGGACTTGAAGACCAAGTGAAGACTTTCCAAGACCGAAGCTTGTTTCGGATTTTAATTAATTAAATTGTAATAGATAGGTTTTATCCTTCCCGGTCGGCAGCCTATTTATTTATTTTAATTAATTATGCATGCTATGGATGGTTTAAATTACGCAATGTGATGAAAACATGTTTTGCATGTTATTGTTGCTTTTATTAAATGCGTAATAGAAACGAACATGCCTAAGGTGTCATAGCATGGATTTATGATTTCAAAAGCGAGCATGTTTTATTACTTGCGCTTAGAAATCATGCGGTAGGACTTAATTGTCAACGTGCTTCGTATATCGCATAAAACCCTTTGAAAATTAAAAGACTAAGCGGTAAAATCAATTAGTTTTAATTAATTAATTGGGGACCTCCATATTTGGTTTTAGACGAAGTCAAGGATTAGAATCGTATAGACGTCCACCTACGTGGCCTACACGATCTCGAACCCCTTGCCCGTATATTCGTCGGTAAAATTTCTCAATAACTTAGAATATTCTTTAGGAGAGTAGGAGTTGTACGAGTAAACGTCCACCCTACGTGGCTTGCACGTACAGGCTCTAACTCGGTCCTTAGTGGAAATTTTAAGTGAGATAATCTGAGAGGGCGTTTACAATACCGGCACAGTTCTCGTTTTCTGTGTTATCTTGTAGATAAACTCGGTTAGGTGAATAATATGGTTAAAGCTTAGCTACTAATTGATGAATCCTCCCTACGAGGCTCACTTCTCAAAATAGTAGGGTCCGGTTAAGGTACGGGTTATTATTTCTTTAGTTCACAAGGGTCCATGTGATGATAAGAGAAATAAACTGGCTCTAGAAGTCATGGTCGAAAATTTCATGCTTGCCTGGTCGCCCTACGTGACTCAAGTATAAAATTTTTGGGCTACTCGTTTGTTGGTTCAATGTTATTTTGTCAAAGGGTTATAACATTGATAACATAAATTATTTTTATTAAATAAGTTGTTAACTGTCAACTTATGTTATTTGGTTTCAGATATGTCTATGGATCCTTTTCGCAATCAAGTTTTTAATTCCATTACCTCCTCTAAGATAGTTCCTATGGATGTAAGAAACCGCGTTCTGAGGTTCCAGACTTTTGGGAAAATATCCTCTAAGAAATATGAGGATAATTATGACATGGAACGTTATGTCATGGAATTTCGCGAGCTGTTTCAGACTTATGAGACATATGGCGCCACACTTTCTGGACAAGTAAAGTGTGACATTGTCTTGGCTTCTCTATCGCTTCTTTACTGCTCTTCGCATGGAGATCATCAAATCTCAAGTCGACCATACTGATTTGGAAACTCTTTTCGAAGAGCTCCTTGAAGTCGACAATGAGAGAAAGAAGGTGGTCATGTGGTCGAGAGAGGTAAAGAAGATATACGATAGGGTGAGGGCTAAAAGTGAAACGAGTCGTGATTCCGAAAAGGAACCTCCGAGGCGACATAAGAAACAAAAGATGGATGAAGGTATGTCTCTAAATGTAACATGGTGGAAACATATTAGCATTGGTTTAGTCCTTTAGTGGACGGATTGAACTGGTGGATACTAATTATGGTTTGTTACATGTGTTTCTTTGTAGGCAATGCCACAAAGGATGATGAGGCGGCTTCGAGTCCTGGTGTCAGCGAGCATTGATGGTTGATGCGGTTGCTGATTACTCGAAGACTTCTGGTTCTTTGTTTTATCTTTTGGTTTTGAGATAGATGTTTGGGATGATACATTACTTTACTGTTTTTCATTACATTGGTGCCAAGTTTTGGCGGTACATTTGTTTTGAATTGGTTTATGGATGATTTCGGTTTTAACATTTGTGTTAATTTGATTTTAACACTAGTTGTTAAATGTTTTTCATTTATGTGTTGAAGTAATTATCTAGTAACATGGAATATCTCAAATATGATTAGATAAATGTAGTTGTTTCTTTGTTTCTCACCTCTTTTCTCATCTTGATTTGAAACATTACTAAACTATGTCAAGTATCTATAATTCTACCTTACAATTTGAGTATAAATTGGCATTATGACCGATTTTAACTCAAGATTGGATATAAGGGATATTTGCGTGTATTATATTGCAAATTAGTTGAATTAAGATTGGTGATAAGTTGGATTAGTAAAAGTTCCAATAAAAGATTAAAAGGATAAGGTGATGAAAAAGATCGTTATTGAACGAATGTTCAAAAATGATAGGATCATTCAAGGAATTTCAATAAGCCAAGAAGTACAAGAATGAATAGTCACAAGTATTCTGCACAAGGTCATCTTTATTGCAGTGGGAGTGTTTTTTGAAAGAGAACACTAAATCGTTAAGAAACGACCACGTAAACGTAAAAGTTTAAATGAGAAGGTTAAAGTAATTGATACGATCCATGTTAATTTGCAAGGTTCATTGTTGGATTTAGATTCATGATGAAAAGTGCAAAGGAAGAACAAAGTTGATATGGAAAATATAGAAAAAGTTTTCTATATTAACACTTTTTGTACCTCATAAGTTACAATCCAATATCTGTTTAAAGTCAATGGCTTTTGGCAGGAGATATTCGGATATAGCGGTTATGTTGGAACAAATGTGTATCAATTAAGGACATTATTCTGAATGCTTGATAACTCTTGCGGAAATTCGAATAATAGGAGCATTTATGGAATGACATGCATAAAATCAAGTTTTATGGAACGTGTCAATAAATGTTATAGTTCTCATGGTAATGAAGATGAAAGGCGTGATTTTCTTGTACATTATGTGATAATATCACTAACTTAGGCAACATTGTGAAAGTATTATCAGACATAATGATGGTGGTTATTCGGACAGTTTAAGACGCAGAATTTGAATAATGTAGGGTATATCCATAAGGATTGTATACATGATTCAAGTATTCTACGTAGGTTACTGCTCTGACTAGGTTATCGATATAAATTATATCGGAAAAGTGTCAGATATTTGTTATTGCTACGTGTAAGGTAACAAATATAGTTCATTAATGAACACGGATAATCGGGGAGTATGTTGGTAAATGAGGTAATCGACCTTAAATCTATGTGTTCACTTAGAAAGGAGAACCATACCTTGGAGAATCTCGGAACAGTAAAATGTTTATGAGAGTTCTTTCATGACAAGCTAAATATGTAGTGGGAGCTACTAAAGCAGCTGTATGGTTGGAAACTTTACTTTGTGAAATGGTAGTAATCCTATCTTGCAAGAAATCTCACATGAGTTTTCAAGTGCAGAAGCAAGATTTACGGATTTGTCAACCTGGGAAAACACATAGGAGTACCGATTGGTTTATGTAACCATAAGGCGATATTGCGTGTATAAAGGAACATTAAAGCAGGAATGTTTATATGGCGGTTTATTCACTAAATTGAGTATGCCGGCACCTCGGAAGCACGTGGTGGGCATTGTCTCAGTGATCCTCCCACGGTAAAATCTTTCAGTATAAGTGGGAGAAGATGTGAAATACAGTGATGCCATATAGTTTCCGATAGACACATGGGTATACTAAAAGTTTTTACTTTAGTATAAGTGGGAGATTGTTGGGGTTGTTGTATATAGCTAAAGCGAAAACGTGTTTTAGTATATATGACATGTATTCCACTGGTAACAATCACCTATCTGAATAAATATATTAATAAGAATAAGCCCTATATCTCATGTTTTAGAACACGTGCAGTGTCACAGTCGAGATAGCTTGGGAAAACTATCGCTTTAGACTGTAACATAACGGTAGTGGCGGGTCTCAGTCGCTAGTTATGTTGGTACGGTGGAACGTATTGACAGGATCGAGTGAGATAAGGTTCTTCTGATACTGACCCTAGCAATTGGTGAAGAACTAGAGATCGCGGGATTTAGAGATATGATCTTAATCTCGATATGCTATTAGAGATATATGTGTTGATCACTGTTACTTTGACTTGTATAGCTAAGGGTCTATCGCAGCATCCTGATGACTTGCATCTTGGGTAACATGAGGGCACATAGTATGTCTAATTAGTTATATCGAGACACCGTGTCCGTATTAGGTTGAGAGATATCCCTCAGGGAGTTCACAAGGTTTATTATACCAAGTCATGCATGCTGATTAAGTTCAGATATAATAATAAGGGGTGAACGGGTACTACTTGAGGAGAATAAGATGTTAATTAATTATGAGCAGTCAGAGGAGCTCTAATTAATTAATGGATATCGGAGTCATTAAACACGGGATAGCTCTAAATAAAGTATCAGCCCCAATCTACAAATTGGGACAGAGCGGTGATTCAGTTGTGATTCTTTAGTGGAATGCATCACAGCTCTAATGAAATAAATGTTCTGGGTTGATCATGGTTATTTCATTAGGTAAGGCTAAACTCTGTCTGGTACATAGATCCCTGGGGTGGCCCAAGAGCTCTTCAGGAAAGGAATTCAAGGTATTATTGAGGGATATCAGTTTTGGACTGAAAAGAGGCATTATGGGCTTGAGCCCATTAATCTGGCGCCTACTGTAGTGAAAAGGACGCCAGTTTCATCTTTTGGTGTTCATCTGATCTCAATAATTGTACTCTGGTTAATTATATAATTATGAAATAAATTAATATCTAATTAATTAAGATTTATTCTTAATTAAGGAATTAGATAATTAATTTAATAATTATATATATTTTTCCTTATAATAATTAGGATTAATTCTAATTATATTTAATTAGAATTTGTTCCAGTAATTATTAACTAAACCGGACTTTAATTAATTAAAGCCCGTGACTTAGTGGACAAGGAATAGGGGCGGCACTTCTCCTTATAAATAAGGAGGAGGAGATTCTCAAAACCGAAGTTTTGAGGGTGGAGATTGGCGCCTATCATCAGAGGGAGAGTTCCTGGTTCCAAAGTTCCTAGACGCCCACACAGTCGAAGAACTTCGAGGAAAGGGATCACACCTCAGTAATCTAAACCTGTAGATTACTCCGTCAGCACAGATCAAAGGTATAACATTCTAAACTCGATTATGTGATTTAGTTGCATTTAAATTATCACATCCAATTCGAAGATCCTGTGGGAAAAAGGAATGCTTTCAAGCAGCAGTTCCAACACATACTTTCAGCATTTACCTGTACCTGTGGAGTCTTGAAAGCAGCTTCATCAAAAACAACATGTGGTGTTTCTTCCACAACAAGAGTTTGACAATTGTAGACGCGATAAGCTTTGTTAGTAGGGGAATATCCAAGAAATATTCCCGTATAAGCTTTGCTGTCAAACGCTCTGAATTGCGTTTTACCATTGTTGTGAATAAAACACTTGCAGCCAAAAATATGTAAGTGAGAGAGAATAGGAGTTCTCCTTTTCCATAATTCATATGTGGTTTTGTCGTGTCGGTGTTGATTAGAGTGCGGTTCTGGGTATAACATGCTGTGAAGGTTGCTTCGCCCCAGAACCTTTTTGGTAGTTGAGCATCCGCGAGCATTGAACGTGCAGCCTCTTTGATGGTTCTATTCCGGCGTTCTGCAACGCCGTTTTGTTGTGGAGTACGAGCTGCTGAAGTCTGATGTAGAATCCCATTCTCTGTGGTATACGCTTCAATGAATTGATTGAGGAATTCGGTTCCTTTATCGGAGCATATTTTTACCACATTCAATCTTTTTTCCACTGTCAACTGCTTTAGGAGCTTTGGAAGTTCCCGAAGTGTATCTTTCTTTTTGAGTAGAATTAGTACCCACGTGTAGCGTGAGAAATCGTCCACGACTACAAGAGCATACTTTCTCCCACTCAAAGTGACTGGTGAAATAGGTTCGAAGAGATCCATGTGCAGGAGCTCTAGAATTCGAGATAAACCATGTCCCTCTACGCTTTGAAAGGACTTCTTAACCTGCTTGCCTTCTTGGCAGGCTTGGCACGCAATATCCTTGTTGAAGACTTCATTAGGAATACCTCGAACAAGATTCTTTCGGGAGATTTTTTTGTTCATTGTTTTGAAGTTCAAATGGTTGAGATGACGATGCCAAAACCACCCAATCACCGAGGTGCATCTAGCGATGAGGCCGGTTCTGACTTCGCAGCTGCTCCAGTTGGCTACATACACGTTTTGCCTTTGAGTACCTGTAAGAACAACCTGCATAGACGCTTTGTTCTTGACAACACACTGGTTAGAGATAAACTCTACCACGAACCCGTTATCACAGAGTTGAGAAATGGAAAGTAAGTTGTGCTTGAAGCCTTGGACATATGAGACATTAGGAAGTCTCATATTTCCAACGCAAAAACTACTGTATCCAATGGTGATACCTTTTGCATCATCACCGAAAATTACATCTGGACCCGGCTTTATGATAAACTCGTCAAGGAAGGATTGTTCACCCGTCATGTGATGTGAACATCCACTGTCTAGGTACCAAGCAGCTTCTTCCTTCCTTTTGTCCGTATTTTTCAAGTTCGCCGCTTTGATCTAAAAGATCAACAATTTTTAGGTACCCAATTTGCATTGGGTTCCTTGATGTTAGTGGTTTTGGAAACTCGAGTTGGATTCACCGAGAGAGTGATTCCTTTCTCGAGATCCTGAACGAAACAAATAGGGCTTTGTTTAATAGGAAAACCCCGAGTGTAATCGTGTGTGTAATAGTGGAAGCGCTTACGGTTCCTCCTTCTCTGAGAGCGTGAAGAGGCTTTCACTTTGTGTAAAATGATCGATGAGATTTCGATCATGAAAGTTATGTGAAGCGTCGGGGATAAAGCGAACTTGAGTTCCTCCATGAGATGTGAAGTCATTCAAGTCAGCTTTACGCTCTTGTTGACGCTTCGGAATTGTCAAAGACTGGACACGCTTTGAATTACGTTTAGAGCGTTTAGGCTTTCCAGTCTTTGATTTTCTCAAAGCGTCAGGTTGAACCTTCGAAGACGCTTTAGAAGCTTGCCTTGAAGTTTCAGCCACAAACCCGACTAACTATTTTCCTTTGCTAGAAGCGTGATGATCAGCTTTGGAGCTTTTCATCAACGCTTCGGTACTAGCATCGGATGAAGCTGTGAGGATGGAACCAAAGCCGATTCCTCTCAAACTTTTTGAGGGTTTGAAAGAACTTTCGATTGTTTCAATAGCTACAGAGGCGCTATTGAGACGATCGAGAGTGGCTTTACGTTCCTTGGAGGTGGATATGGTACATTAGGTGACGTTCAAGAAGGTCATCGAACTTAACCGTCAACTCGAATATGTCCTTTTCTTTGGACTCGAGTGTATTGGCATACCACTAAATGTAACACCCTAATTTTATTAAAATAAAACTAAAACTTGTTGCGGAAGAAAATAAAATAAACTTTATTTTTCAAAAGATAAAAGACCAATATTCAGAAATAAAATCTGATATCTCAAAAAAAATGTAAAAGCCAAACATTAACTAAAATTTTCAAGAGAACTAACCCTGTTTAACTACAAAGAAATATTCGGTGAAAATTTGTCATCTTAACAACGAAACCAACAATCAAACCAACAACACTTTATCGTCAAATCACGAAATTCAAATACGTGTAAATCCTACATCACCAACGCCAAACCAACAAAACATCTAACTACTATAAGTCAAATAACACAAAGTAAATCTGATCCCAAAACAAACAAGTACAGTATTTTCCTAAGAACTTAAAGTAACAAATCCTACTAGTTTCGCAAACCATAACAGCCATGCATTCCTAAATAACTTCTCCATTTAAATACATAAAAACAGCGCAACACATTTCCGTCACGACTCTCCATGCTCTCCACCTGAAAACATTTTAAGAAAAACGGGGTGAGTATTCAAAATATACTCAGTGGGGTGGGGGTACTTTGTGATATCTCTTTTCTTTGTCCAAACGTATAAATATGGCATAGAAAATATGGGAAACTTCAACCACAATTCGATAAAATTGTGGGAACATATAACTTCAACCATAATTCATTAGAACTATGGGAACATATAACTTCAACCATAATTCATTAGAATTATGGGAACATATAACTTCAACCATTATTCATTACAATGTACACAACAAAGTAAGAATAAATGGGACATAGAACTTCAACTGTGCACAGGACCATAACTTGCATACTCACGTATACTCATATCATAACTTCAACCATAAATTTCAAGCACACATAAACACGTTGGACATAAACTCGTTTTCTCAAAAAAAAATAACTTCTCTTGAAATAACTTTGAAAATAATTTACTTTACCCCACCTCAAATCCTTGAAGCTGTAAAACGTAACAAAGCTCTTAATGGAGAGAACAAGGTTCTAACTGCTCCGCACGTAGTTTATCAAAAGCATAACAGTAAGCACTCAAAACTACTATTACTTATAAGCTAATTAATTAAAAGCTTAACTACAGGTCTAAAATTTCGAAGCTTCTAAATTCCTAAACAATCTGCTAAAATCCCTTATTACAGAACTAATAAGTACGCCTTATTACAATTCCCTCGACTAATATACATATAATCTGTAAAAGAAGAAACAATAAACTATTCTTGCTATTACTTACTATCCTAATTCCCATGTTCTCTGCAAACTCCGACGTATATAAAAATAAGTTATCAAAATTAATTCTCCAACTCTTAATCACGTCCCCTGACTACAGATTACTAACAACAAGGTTGAAAAATTAATAAAATAATTTTAGAAACAACTTGTTGTAATCTCCAAAATATTTAATAAAATAAGAAGAAAACTCATTGAAATAGACTTTCTTTATGCCTGCGAAATTATATGCTAATCTTTAAAAGATTTTAACTTGATTAAGTCACAAGGTTCGAAAATAATGAAAAAAATGTAATTTGCAGAAGAACTGATGAAATTCGACTCCTTTAGAACTTTATTGGTAACACGGTTTTGAAGAATTTTTGCCCATTAAAAACAGAGTCATCTTCTACAGAAAATCCAAAAAAGCTATATAGACTAGATAATTGCATTCTACCAGAAAACTCACCTCCAGTCCGCTACTAAGACTCTCTCTTCAGAACTTCAAATGTAATCTTCTTCTAAACCTTCTCCAGAATTTAAAAGAACTCACAACGCGAAATCTTACATTCCCATTCTACAGCGACCAAAGGATTGAACAGGTTTCTCAAAATTGAAGGGGGAAGAACATGAAATCTTCTTATTCTCTCTCGGTAAAGCCGTATAGGAGATTGGAGGTTTTTGGTACTTCTCTCTTGCGTAAAACTGAAAGGGGAAAAAATAAAACCGACTCCTCCCAATTCTCTACTTAATTCTAATTATTAATTAATATTATTAAAAGGAATAACTAATCAAAATATATACACACAAATATATATATATTTAAATACACTATTCCTTCTACTTAAGAAATACTTAATCGAGTATAAGTTTTAAATAAAAAGTCAAACCTTATCTATGGTTAAATCTCAAGCTCTAAAACTTAGTGACCATAGATTATTATCTAAAAGCTAGAAAATTTCTAAATAACCATAAGCAAAAGTTGGGCTGTTACAACCCTACCCACTTAAAATAAATTCGTCCTCGAAATTTGTATTACAAGGATTCACAAAGGATTTTTCGTTATTGCTTCTTCTTCATTCTCCCATGTTGCTTCATCATCCCCATGTCAACTCCATCTCACCTTGAGTATTGATACTAGTCGATTTCTCAACTGATGTGTTTTCCTATCAAGTATGGTAATGGGTTCCTCTTCATAGGTCAGATCCCTATTAATCTCTATCTCCTCGTGACTAATGGCGTATTGTACCTCTAACCACGGCTCATCCGCTAATCCTATCTTTGCTAACCCTTAACAGAATACTTCTCACATAGTTAGCTTCCTCTTTCTATCATACATGTACATTCAACTCTTCATCTTGTGTACTGTACATTAACTGAAGTCTCACGCCTCTACAAGCTTGGATTACTAACTTTAAAATATATATATATATATATATATAATACTTTAAAAAAAAAATCTCTCGTATTATTTTCAAAGGGTACTCAGATTCTGAACTGAATGAGAACTTCCTGCAATGATTCGTGATTCTTGAGCAACTCTAAATAGTCATCAAAGAGATCATTTTCCAAGCTGAAAGCCTCATCCTCACCGTCACCATATTCACTACCTAGTGATATTGGAAGAGTATTAGATTCAGGAATATTTACCTTCATTTCAGCTTCTATTGCCATGCAACCATAATTGTATTCATCATCAGTGAACTGATCTTCATCATGGTCGATGGACTTTTTGGATTCGACGGGAGCATCGGCTATGAGAACGCGACGGCTGTCCTCACGACGAGCTTTGACCTCATCTTTTTCTTTGGTTGAGAGCTTCGGGCATTCACTTTTGTAGTATCCCATTTTGTGACACTCGTAGCACTCAATGTTGGCTTTATCTCTAGGGATGGCTGCAGATTTGTCATCTCTCTTCCCATCGCGTGGGGTGAAGCGTGAGCTCTGGCCTTAAGATTTGTAGAATCTTTTATACTTGGCCGCTCTAGCGTTGGAGTTGTTAAACCCTCTAACAAGATAGAGAGCATAATCCTCCAGTTCTTCTCTCGATATTTCTGCAACCTCGCTGTTGGAAGTGTCAGCTTTGATGGTGGTGTTCTCTACTGCGGCTTTGAAAGCCAAATTCTTTGATTTCGTTGGAAGCTCCTCCTCATCCTCACGAAGCGCTTTCTTGACTAAGTCAAATTCGATCGCTTTGAATTCAGAGAACATTATTTCAGGAGACATGTCTCCCAATTCTTTTTGTGAGAGGAAGAGTTCCTTCATTGTCTGTCATTTTCCAGACAGAGCGCTAACCACCTTTTGATTGATCTCTTTGAAGGTGAGTTCTTTCCCCAGGGAAGCCACAGTTGTGGTGATCAGAACTCAAGTCTCGAAAGACTCCATGCTCTCATTGCTCTTCATTGTGAGAGCGTTAAACTCCTGCATCAATACAGAGAGTTTGTTTTCCTTAATTTTCTCTGTGCCCTGTGAGATTAGGACAAGAGTTTCCCACATCTCCTTCGCCGTTTTGCATTTCATGATTCTTGGGAGATAGGCGTCGGGGATGGTTGACTGGATCACGTTGCGTGCCACCCGATCTAGATTATCAGCTTTGAAGTCGTTAGTCGTATATTCTTCTCTAGGCTTAACGACATAGACATCGGTGGAAGCGCTTTCTTCCTCGTCAACAGGGTTGCCGTCTTGGTCGACGGATTTCTCCTTTTCACGGTTCCTCAATAGACATTTCATGATTATGATGGGTCCCTTTTCGACAACCTCATGCATGCGGTCATGAAGTGAAGCGAGATGGGACTCCACACGGAAGCTCCACATAATAGCCCTCGATCGAGAACTGAGGAAGCTGTGCTGAGGAAGACATCTTGGAAAAGAAATTAGAAAGATGCAATATGTAGTGAGTGAGGTTTTAATGCAAGTTTGGAAAGATTGGTTCAGGTAGACCTACTATAGCGCTTTCATGCTACCAGTATTCAGAAACAGAGGTCAGTTAGAACCCCTGCTTTGATACCACTTGTTGGTCCCGAAAAGCGCTTACACACGTAGGGGGGGGGGGTTAAATACGTGTGTAGAGAAGTGTTTAACTTCTCTTGCAATTTTCAGCCTTTTAGACGAGTAGACGCTTTGAAGCTAAGTGAAGCGTTCAAAGCCTCTCGCTCGTGTGATATGGTGCGGAATGTGGTGAGTCTTTAAAGCTTATCTTGCAAATTAAAACCTTATTAATATTAAAAAGGTGAGTGTGTGTATGCGAGTAATCAAAGCAATAAATAACTTAATAAAAAGGACAAACAAATTTATAGTGGTTCGGAGCACCTCTCCTACGTCCACTCTATCCACGACGAGATGAATACCTTCACTCGGTACTCTTGTTTTATACTTCCAAGGGGAAGTGATTCAAGGCAAATAACAAACTTGTACTTGAATCCTCAGAGATTTTACTGGCTCTCGAGAAACCTTACAACAACAACACTCTTTCACAAAAGCTCGATAACCTTACAACTCAATCTATTCACTCTAGAATTGGGTTTTGGGGTTTTGGATTTTTTGTAAGTATGAGAATCCTTTACAATGAACTCACAAGTAAGGGATAAGGATTCTCAAGAGTCTAGGCTATGGATATAAGAGATTGAACCTAGAAAGTGAGGTAGTTGCAATACTTAAGAAATAAGTTCTTAAGGACACACTAAAGTAAAGCGCTTTGGAAGAACTAAGTACTAGAAGGAAGTTTGCTTGAGTTCTTGCAAATGTGAATGCTTGAATCGTTTGTGCGTGCGTTTTTTTTTTAGTGTGTGTGCAACTCCTTCTATTTATAGTAAGGAACCCTACTTCCTGTTGAGAGAGAAGAGGTTGTGTGTTCCTTAAATTTCGGATAATTCGGCATGTCAACCTGCAAGAGTCAGGAAGGGATGTCCGCCTTTACCTAACTTTGACTTCTTGGACTGTAGCCGTTTCCGTTGTGCAATAGTGTGATGACACGTAGGCTTCATTCTGTGAGATGTCAGACATCCGAGAGTTTGAAATTCAAACTTGGATTCTGTGAGTCAAACTTGTCACACTTACACTAATTGACGCTTTGATTTCAGCTCTATGTCAGAGACGCTTTGGGTGAGCTGACTTGAGAGCGCTTCGCTTCCACTGATTGGAAGCCTGCTTTTAGCGTCTTTATCTGAAGCGTCTCCTAGACGCTTTGTCAAAACTTCACTTTTGACGCATTCACTGCTGGAGCCGCTTCGCTTCCTTTTGCTTCGCGAACTCTGACTGCTTCATCTTTGGCGCTTCTAGACTAAAAGAGAAGCTTCCTAACATGTAAGCTTGTCTAAGAGAGACTTGTCTAGTTCATCAAAAATAGTAAGAGAAATACTCTAGAAAAGGGTTTTGGAATCGAATCAAAACAAGTTGTTTATTTTAACTTGATTCAAGTTCCCCTTTAACATTATATCCCAACACCAACTAACACTTTTCGGTATTGAAAATCACTTACGAGACTATAATCTCGTAGTAAGTTAACTCTGAAGCAAACTCATCATATAGTGAATTATGGGGCTAAAATTTTTATTATTATTATTATTATTATTATTATTATTATTATTATTATTATTATTATTATTTTATTTTTTTATTATTATTATTTATTTTTTTTTCTTGTATGGATGTGACACCCCCTCAAACAGTCAATACGTGACGTTGATAAATTTCACAAGAACATATGTATACGCTAATTTGCCGATATTGAGATGCAAATACGATCACAGACATTTAACGTGATGAATAGGAGATCATACCTCAACAAATTTAGAGTTTCAAACATCGAATGGATGTCGAAATCTCGACCATAAACCGCTCTAAAAATCTTGCGCACCAACATTCAGTGTTCAATCGACAAATTTGAAGATCGGACATTCGAATCGGGGTGTCTTTTCTAATTTGTTTGTGATTTCAATTTACTCCCTCCGTTCTCAATATATATAATTTTTATCAGCACGGGTTTCAAGAAAAAAAATTGATTTAACTTGTTGTAAGTGGAAGATGCATCTCACCTATGTAAGTAAGAGCATTTTTTATTTTATTTTTATTTTAGGAAATAACACATATATAGGGACACCAAAAAAAAAATAAAAAAATTCACACATATGTGAGTGAGAATATTTTTTTTCAATGGGGTGTACACTGATGTTCTTACCTTGTTGCTTCTGATTGGACAGAACTCCAAGACTCGAGTATAATATATAAATGGAGTCTCAAGGTTGTATTAAGAAATCATACCATTATTACGATTAGGGTTTTCTCTAAGAATCATAAGCTTCTGAAAGTAACCAGAGATGAACAAAGCCAACTGAAACATCAATAGGAATAAATGACACCCTAAAACACAAGTGCAAGAAAAAAAAAAATTGATCAAATTACTCGTCAAGATCCAATGTGTATAATGGCGACGCTCAATCATATATTACCTCTAACAATAGTCTCATGATGTCCACTCCACAAGTAATACATTTACAACAAACGATAAAAGTACCGATTTATTCTATGAATGCTCTCCTCGTGCTCAGCTTGATCGAACTTTTTTACCTAAGTGAGGAAGACGAGCACAAATAGAATAATGAACAAGACGAGTAAGAAACAGATCATCATGATTTGGCCCTTGGCGCCTGCCTTCTTCATAACTACAGCAACCTTTTTCTGCAAATACACTAAAGCATTAACCGCCATATTCAAGTTATTCGCATATTTCACAAATCAAGTAGATAGAGAGGCACCAAGGTAAGAAGCATTTTAACCTGAACAAATTCAAGACGATTTGAAGTGCTATCCATCTCCATCCCAAGTTCATCTATGATTTTCTCCTGACAGACAAGTAATTTAAATAAAAATTGCATGATTCAAGAACTGGAACTGAAAAATAAATTTGCATGTACTCAAGTTGTAAGGCTTGAGAAAACTGTTCACACTAATAGAGCTGCTCTTCGTGTATGTATTAGTAACTTAGGTGGACGGACTTTTACCTGTGCAAGGAGTTCTTCGTGTATTGTAAGCCCAACACCTCCAATCCTTTGCACACTGGCACTAAGTTCATCTAGTTCTTCATCCTGCTGCCTGAATGAGAAGACTCATCAGCAGGAAGACAACAAAAAACTGATAGATAGCACCAAATAGAATAGAAAGCCGAGAGGAGAGCATCAATCAGTATCGATCAATACACAAAGTGCTTTAACTTGTTCATGTACCATGCTTTCATATTCCAATTTAACATATAGAAAAGAGACAAACACACAGAAGTATGCCTAAATCCTCATTCAGTTGATAACAAAAATTGGCATAGAAGTCTACTGCTGATTAAAAGTTAAAAATAAGTTCCCCAAAAGATCTTTGACATTTGAATGCCTTTTAACTACAATTTTTCCCCCTTCAAACCATCCACATAGAACACAATAAGCTCTAAATCATTTTCCATCATAACCCAACCCCCCAAACATCCAATCCCCTACATGACAAACTTTGCACGTTAGCTGAGCAGCACAATCAGAATATGGCAGATTCTGAACATAAACATGGGGGGAAATCAATAGCCTTTTCACATACTTGGCACTGATGGACATTCATATCCTAATTAAGCACACGTGACAAAAGAACATCCGATCATATGATTTTAGTAGGGCCACGGGAATGTTTTTAAATTATTCATAAGCAACTTCCTATCAGTGCTACAAACAACTAAATTATAATCTTCGAGATGAAAACTACTTGATTGGGCTCCAACAGCAGCCCCAAAAAAGAAATACAGGATCAGCACCAGTGTAAACCATAGAATGATAGAAAATGATAGAAAAAGTAATGCAGCATTGTGTTGCTTCCCCTAATACATTGCATCCCACACATGATGCAAACCACCCATCCTCAAAGTTTATAAACAATAATTACCCCTCACTAGTGTACTGATGCATGTCTTTTTCATTATCCAATGAATAAAATAAATCTAATTAGTTTTAAGCTTTCATTAGTAGCATTTCTAGAATTGACTAGGTAGTAGACACTTAATTCTCAAATCAAAGTTGATAATCTGTTTTTCCAAGATGATAATCTGGAAGTACCAGATCAAAAGTTCTTATCAATTCCAAGAGATATCCAACTCTGATGCCATTTCCAAAAGCTCTTTTTTGACTTTTTAACCGCAAAATACTTTTTGTTGTGTTTTAATATTGCCCACTGCATACAAACTTGAAAAGCTTTTGCACTTGCAAGTTGCAACATTCCAAGAACTTGATACACAGCTACCTCCAATTGTCTCACGTCGATAGATTGTCAGTAACACACAAAAACATCTCAGACTAGGGGTGAGCAAATTAATCCAAAAACCGAAAACTGAACCGAACAAACCGAAATATTTATTTTGGTTTGGTTAGTATGGTTAATTTGGTTTGAAATTAATTATTTTTTTGGTTTTTCGGTTAGGATCGGTTTCATTTTCTTAAAAACCAAACAAAACCGAAAAACCAAATTATAATATTTGAATTAATAATATTTATATACTAAAATTTTAATTGTATATGTTTATAGCATTTCCTAAAATTGGTCACTCTTAATCTTCTTATTTTCATATATAGTATTGATGTCTTGCGACTTTTTGAACACTAAAAACTTCTTATATTGTTGATTTCAGATAATTTGGTTTTTTTTTTAATTTTTAATTTTATAAAATTGCAGCATATACACTTGTTAATTGTTTTGTTTAATGTTGAATTTAGTTATTGTTATTTTGTTTGATATAATATTTATTTGTTGGTTATTGTTTAACTCAAAATCTTATATTGTATTGTTTCGATTTTATAAATTATTGATACTGGAATGATATCATATTTAGTGTTCAAAAGTAATGGAAAAAAATTTGGACAAACCGAATTAACCAAATTAACTAAATATTTATTTTGGTTAGTTCGGTTCGGTTTCTGAAATAATTTTGGTTTGGTTTGGATGTAATATTAAAATTTTCTGTTATTTGGTTTGGTTATATTATAAGGCAAAACCAAACTAAGTAACCGAATACTCACCCCTATCTCAGACTCCTTATACATGACATCTAATGCAAGCAATTTTCTAAAGTAATGCAAGCAATTTTTAACCTGATTCTAAGTTCTAACTATAGAAAGAATTAATAATGGACCATCTCCACTTAGTTCCAGATCTAGATTTTCATTTTGAAGAAAACAAAGACAATAAAAAGACAAGATTCCGTAGCTTTTTTTAAACCACTAAGTCTTCATTTTATAACACCTAACTTAAAAATTACAGGGTTCTCAATATCACAAGAAACTTGGCCGAGTAGGTTCAAAACTCAGAAGGAACAAAATGTTGGCTATATAATGAAGGAAAAAGATTAGTAAACGAATAAGCAGGGGATCTCTTAAGGTGGCGATTGGGTTCCTGATTATAACAGGCCCCAATTAGAAAACCTAACTAGCATCTCTAAGAGGAATTCTTTCCTGGTATTTAAGAATCCTTTTTCACAAAACATTGCCAGTCCTGATCCTCAACTCCATCAAGACTAGTGTTGGCATTCTAAATGAGTGACTGGAGCCAATCCCCAAGTCCATGGCAGGCAAGAAATCATAGAGTCAAAAAAAGAAGTTTCACTTTCAACAATTAAAGCTATACCACATACATTAAATGCACGATAAACATATGCTCACAAGAATAACCCCAAAAATGGACCTACTCTATGACTTGATTAAAAAATTCAATAAGATTGTCAAGCTATGGCCTTAACCATAATTCATTAGCAAAACATAATTGTACCCTTGAAAACTAAATAAATTCTGAAATAAATCCCAATCTGAAAATAACAAAAATAAAGTTCCTTATCAGATAGAAGCATGCAAATGATCAAAATTACCACATGAGAATCATGTTAAGTTTTGAATATGGAGATGCTATCACTAGGTTTCCCCTATACATACCAATTATGAATCACTATGCTGGAGAAGAAAAAAAAAGTCTTGAAAATGACAGAGTTGCATTAGGTTAAATCTCAAGTGATGGCTACGAACTATAAACATAAGCGCATAAGAGATAATGGTTTCGAAAAGGAAATAGGGTTTTCCACTACTAGGAAATCATGATATGCAAGAATCAAAGATAGACAGTGCATAAATCTTGCATTAGACTAACCAAAGGAGCTAAAATAACACAAAAGTTTATAATATGAACATTACCTCATAAGAAGTAGTTGTCTATCAGATTCTGATGATATGAAATCATCATTATCTGCATTGTACTGTTGAACTTTATCAGCATGATGAGGATTTGGCATTCTCATAAGCTCACGTCGTATTTCACTGAAATTAGATGTGCTAGTGCCATTCAACTCCTTTCCAGTTACTACTGATTTCTTGACATTTTTCACCTGTTAATTGAGAAAAAATTTCAGTTTTATAAGCGCCATAATTAACAAATGAACAAAATATTATTGTATAAAACACAGTTAAAATCTCAAAAATACTAACCATCAGAAGCATACCAAATATTTTAAACTCAAAAAGAAAACCAAACGGAGTACTAATCTTCTGCAAAATAACAACTCATACCTGATCACGAGCATTGCTGGTCCATCTTCTTCGTTTATCAAGCTCCGCTTGATCAATACCAAACGAAGCAGGATTTCTAGATGCAACAGTTATTGCCTTGTCCAATTCATCTACCTTCCAGTCAGGAAACTTTCAGTACTAGAAATATATTATGTATCAGCAATATTAGAAGCAACTGTACATATATGCCAACTTGCCAAGCAAAACTAATACTATTATGGTCATTTTTCTAATCATTATCATCTGTGAATTGTGATGACAAAAAATCACATTGAGGTGCATTGCTGAATTTAGTATTGACAATTTATGGCAAAATCTACTAATCATATTAGCATGGAAGGAAGGAAGTCATCAAAGGCAGTACACAAGTGGAATGAGTCCGAGTGCAGATGGATGAGAACTATTCTCCTGATCTCTGTCATCTATCAGAGATCAGAAATGTAACTGATCATGCAAAGTAAATACTTGAAGTTCACACACAAAGTCATACCTGCCACTCTATGCTCTCACTTCCAGCAAGAAGCTCCTTAGTAAGGAGTAACCTCTCCCCACTATCTGAAGGCATGCGTTCCCATTGGTGAAAGGTTTGGAGAAACTTATCAATCTAACCAAGCAGAAAATCATCATTTAGCTAATAATCAGTAAATGTAAATCAACTTAATATAAGCCATCTATTCATTTATTCAAGATTTAGTAATATCAAAGTATTCTCAAGTCAACATATGATATCTAAACAACTTTGCCTTTAAAGGGTGATCTAGGACAAATTATCAGGACACCATAGAAGTTTAACTGTGACGGTGTCAAAAAATATCACAGTTTGAGCCACCACTTGCGGCACAAGTAAATACTGATACAACAATGTCAATCTACAATATTGATGTGTTTAGTTACTTTGGTAACTTATTTTCAAGTTTGATGGTGCTCAACCTGAAATATGCAAACCTTTACTTCGATGAAACACTATTGCTCAGCAGAAGTATTCAACCGTACTTAATTGATGAGCCAACACATGCTGCATAACAACTTAGGGCATAGGAATGCTGACAGAAAAATTGCTAGTCCAAAATGTGAGATGAGTCTAGTCAAAAGTGCACGTCATCTTATAGAAATTGAGCAATATTTTTTTAGTCAAATAATTTGAGTTATTATCATCTGGTTTTGGTATTACATAACCTTCGAGTTGGTCTATCGGTAAACATTTAAAGCCACGTTTAATTGATAATATAGATGAGCTGAATGTAATAAGTAATGATATCCTGTCTTCTCTCACATAACATCACAATGAATCAAGGAATCATAATAAATCACCAATTACAGATATATGATAACATCCGACATTACAGGCAAATGCATAATCACTAAACCCTAAGTTCAATATAGATATGTTCTTGGACGACTTCGCACAACTGATATAGTTCAAATTGGATCAAGAGGGCTGGGTAGGGCAGTCACTAAACATGATTTATGCCTACTATACGACCACAGTTGCATTGCACTAATCAATCAAGGCGTGCGATTTCGTAAACCAAACACCATAAGAACACTCACAACCAATAGTCGTTTTAGCTCAATTCGCATCAAAGCTTCAAAATCCAAGAAAACGAGTGCCGGATTCAGTAATCAATACAAAACCCAGTTCAAGCAATTAATGCAATACAAAAAAGCATACGATAAAAGTCTTGGTTGGATTAACAAACTGCTTAAACCATTCCAGAAATAAATTATTGGGGCTATTGATCTTGCATTGAAACGGTACGGGTAAAAGAGAATAAATTGAAAATAGAAAAAACAAAACTTACGGAATCTTGAATCTCCTCTTTCACAATGTAAAAAGGGTCTTGAGCTGACGACATAATCAGATCCAAATAAAGCAGTTGAAAAGGTCGGCACCTACAAATCGCAGAGAAACGTTAAGATCTATTGTTGTGTAAGACGTGTTCGTATATGTAAATAAATGTATACCTTTCCTTAATGCCCAAGGAGGAAGAATGAGATTTGTTGCAGGTCGTGGAGTTCGCTGTTTGCAGTTAGATTGAAAGGGAAGCGACCACAGCAAATTCGCCAAAATGGGTCGGGTCAATACATTCTGCGTTCGAAGCTCCACCCGGTGGGTCTGACCCGATTTCAAATTAGATCGGGTTTCAACATTCTAAGCCCAGAACCAGTGGCCTCTATTCGGTTCGGTCCACGATCTTTATACATAATTTTTTTAGAACGCGCTTTTATGCGTCTTGACGATGGATTTTAAAATAATTTTTTGCCGTAAAAGAATTTTCGTAGTCTCCTGTAAAAGAATTTTTTTTACAAAAAATTAGTTTAAAACTCATCATCAAGACGCATAGAAATGTGTGCCAAAAAAATATGTCTAAAGATCGTAGACGGAGGGAGTATTTATCTTATGTGGCATCATCATTATTTTTCGTAAATATTTTCATATATTCTCATCGATATTAATTAATGTATATAATAGCAAAATGGATCTCAATTTTACGTGGCATTATCATGAACTTTTGTGAATATTTTCTTAAATTCTCATGGTTTTGGCTTTATAACCATTAATCTTATCAATAATGATATTTGGTCATAATATAGCCGGTCACACAAGGGCATTTTTCATAATATACATAATTAATATATATATAAATTAAAAGTTATAATCAATATTTAAATGTTTTTAAGAGATTATTTTTAATTACTTTTAAATTTGAATATAAAAATATTTTTTTTCTCCCTAATAATTAATTTTCTTTTCTCTTAAATAAAAAGGCAACAAAATTTTTAAAGCAGTCACGATCATCAAATAAATTAAAGGTTATATGTTAAATATACATAAATTATATCACTTTTTGAATTTTCTCATAAAAACTAAAAAAAATTGGCATAAATATATAAACTATTACATATTAATATTAATTATGGCCGACCACATTATGGCCGAATAGAATCACCCTAATTTTATTTCACTTAGCTTTAACTATCTCATATCGACTATTTATAACATTTCATCAATACATAACTCTTATAAAAGAATGCACCACATTTTCAAAATTATTCATCTCCAATTTTAATTTAAAAAAGAAAACCTGAATACGATGGATTAACTTGAATTTTCGTAATTATTTTTGTAATTTCTCATGAGGGCTTATTAATTTATTAATTTTACTTGCATTGAATTAATCATCCCACGTTAGTTTTTGATTCAAAACTAATCGTCTCAGCAATTACAATTTAAGG
The DNA here is from genome assembly GCA_001642375.2 of Mentha longifolia. Taxonomy (NCBI): domain Eukaryota; kingdom Viridiplantae; phylum Streptophyta; class Magnoliopsida; order Lamiales; family Lamiaceae; genus Mentha; species Mentha longifolia. The sequence continues at coordinate 18,489,339 of CM038115.1, read as the reverse complement.
ATGTATTAGTTTATTCTTTTGAGAAATATCCATTCGGGTCCAATTTGTATAGCATAGATACTCATTAATTTAACATCACAAAATAACCATACATGTTGGATATGCCGAGATGGAAGGCATAAGAGGGGGCTTTCAAATGGCTTTGTTCCATTACCCCTACCAAACTCGCATATGTTTAGACACAGACACTTTTGAAATTGTTGTTGCGTTAAAGTGCATGTTGAAAACAAACAAATTCCTTCTAGAATAACCAATAAGAGAGTACACTACAAATGTCAGGTGGGATAAGCATTCCAACATATGGTACGGGTCAGGCTTGATCGAAGATGCCTAATGTTGTGCTGACGAATGGTTCAAGGATTTATTGATTATGGCAGTCAGCTTCCCAGTCCTTAACATGTCTATGTTTGAGCTTTTGAACCTATTATATGGAGTAAAATCGACTTGAGCCTAAGAGAGTATGAAGACCTACACTATGGCACCTAACAGTTGAGACCTAGAGATGTTAGATATGCCGAAATGGAAAGCATGAGAGGGGCTTTGATATGGATCTGTTCTATTACCCCTGCCAAACTCACATATGTTTGGAACAGACAATTTGAAAATTGTTGTTGCGTCAAAATGCATGTTGGAAAACAAAAAAAAAAAATCCTTCTAGAATCAATAACCAATAAGCTGTGAAAGAGAGTTTTATGGGGAATGTGTGATCGCTCTCACTTTTGAGAGTGAGATAGATGCAATGATAATCGAATAAGTATATTTGAGTTGAATCCACAAGGAATGTTATGGCGTGAGAATTTCAAGTAGTAATCTAGCTATCTAATCACTATTCAAGCTACCAACTAGCATGTTTTTGGGATTTTTGTTTAACTACTAATCGAAAGTAAAACAAATTCAACTAATTATAAACTAGCAACAAATGATCAAAATAACAAGTAAATCCAATAGTAAATGAAGGTGATTCCAATTATACTTCAATTAGGCTTAAGTGATGGGCTATTAGAACTCTAACTTGAACTAACCAATTTAATCTAACTTCATGTGGGAAACCTCCTAAATATGATTCATTCAATTCTCATTGCAACTAAATCAAGTTGATTAATGAAATACCTAATTCCGACTAGGACATCAAGTAGATCATTAACTCCCAATTGCACATTGAGTTCTTTACCCCTACTATCTCTAGCATGCAAATCTCTTGTTTCCTATCATCTAATCTAAGCCTCCTAAGCATTAGATCAAACACTTGATATGCAACTATGGTGATCAAGCATAATTACACAATAAAACATAGCCCCAAGAGAAATGAACATGAAATTAGAAGGTAAATTCACAATTAAAGTCTAAACCCATCACTTAATCCTAATCTATATATAATTGAAATCACAAAGGAAATTAGCTAGACATGATTAAGGAAATTAAACCATAAGAAATTGATGAAACCATAATCAAAAGATAGAGAATTAAAAATGGAACAAAGTAATGGAAGGATCTTCAAATCTTCAAAGTAAATCTTCAACAATCTTGGAAATACTCAAAGTAGCAAATAAAAATCTAATTTAGGGTTCTAAGAATGTCTAAGAGGCTAAGAATACCCAAAATTCAGATAATTGGGTGTTTAATATATTGAAAATTCATAAAATCCCGAAGTCAAAGGTCAAAGCCCGGAATAAGTGAGGAAACAAGGGATTCACGCGGCCTACGGCGCGGCCCAGACTGCGTGAGGGGACAGAATTGGGGCTCTTCGGGCGCGGGCTACGGCGTGGCCCATTGGGCCGCGGCCCAGCCCGCGTCGGCTCTTTCTCCACTGCGCTCTCACGGTTTTGCCTCGTTCTCCCTCGTCTGAACTCTGATTCTCGATTCGCTTTTTGCTATGGCTTCCTAAAGAACTCCTCTTCGACACGAAATAATTTAATTGACCAAATATGTTCTTCATTTTTCCTGCAAAAAGCATAACAAAACTCAAGAAAACGAGAAAAACGCGAATGCAAGCAAACTAGCAAAAACCTAATAATATCACTCAAAACTCCACATATTCAAACATGAATTCCACTTTAAATGAATTCAACATGCACAAAAAATACCTGTTTATCAATGTGGAACCAAAGTATAGATGATTTAACAAAAATAATAATGCAATCGGGAAAAGAAATCAGAATTAGAGCAAAATCAGTCGGTGCATAGAGTTTCTTCATCTCACTCTTTAAAACCTCTCATTCTTCTTCCTCTTTCTGGACTCCTTTTATTGTAAAGTTTCTTCGGCTGCTGCTTCTCCATAGGGATTCTTATTGCAACCGATAAATATTTGTTAAATTTAGTTGATATTCCTAATTTGTACATCACTTTATTAGACTAACGGGAAAAATTAACAAGGATTCAACTTAATTTGTTTTATTCGTTAACTATGTGCATTCATTAGGTATGATAAAGATATGTGTCAAAAATTTATAAGTTCATGATACACATTCACATGCTATACTATGACGTACGAATTAAAAAAATTCTTGGGTACATGTGATCCCAATACCCTGTAGTTTCGAAATTACATTTTATATGAAATATAGAAATGCAAATTCTAATATGGTAAATACTAAATTCAGGCCCACACAAGTGTAAGCTCGAATTGAACATATGTTGACTGCCTAAGGATCATTAAAAATAGTCCCAGATCAGAAGAATAAGGCAAATGATAGTATTATCTCCATACATGTAAAATGATATCACGAGATAATATCTTCTAAACATAATATTTGTTCATTCTTACGACATAATTTGCGATCGAAGAAACTATCAAACCCAATGCAACCCCAGAGAATTAATGAAATCATCTTCACACAGTTAAGACAAAGAGACTTCCGAAATGCATAACACATACTTGAGAATTCATCGGTATTAGAACAGTTCCTATTCAAAACCTCCACGGAGTGACCTGTGACAGGCATTGCATGAACTTAAAAGCAAGCACACCACAATCTGCTCCATTGGTCTATTGTGGTGTATTTTTGTACATGGTTAGATCTCACTTCTTCTTAAATGTTTCCCTTGCCACGATTGCATCCCATTTTTTGCTCCACTCCAAAACTATTGGAAGATTTTTAACGACATTCTGGAAGACTTTGATTGTTGATTTAGAACCTGACCTGGACAAGGAGTCATAGACTATTACCTCATGTTCTCTTAGGTTCAATTCATAGCATACCCAATGCTTCAGGTCATCCACGTTGCCAATTCCGTGGACTCGATCTACTTTATCCCACGGCACAACATCCCCTGTGGGTACTTCTCCACAACATAACCGATTGACCTCTTCATATAGCATTAAAAACGTCATTTGAAGAAATATTGGCCTAAAACATTTGCACAAAATGAGATTACCATTTTAAAATGAAATGTAAGATATATTACTTATATGTCCAATTAGGGCATGTACAATGGGGAGGTTCTAATCTATGTGGCAAAATTAAGAGCCGGCTCTTAAATTTCTTCACCGTTGGGGAGCTCAAATATAAGAGCATGGGCTCTTAGTTAAGACTAAGTTTAAGGGTGCCCATGAGATGGGTCCGCCAACCTCCAAATAAAAAAAAAAGAAGAAAAATTGCTTCACAATATAGATGGACGGTGCATTTGACACCCACCACAGACTTCCACCGCCCTTGCCTTTTTTTTTTTTTTTCTTAATTCTTTGTTATTTCACATGTCATTTATATTATTGGTTCATCTAAATTTTATCATGATATTATTATAAAATCAAATTATCTTTGCATAATATATTAAAAAAAAAAAATATACCAAAATTCATATTTTCCCCCCTCTATAAATAGAGGCCAAATTTGGCATAAGTATTCACAAATTAAAAATCACCTCTTATTCACTTTTCTTTCACATATCATATCTATTTTTTTTATTTTTTTTGTTCAACTTTTCAATGGATCTTCATAATCTCTACTCAAATTATCAAGATTTTCTCCCCTCGGTTATTATCCTAACCTTGACAATATCCAAAATTCTGAAGAATTCCAAAATTTTGATACTGGTTTGTATTCACAATTTTCATAAAATTCCACTCAATCTCCTATCTCTAAAGATCACCAACCCATTGCAAATATCTCTCAACATTTTCTTCAAAATTCTCAGCTTCCACAAACAAACACTTCAAAAACTCCAAAAGCCTGGACAAGTCAAGAAGACATTGTTGGGAACCTTTTCTCTCTTTAAAGTAAGTTTTGATAATGCTATTAGAAACCACACTTAGACAATAGACTTTAATTGGAACAGACTGGTCTCCGTGTTTGGATCAGTCAAAGTTCAGCTCGAACAGGTTGCCATGTGAAGGTCAAGGTTGGTAGTGCAACCTTGTACCTATTCTACTCAAACCTGTCATAACGTTCCTATGTAATGTGTCTATGTAACCTGCTCCAACCAATACTTGAAGATCTCATTCGAAGGTTACAGAGACTGAAGACAGTCAGAGGTACAGGAAGCTCAACCTGCAAAGTCCAACCTGAGCTGTGACTGAGGAACCTTTCCCGAACTCAACGACCATATTTGTGTCAGTGTACGGTTCTGCATATCCTGACACGCACAACGGCTCTATTACAAATGCTTCTCTATAAATACCTCAAGACATTCAAGAAAGAAAGTACGGGAAACTCAAATTACAAGCTGAAACACTGCAGAAATCTCAAGCTAAATATCCACACAATCAACACTCGAAATCACTATAGCTTTCCCAAGTGTTGATCCTTGTAGATTTCTATTCTTTCTAGAATCTGTCTTACTAGAACACAATCCACACTCTCACTACCATTACTATTGATATTCAGTGTAGTTGATAAAGTTGTATTCCAAACGGTGATAGCTTTTCACAGCTCTCCAGTTTGATTATTAGTGCTAGTTGTTTAGCATTAGTAAGATTGTATGTAAGCTTGTATGTAAGGATTAGAAGAGACACGACTCAAGATTCGTGCTAGATTCAGTCTAAAGAGAGACTTGAATTTGGGCTGGAACCTCCACCAGTGTCAAAAAGGAGCGAAAAATCTCAAGTTAAGGGATTACAGATTCGACGGGATCTGACGTGGACGTAGGAGCTGTTTACTCCGAACCACGATAAAAACTCCTCGTGTTTCTCTCTGTTTTCACACAGTTTGCATGCTCACAACCTGCACGATTGTAACCTGTCTTGCATGTGCACTGTCTTTGAAAACTGTTTTTGAAAATTGTCATTCAATTTCACAGTTTGCATGAACACTTACTTGAACTAAAGGTTTCTCTGAAAAACTGCTTTGAAAACTGCTAACCAACCTTTCCACCAAACTTCCGCACGCAAGGTAGTTTTGCAAGCTCAGCAGTTCACTGTTTGAGCTGGAAAAACTAAACTGCTCTAATAAACTGAAGTGACGACTCAGTAAGATCAAATTGTTTTGAAAAGTCAAAACTGTTGGTTAATTGGTGTATTCCCCTCCCCCATACACCAATATCTATTTATCGGGACCTACAAGTGGTATCAGAGCGGTGGTTCTTTTGACCACTGCTTCTGTATACTAGAAGCTTTTTGTGCATTAGTGTCAAATTGAACTAGATCTCTGTGTCTGCAAACTGCACATATATATAAACTGTCAATATGGAAGCTTCACTACTCCGCGTCTGTGAAGACTTTTCTATACAGGGTTATGAAGACTGGAGTTTTCGAATAAAGATGTGCCTCCAAGCTCATCATGTGCTAATGTGGGATGTCATCGAGAATGGTCCCACACCCATCCTTGAACCCTACGAAACTGATGTATCAGGAGATAAAGCTTCTGAAGCAACGTATGTGCCAAAGATTAAAGATCCCAGAAAATACACAACTGAGGAAAGAAAGGAAGCTGGACTTGACAGCTTCGCAAAAGGATTAATCTCGAGCACAGTTAAGGGTGTCCACCTGGCCAAGATAAGAAATCTTGGAACTGCCAAGGAGATGTGGGACACCTTAAAAGCAATAAGCCTTGGATCAACAGAGATGCTGGAAAATAAGCTGTCAGTGGCATGCAGTAAATTCGAAGAATTCAAAATGCAGCCAATGGAAACCATTGAACAGCTCAAAAACAGATTCACAATGATTACCTTGGAGATCGCGGCTCTCAAGAAGGATAAATACAATCAGCGCGAACTCAATCTCAAAGTAGTCCATTCTCTTCCAGTAAGCTGGCATGTGTACAGCGCCATGCACCGCGGCAGGTCGGACATCAGCAACCTGTCAACTGAGCAACTGTTTGATCTGCTCATCGGCAATGAGTTTGAAATGATCAGATTGCACGGGTCACAACAAACGTCTTCAAGCAAGAAGACTGAGCCCGAAAAGAAAGAAAAGGATGCTGCATTCAAAGCTGCATCAATTACAGAAGAAAGATCAATCCCAAAAGATCTATGCTCTAAAATGGAAAAATTGTTGAAGGACTATGCACTTATGGCTAGAAGGAATGAAAAGCTTGAAAAGCGCTTCAACAAATTCCGCAAATATCACAAAGATTTCAAGAGAAATCAATCCACCTCTTCTTCCGAAAAGAAAGGTGAAGGTATAACTAAACCCTCAAAATTCAATTCTTTTAACACTTCAGAAGGTGGTTGTTTTGAATGTGGCAGACCAGGTCACTACAAGTCAGACTGCCCAGATCTTTCAAAGGCCGAACGCGAAGAGCTCCGTGCAAAAAGAGACCAAAAGTTAAAGGAGCAGCGCAGTGCCATGATCGCAGCTGAAGAAGAAGCCAAAGCTGTTGCCACGTTATCAGACTCAACCTCCTCCGACGAAGATGACGATGATGAATTGGATGAGGAGGAATGTCGCTTAGCCGACGAAGATTCTGAAAATGAGGAATGCTACATGGGAAAAGATCTCGATCTTGTTCAATACAAGGTTGATACCAAAATCTCATCTTCATATTCAACTAACACTGAACATGCAGGTTTCGAACTACCTGAAATGCCAACATATGAAGAGTTCCAACAACAGCTTGATGACTACAAGAAACTCTCAGAAATGTTCGAGCAAGTAGTTATAGAAGGATCAAAGCTGGAGAGTGAAAACATGAAACTCAAGGCTACTAAAAATGGAGACTTCACTCTCCATGATGAAGCTAGACAAAGAGAGATAGAAACTCTGAAAATTCACTTGGGTCAATCAGCTTTAAGGGAAGAAAACCTTAAAGACATGCTCACTAAAAAGGACAGTGAGATCAACAGCTTGAACGACAAGCTGTCAGATCTCTCAAATGATCATGAGAAGCTGTTGCAGAAAGAGCTCAAGCTTCAACAAGTCCTAATGAGAATGAACAAAAATGGTGAAAAGCTTGAAGCCTTGCAAGTTACCCAGAGACCTGCTCAGATAAAGTTTGGCGTCGGATTCCATGGTCAAACCAGCGGAGTCAAGGATAAAGAGAAGGTCCTGTTCATAAAAGAAAAGGGATTGGCTGAAGGCAAAGCTCACCACTTCCTACCTGACAAGCAACTCAACTTGAAGAATCCAGCTCGACAACCTCAAGCAATCTTGGTAAAAGAGCATAGGAAGCCTGCTGTCAAGAAGCAGCAGCTAAGGCCATCAAGTGAACAGAAAAAGGCTGAGCCACCTAGAGAACTATATATGCAACCTGCATATAAAAAGAAGAGCCAACCTGCACCGAGAAGAGTGCAAGCTGAAAATAAAGGAGAAGCACAACACAAAACTGCTCGACCACAACGAAACAACTACTATGAGCAGTGGCCAAATCAACAGAGATCTGACTATGAAGGTTATTGGTACAACCATCATTGGTACCCATATCCTGAACTGTCAAGTATGCAATGTCGATTTCCACATGGAAGTGGATTTGTAAATAATCAATGCAGATGTGGTTACATGGAGCAGTGCTATAAAAATGATCTTTATCAACCTGCTCATTACCAACAACAAACTGCATACTCAAATGCAACCTACTCAAATGTGCAACGGACCAAGCCACGAGTCAACAGAAGTTTACAAAAGAGGAAGCTTGGAAACCAAGCTGCCAAATCTCAACCTGCTAACAAAGCACCCAAATTCATATGGGTTGCTAAAACTGTCTAATTGCAGGATGGGAAAACTCAAAGGAGGAAGCGAGCAGCTCGCGGGGCGATCTGGATCATCGACAGTGGATGCACAAAGCATATGACCTACGACAAAAGCTTGCTTACAAACTTCATTGAATGTGATGGACCTCTAGTTGCTTTTGGAGGAGACTCTAAAGGGAAAACAAGAGGCTACGGTAATCTAATTGTTGGTAAAACAACAATATCAAATGTCACCTATGTTGAAGGTTTAAATCATAATCTCTTTTCTGTAAGCCAGTTCTGCTCAAACGGAAAAAGAGTAGAGTTTTCTGCTAACAAGTGTGCTATAAAGAACAAGGAAGGAGAAGAAATTCTTCTTACCGGTATTTTGCAGGATAACTTGTACATAGTACAATGGTCAGATGAAAAAGAAACCTGTCTGGTCACCAAATCTGCATCTGAAGTAAGCTGGTTATGGCACAAGAGACTGTGTCACTTGAACTTCAAAGCCATCAATAAGCTCTCTCACAAGAAGCTCGCAGATGATCTTCCAGATCAAGTCTACTACAAAGATCATGTTTGTGAAGCCTGTCAAGCTGGAAAGCATACCAAATCATCATTTCCAAGCATTGCAGCTCACAACACAAGTAGAATCTTGGAACTACTCCACATGGATCTATTCGGTCCAGTGACTCCCAGAAGTATAAATGGTAAAAAGTATACTCTCGTTATTGTTGATGATTACTCACGATATACTTGGGTTATTTTCTTACATAAAAAGAAGGAGACACTAGTGGAGTTACCTGCGCTGCTCACCAAACTGTCAAAATTGAAGAACAAAAGCGTGATCTCAATCCGATCCGATCGCGGAACAGAATTTCTTAATCATATGATTGAATCATACTGCACCAAAAGTGGTATTACTCATCAAATTTCAGCAGCTCGCACACCTCAACAGAATGGTGTTGTTGAACGACGCAACAGATCACTAAAGGAAGCAGCTCGCACGATGCTGAATGAAACCAATCTTCCTAAGAAGTTCTGGGCGGAAGCAATCAACACAGCTTGCTACACTCAGAACAGATCAGTCATTCATACAAGACACGGAAAGACTCCATACGAGCTGTGGAAGGATAAGAAACCTCGATTTAAATATCTTAAATCTTTTGGCTGTGTGTGTTACATTCATAATAATGGGAAATCACAGTTGAAAACGTTTGATAGCAAAGCTGATCCAGGAATGTTTTTAGGATATTCAGAGATCAACAAAGCTTTCAGAGTTTTTAACAAGAAAACTCATATTGTGGAGGTAACCCCACATGTTATTTTTGATGAATCTATTTGTGAGTACAGGGAAACCCAACCTGATGAAAGTACAGGTACAAGTCAAAATCAAACAGGCTCCAACACGCAGTTTCGAGATGAAATACTAATATGGAGTCCAACCGACTTGGAAGAAGAAGAAACTGAGCCTGTACAAGATACTAATTCACAAAATCCACCAGTTCAGCAAGGGGGAATAAACCAAGGGGGAACAGAAGCTCCTCCAACCAGCTCCTCTCCAACTGATCCAGAAACTTCAATGGAACCTGCAGTCAATGCAGAACTATCAGTGGATCAACTTGCTGAACAACTTCAACAGCTTAACCCCTTCACTCCTCAATCTCTACCTGAGTTTGAAGATCCCATATCAGACCCTGAACCAAATCTCACAGACGAAGAAATCTCTCGACGAAGAAGATGGGTCGATGCTCATCCTGAAGATCTCATTGTTGGGAACCCAAGGGCAGGTGTGAAGACAAGGAGACAGATAGGTGAAAGCTGTCTACTAAGCTGTTATCTATCCTACTCTGAACCCAAAACTGTTGAAGAAGCTCTTGCTGACCACGACTGGATTACAGCTATACAAGAGGAACTCAATGAGTTTAAAAAAATGAAGTATGGTCACTAGTTGATCGTCCTACACATCAAGGAGTGATTGATGTAAAGTGGGTGTTCAGAAACAAGAGAGATGAGAATGCTGAAGTAATCAGAAATAAGGCAAGACTAGTTGCCAAAGGTTACTGTCAACAAGAGGGAATAGACTATGATGAGACCTACGCACCAGTAGCAAGATTAGAAGCAATAAGACTGTTTCTAGCATATGCAGCTCATCAGAGATTCAAAGTCTATCAAATGGACGTGAAGAGTGCTTTCCTCAACGGAATCCTAGGAGAAGAAGTTTACGTTGAGCAACCTCCAGGTTTCGAGGAAATAGGTCCAGAGAAAGTTTACAGACTGCACAAAGCAGTATATGGGTTGAAACAAGCTCCCAGAGCTTGGTATGAAACGTTGTCCACATTCCTTGTTGGGAACCCCTCAATAGTTTTGATAATGTTGTTAGAAACCACACTTAGTCAATAGACGTTAATTGGAACAGACTGATCTCCGTGTTTGGATCAGTCAAGCTCAACTAAAACAGGTTGCTATGTAAAGGTCAAGGTTGGAAGTGCAACCTTGTACCTAATCTACTCAAACCTGTCATAATGTTCCACTATGTAATCTGTCTATGTAACCTGTCCTAATCATACTTGAAGATCTCATTCGAAGGTTACAGACTGAAGATAGATAGAGGTATAGGAAGCTCGACCTGCAAAGTCCAACCCGAGCTGTGACTGAGGAACCTGTCCTCAACTCAACGACTAATTGTGTCAGTGTACGGCTCTGCTCATCCTGACACACACAACGGCTCTATTACAAATGCTTCTCTATAAATACCTCAAGACATTCAAGAAAGAAGGCACGGGAAACTCAAATTACAAGCTAAAACGCTGCAGAAATCTCAAGCCAAACACTCACACAATCAACACTCGAAATTACAAGAGCTTTCCCAAGTGTTGATCTTTGAAGATTTCTATTCTTTCTAGAATCTGTCTTACTAGAACACAATCCACACTCTCACTACCATAATTGTTGATATTCAGTGTAGTTGATAGAGTTGTATTTCAAACGGTGATAGCTCTTCACAGCTTTCCAGTTTGATTATTAGTGCTAGCCATTCAGGATTAGTAAGATTGTATGTAAGTTTGTATGTAAAGTCAGAAGAGTCACGACTCAAGATTCGTGCTAGATTCAGTCTAAAGAGAGACTTGAATTTGGACTGGAACCTCCACCAGTGTTAAAAAGGAGCGAAAGATCTCAGTTAAGGGATTACAGATTCGACGGGATCTGGCGTGGACGTAGGAGCTGTTAACTCCGAACCACGATAAAAACTCCTCGTGCCTCTCTTTCTGTTATCTTTATTTACACAGTTTGCATGATTCACAACCTGCACGATTGTAACCTGTCTTGCATGTGCACTGTCTTTGAAAACTGTCTTTGAGAACTGTTTCTGAAAACTGTTAGCCACTTTCACAGTTTGCATGAACACTTGTCTAAACTAAAGTTTTCTTTGAAAAACTGTTTTGAAAACTGTGTTGAAAACTGTTAGCCAACCTTTCCACCAAACTTCCGCACGCAGGTTAGTTTTGCAAGCTCAGCAGTTCACTGTTTGAGCTGGAAAAACTAAACTGCTCTGATAAACTGAAGTGACGACTCAGTAAGATCAAATTGTTTTGAAAAGTCAAAACTGTTGGCAAATTGGTGTATCCCCCCCCATACACCAATATCTATTTATCGGGACCTACATTCCTACTGCATTCTGGTTTTAAAAGAGGATCAGTCGACAGAACATTATTCACCTTTAAATACAAGGATGATATTCTTCTTGTACAAATTTATGTTGATGACATTATTTTTGGATCTAGGTCAAAATTTCTATGTGACAGGTTTGGAGAACTCATGAAGTGTGAGTACAAAATGTCCATGATGGGGGAGATGAACTTCTTCCTCGGCCTGCAAGTCAAGCAATCGGCGGATGGTATCTTCATTTGTCAATCCAAATATGCTAACGAGCTGGCAACCAAATTTGGTGTTCAAAATAGCAGACCTCTGAAGATTCCAATGATTGCAAATGGCAAGATGGATCCAGATTCTGAAGGAAAACCTGCCAGCATAACTTTATACAGAGGAATTATTGGTTCCTTACTTTATATTACTGCAAGTCGACCTGACATCTCTTTTGCAGTTGGAATATGTGCTCGGTATCAAGCTAATCCAAAGGAATCGCATCTAGAAGCAGCCAAGAAAATCCTTAGATATGTCAAGGGAACTGCAAACTTCGGTTTATGGTACCTTTATGATGATAATTTTGAACTAACTGGCTATGCAGATGCAGATTATGGAGGATGCAAACTGAATAGAAAGTCCACATCAGGGACCTGTCAGTTTCTTGGAAGCAAGTTAATCTCTTGGTTCTCAAAGAAGCAAACTTCAGTTGCTACTTCAACAACGGAAGCTGAGTACATGGCAACAGCAAGCTGTTGCGCACAAATTCTTTGGTTGAAACAACAACTCAAAGATTATGATGTCGCTGTTCAAAAAGTTCCTATCTTTTGTGACAACACAAGCGCCATAGCTCTCACTGTGAATCCTGTCTACCACACCAGATGCAAGCATATTGATATAAGGCATCACTTCATAAGAGATCACGTGGAAAAACAAGATGTAACAGTTGAGAAAATCCATACTGACATCCAAAGAGCCGATATTTTAACGAAACCTCTCATGGAAGAGAGATTCAAGATGCTGTGTGGAAAGCTTGGAATGCTCAGAATGGATACACAACCTAAGTCTGAGAATGGCAGCAGTTCACTAGCACAGGTCAGCCAAGAGCAGACTGACTTGGAAACTGCAGCTCACGAGAAGCAGTGAGGTGACACGCAGCTTGAAACCACAAACTGCGTTGAAAAGTCAACAATCACCGGTCAACCTTTAAGGGGGAACTGGAGATAACGTATCAATCTCCATTTAAATCGTAGCTGAAAATTATTTCCTCTACCCATATATATATTTTTTTGGTTAAGAATTCGAAAAAAAAAAAAAATCACGAAAATCAAGGGATGCATATCCGTTTATCCTATCCTGACCGTTGGAGGTCTATAAATAGAAAGAATATTCTTGATTTCTTTACGCGTTTCTTGAAATCCTTTGAAATCAAATTTCAAAAAATTATCTTCACTCTCTCGAAGAAATTTCTTTCGTTCTTTCATCTTCATAAAACTCAGAATTTCAAAATCTTCACTCTCTCTCCACAAAAATGTCTACAGATTCATTGAATGCTCAAGTGAAGAAAGCAACCTCTCTCATCTTCTTTGAGAAAGTAGCTGTGCTAGACTCGTATGGATACAGAGGTTTGGATCAGATGATTGGGACTATCACCCAATGTGATGGTTTCTTCAACATCATCACTCAACATCCACGAATAACGCTACCGGAAAGTGTTGCTTATTTGCTGTGTTCTCTGGAATCAATAGCCGGAGACCCCGCAACGGCAACTTTTCTCGTCAACAGCGGCTATCACAATGGTTGATGATGTGCCCTTAGAATCCGTCAACGATGTATATCAACAAGCTCTGTTCGAGCCCAAAAAGATCTATGATCAGAGAACTTTCAACTGCCACGACCTGAAGTCCGAGTACAGATTTCTGTTCGAGTTCGTTCACAACGTGTTCTTCTCTTACCTAGGCTCGAATGAGTCTATCACTCTATCGAAGTTTAAACTGCTAACTGCTGTGGTGAAGCAGTTACATGTTAACTGGGCAAGATTACTAGTCAATCTGTTCATCAAGGAAGCTGCAGAGCTACCTGCTAGGATCAAGGCCAACATGCAACTTCGTCATGGCACCAAGCTCTCTATCATTCTGCAGAGAACGCTTACAAATCGCGTATGGCGTGTCTGCACTGGATTTCCTGACGACAAGCTGGTTCCTCACACCTGCAACCAGTTGATCATGATTCTTGGCATCTTACCTCACAAGATCAACAAGGCCAAAGGTGCAGCCAAGCTTCTGCTCACAGAAATGCGTGACTCAAAGGTGGATGTAGCTGAAGAAGAAGATGATAGCAGTGAGAATGATGAAGATGACAGCGTCCAGGTTGAGTCAGTTAGAAAAGGAAAGAAGAAGCTGGAAGATCTGCAAGCTGCGCCCTCTAGGAAGCGCACCACTCGATCTACAGCAGCAACCTTTGTGGAGGCAGATCTCACACCACCTGCGACCACACCGCAACCTGCCTCTCCACAGGTTGGAGTGAAACCTGCTGACGAACAGTCCCGTCCAGGCACCCCTCCAGGTTTCCCATCCAAAGCTCAGTCCCAAGCTCCTGTCACTGAAGACCATACATCCTCTCTCAACAGCTCCATAGCAGTGGACCAGATGTTAGCATTCTACAAAGCAGAGTTTCTTAAAATGTCACGAAGACTCAACATGCTGGAATTGGAGAGCAAGCTGTACATTGATGAAAAGGTAGCAGCCTTGCAAACTGAGAACGCCAAGCTGTGGGAATTCATCAAAACCCACATTGGTGAAAAGGATGCACAAGAGCACTTCTCAAAGAACAGAGGACAGTCCAGCTAGATAAAAGCTATGGACTCATAAACAGTGGAACCTGTTTGATCAGAAACTGTGAATAAGACAGTTTGCATAGGGAAGTGTCATGGAAGACCTGTATCAGTCTCCATGTTATTGAAATTACGTCTTAAATATGTCAATGATATGCCTTAATCTTTCAAATATTCAAATTTCAATAACATATCTCTTGCTTCACTTGATCATATATATACCTTATCAATCATTTTCATTTATTGAAGCATGTGTTTTGTTATTTATTGAAATCTTTGTTAAGGATATTCTGACACATTACTTAACATTCTTGCTTCACTTTCCATGTATGTCAAAAGGCGCATGCATAGTCTCAAATCAGCATTTAATGCGAGGCGACGGTTGAGTGATAGGGTAATGCGAGTGGGATACACAACCAATCCCACGCGCCCACTATCTCACGGATTTCCAGGGATTCAATCCTATCCGTTGATCGGTTGATTTACTTCAATCTCAACCGCCCGCTTTACCTTTTAAATAAGAACGTAACTGTGCATCGTCGTTCCCAATTCAATTTCTGAATTCTTCCGCCATTTTTCTCTGCAACTCACGTTCAAAAATTTCACACTCACAATTCTCTTTTATACATTCTTGAAATGGCAGGAGAATCTACGTCTCAATCTCTACCACAAACAACCGAGCAGAAGATCCAATATCTACAACACTACATTCTCACAGAGCCTGCGGCAAATCTTTCAACCTATGATTACGCCGGCTTGAACGAGATGTACTCCGCCATCCAGGAAGCAGATAGATTTTTCAAGATTATCACTTATGAGCCGAAATTCTGGCTTCCGCAGTAAGTCACGATGTTCTATCTATCGTATTTTTGCCCGGAAGATGTCGACTCTGCCTTATTCCATCTTCCTTTGCCTGGTGTGTCCGACAAGCCGATTCCGATCCTCTCGCTCATTTCTCGAACCTACGGCATCGCTGATTCAGGAACTGTGGAGATCCTGTATCACAAGCCCATGGGTTTAATTCTGGACGTTCCGGATGCAGATCTGGAAGCAGTTTACCAGAAAGCTCTTATGCAGCCTGCAGCCAAGTATGATGGAAGGAAGTTCTCACGCCCTCTGCTGAGACCTGCGTACAGAGCTCTCTTTGACTTCATTCACAAAGTCTTCCTTGGTTACTCTGGTAACCACGACGCTGTCACTCCAGCTAAGTTTAGAGTGATGACTGCAATCGTGCAGCGTCTAAACGTGAACTGGGCCCGATTTCTCCTCGAGCTCATCAATGAAGAAGTCAAACAGCTCTCGATCACCTATGAAGGCGAAGTGGTGACCGATTTCGCGTTGCCAGGAACCTGCGCCTAGGCACCAAAATATGCTCTCTCATTCTCTGCCTCCACCCCAACCTCAACTGGAGCGGAATGACTTATTTCAACAAGGAGAAGGTCCCCAAGGACCAGAAGCAGCTCAAACTCATAATTGGTGTCGACATGACCGTCTTTGCTAAGAATGATGATATGGTGAAGCCGTTCCTGTACGACATGGGTCGATCTAACCCAGCTTGGGTCCCACCAGAGCAGCGTGACATTCGGAGAAAGAGACAGCTTGCCCCTAGCAAGCAGCTTGACAGACCTGCCAAGTCTGTGCGCATCAAATCTCCAACTCCCATATCACGCAGGTTGCATACGGAGTTTGCCTCCATAGAAGTTCAGCACCAACCTGCTCGTCAAAACCTTGAAGACATCCCAGAACAGACAGTTCTCGATGCACAGGTTTCAATACCTGTACCCTCTGTTCGTGACATCTTCAAGTCAAAAGCTTCAGAGCAAGCTGGTCACAGTCACAGTGACTCTCAACTGGAGGATGATACAGATTTCGAGGAAGAAAATCCTGATACCTCCATCGTCATCCACCAGCAGTCCGGTGAAGCTTCTCATCATCACAGCTCGCCTCCAGAGCTTGACCTCCATCTTATTCTTTCATCTGATGATGATGTAGAAGAGGATCCGATCAAGACTGCAGCTGCCATGTTAGTCAACTCCATCGAGATCGAAGCTGAGAAGACTGTCATGGAGTCCTTTCCCGGCATTGATCTAACTCCGGAGACCAGGCAGCTGGCAATTCGACTACGTGCTCTGCTCGATGGGAAGGATAGATCATACTGTGATTTAAAGTCCATCTTCCTTATCTACCCCATTGAACAGCTAGAGATTGAAGAGCACAATCTTGGGAAGTATTTTGGTTATGCTTCCATTCCTGAAGCTCGCGACTGCTTCAAGAAGTTCGTCCTCTCTAGGATGAAGAGAGAGGCCAAGGTACTCAGTGTCGACTTGAAACCTTTCTACTCTAACGATCGCAACTCTTACAATTTCAGACTTCTGGAGGATGAAGAATTTAGTCCAATTCCTTCTCCATCCCGGAACAGTGGAGATGTAGTGTCTGATCACGATCAAGTGCCAGTCGATTTTGTAGCAACCGCTGGAACTCCCATCATTGCTGTGCAAGAAGACTTGAAGAAATTCATTATTGAGGAAGTTTCCAAGGTCAAGGCCACTGAAATTGCTGAACACCAGAAGATTGCGGACCAAATCGAGGCCATGGACACAGCAGCATCTGCCATGCTGGAAAACATCAAGGCTGAAATGCCACAGGTTATCAAGGATGAAGTGGCAGGCCAGCTCGATTCCTTCATCTCCATGCGCCTGAAAGCTGCAATGGACAAGCTGCTCCCCAACCAGCTGTCTGAACTAAAGGTCACCTATGCCTCTTCAGTTGACAACCTGCGATATGAGTTTGAACAGCTCAACCAGCTTGTCAACAACTTCTCTTAAAAGCTCGCACAAGCTTCATCCAGCTCTCTAAAGAAAGAAGAAGAACTGCAAGGAAACATCAACTCTCTCCTACAATTTAAAGAGAAAATCAGCACTGACCTGTCCCTAATCTCCAATGAGCAAGCCTCTCTCAATACCATTGTTAAGCAATTAATTGATAATGCCGAAAAGGGGGAAGGGAAAGGCAAACGCACTGCTGCTAAAGCAAAAGGCAAGGAGAAAAAGGTCACCCAACCTCCTTTGACTCAATCAGAAGCTGTTCCGCCTGTAACAGCTGTCTCTCAACCTGCTGCCCAGAAGCTGTCTGAACAAGAAAGGGCACAGGGTGAGGCCTCTCTTATTCGTCTGATGGCAGAAGCTGGCTACACCGCAGATGAATGCGAGAATGAAGGCAAGCAGAAGCTGTTTCTTGAAGATCTAAGGAAACAGAGAGCAAGGGACAAAGCTCGCATCAGAAGCTTCCAAGGTCTTGAAAGCTGCAAGGATCAAGCTGACAAGAGAGAGCCAACTGATTGGCTACCAGTGGAAGATTAGCCCTTGTGGGACGAGTTCCTGAACCAGTTCATCTTACACCACTACTGGTTGCAGGTTGATGCTCGCTACACTGGTGACTCCAAAACTGCCTTCTACAATTGGATGCAAGCTTTTCCCGACCGCGAATTCATTAAAAGAGTCCGTGCGAAAGCTGCAGAGGCGAAGGTCACGATCAATCCGCCTAAAATAGAGACCTTCCAACCTCCCACTGTCTGCGGCACTGATTGTCCAGATATCGACCTGATCAATACTTTCATACGGAATATCGCAGCTCAGTACGGTTGCAAGACCACAAGCTGTGATGAGTACAGGTCGATCCGTGACAGTATCTACGCAGCTATGGGATCAGTAAGCAAGGAGAAGATTGCTGAAGGGAGATTCAAGACTGTGAGGAAGTGACATGATCGTTTTCTCTCATTTGTTATATCAACTCTGTAATCTATGTACATCAATTCAGTTGATATTATAAATGGAAAATGATCATATTTTGTTCCTGATGACAAAATCTCATTGTCCAGCCCTCTGCTTGTTATGCTTTAAATTTCTAACACTTTTTCTCATGCAGCTGGCTGGACATCAAACCTTGATCATTTTTTTTTTAATTCTCTAAGTAAAGATGTAAAGTGTGGGTTTCGGCATCATCAAAAAGGGGGAAATTGTTGGGAACTTTTTCTCTCTTTAAAGTAAGTTTTGATAATGCTATTAGAAACCACACTTAGACAATAGACTTTAATTGGAACAGACTGGTCTCCGTGTTTGGATCAGTCAAAGTTCAGCTCGAACAGGTTGCCATGTGAAGGTCAAGGTTGGTAGTGCAACCTTGTACCTATTCTACTCAAACCTGTCATAACGTTCCTATGTAATGTGTCTATGTAACATGCTCCAACCAATACTTGAAGATCTCATTCGAAGGTTACAGAGACTGAAGACAGTCAGAGGTACAGGAAGCTCAACCTGCAAAGTCCAACCTGAGCTGTGACTGAGGAACCTGTCCCGAACTCAACGACCATATTTGTGTCAGTGTACGGTTCTACATATCCTGACACGCACAACGGCTCTATTACAAATGCTTCTCTATAAATACCTCAAGACATTCAAGAAAGAAAGTACGGGAAACTCAAATTACAAGCTGAAACGCTGCAGAAATATCAAGCTAAATATTCACACAATCAACACTCAAAATCACTAGAGCTTTCCCAAGTGTTGATCCTTGTAGATTTCTATTCTTTCTAGAATCTGTCTTACTAGAACACAATCCACACTCTCACTACCATTACTATTGATATTCAGTGTAGTTGATAGAGTTGTATTCCAAATGGTGATAGCTTTTCACAGCTCTCCAGTTTGATTATTAGTGCTAGTTGTTTAGCATTAGTAAGATTGTATGTAAGCTTGTATGTAAGGATTAGAAGAGACACGACTCAAGATTCGTGCTAGATTCAGTCTAAAGAGAGACTTGAATTTGGGCTGGAACCTCCACCAGTGTCAAAAAGGAGCGAAAAATCTCAAGTTAAGGGATTACAGATTCGACGGGATCTGACGTGGACGTAGGAGCTGTTTACTCCGAACCACGATAAAAACTCCTCGTGTTTCTCTCTGTTTTCACACAGTTTGCATGCTCACAACCTGCACGATTGTAACCTGTCTTGCATGTGCACTGTCTTTGAAAACTGTTTTTGAAAACTGTCATTCAATTTCACAGTTTGCATGAACACTTACTTGAACTAAAGGTTTCTCTGAAAAACTGCTTTGAAAACTGTTAACCAACCTTCCACCAAACTTCCGCACGCAGGGTAGTTTTGCAAGCTCAACAGTTCACTGTTTGAGCTGGAAAAACTAAACTGCTCTAATAAACTGAAGTGACGACTCAGTAAGATCAAATTGTTTTGAAAAGTCAAAACTGTTGGTTAATTGGTGTATTCCCCCCCCCATACACCAATATCTATTTATCGGGACCTAGAGACATTATGCTTATGTCTTCATGGTGTATCATTAGTGAGAATCCAAATATTGGAACCTATCAAAAGAGCCTCACGTTTTGGAATAGCATTTGAGAGTTGTACAAAAGGTACGGGAGAGAAAAGAAGATAGCGAAGTTTGACATAAAGATTGCGGAGTCGCTAAGAGCTCGTTATAAGCGGCTTAATCAAAATATAACCAAGTGGATTGGATGCTACAAGGAAGCTTATCGCATGAAAAAGAGCGGTTGGTCAAATGATGATATTGAAGATCATGGACAAAGATTTTATGGGAGGTCTAAATTTATGCACAACGATGTTTTTTATAAAGTGATGCATCGCCATCCCAATTGGGAGATGGATTTGAGTGAAGATCGTACACGGCCTCGTATGGAAGATGAAGATAGCATTGAAGAAGATCGTGACAACTTAAAAAAATCAAGAACTGATGGAGATGATCCAACTGACTCCACTCCAGAAACTCTTCTCAGTGATGCAGCAACAATCCGCCGTCCAACTGGTAGAGATAAGGCTAATGCTAAGGTAAAAAGAAAAGGTACAATATCACAATCTTATGGTGTTTCCGATGAATTCACTTCAGAACTGCGAGCAATGAGGATTACAAGCGAAAAGGAAGTTGATGTAATGACTAAATTGAGAGATTTGAGGATGAAATCAACAATGCTCAATACCTTGATAGGAAAGAATGACTTATCTCCGGATGAAGAAAGCCCTAAAAATTCGTCTAATGGCATAATTGTTTCCTTAGAAAATTGTATTTTAATTTGCTAGTGCTTGTTTGTTTGTCATTTTAATTATTGTGATTTCAATTTATGTAATTTTCACTTTTCGTGATTTTAATTAATGAAATTTTGACAACGAAGCGCAGCTCAGTTGGTAAGACGCTTCTCCTCCGATCAAAGAGGTCGGGGGTTTGAGTCACCCCGGGTGTGTGTGTATGTGTGTGTGTTGTGTTTGCCTGATAAAAAAAAATTAATGAAATTTTAGTTTCCATAATTTCACTAGCAAAATCGTGATGTTATATCTCTTTTTGCTTTCAATCTATGCATGATGAAAGAATCTTAATTATTCATACTCTCTGACAATGAACTTGACAACTCAAATTGATTTATACTCACATTTTGAAGACAACAACTAAAAATCACATGCGCCTGACATTTGCTTTAATTGATGTGCTTGCCTTAGACCACAATTTTTTTTTTGCTTGCATTTGATAGCTCACAATTGATGAGCTCTCAACCAATTCACGCCACAACTTTATTCACGTGCATCGACAACTTATTCAAGACATGACAATGATCTTGACAACTCAAATTGATTCATACTCATATTTTGAAGAAACAACTAAAAATCACATGCGCCTGGCATTTTTTAAATGATGTACTTGCCTTTGATCACAATTTTTTCTTTGCTTGCATTTGACAGCTCACAATTGATGAGCTTTCAACCAATTCACGCCACAATTTTATTCATGTGCATCGATAATTTATTCAAGACATGACAATGATCTTGACAACTCAAATTGATTCATACTCACATTTTGAAGACAACAAATAAAAATCACTTGCGCCTGACATTTGCTTTAATTGATGTGCTTGCCTTTGACCATAACTTTTTCTTTGCTTGCATTTGACAACTCACAATTGATGAGCTTTCAACCAATTTAGGCCACAACTTTATTCACGTGCATTGACAACTTATTCAAGACATGATTTTTACAGTTCTAATTGATGTGCTTTAAATGCATTTGACCACAACTTTTTCTTTGCATTGGTTTAACAGCTCACAATTGATGAGATTTCAACCAATCCAGGCCACAGCTTTATTTACGTGCATCCGACAACTTATATTCACTCACATGCATATGTTACATCACTCTTATTTCACATGCAGTAACTTTCGTATAACTTGGTACTATATGTATTGATGAGTTTCCTAACATCTTCTCTTTACCTGACTTTTCATTATCTTCTTTCACATCTTCAAGTTCCTAAAAAAAATGTCATCAAACTCAAATTTTTGTCATGGTCAAGTTCCAACTTTGATTCCAGCTTCATCGAATTTGATGAGTGGGAGAACGTATTGTTGATCTAAATAAAAAGGTTGATCGCATCATCAAAGATGTAATCTTTCGTATTCCAACTCTATCCATTCAACCTACAGATCTAGAGCAACTAGACGATATATTGAATGTATACATGAGAAGGGCCATGAGAGTGTGTTCAAGTAATACTTTTCAGCCAATCCAATCTACACTCCAGAAATTTTTCGTAGAAGGTTTCACATGCAAAAGCACTTGTTCGAACGTATAATGAACAAGGTGGTTGCTTCACATGAATTTTTCCAACAAAATCGTGATGTTACTGAACATTTAGCTATGTCTTCGATTAAAAAATGTATTGCAGCTATGAGGGTGTTGCCCTATGGAACTGGAGCTAATTTGCATGATGAATACCTTCGGATAAGTGCAGCTACAATAAGAAAATCACTTACCAAATTTGTTGAGGGTGTAATTTCCAACTTCGGTTATGAATACCTCAGAAAGCCAACTGAAGAAGACATGACATATATTGCATGTTGGTGAAGAGCGTAGTTTTCCAAGGATCTTTGGGAGTATCGACTGCATGCATTGGGAATGGAAAAATTGCCCTAAAGCATGGGTAGGGCAATATGGAGGAAGAAAGGGTAAGCCAACGA
This sequence comes from Mentha longifolia, assembly GCA_001642375.2. Taxonomy (NCBI): domain Eukaryota; kingdom Viridiplantae; phylum Streptophyta; class Magnoliopsida; order Lamiales; family Lamiaceae; genus Mentha; species Mentha longifolia. The sequence continues at coordinate 18,466,786 of CM038115.1, read as the reverse complement.
TCATCTTGGAAGCAGTTGCTTCGCAGGACTTATATATATGACATGCATTTTTTTGGAACTCCAAGTTCGAGAAATGATATTAATGTACTTGATCACTCTCCTATTTTTAATGATATTTTACAGGGCCGAGCTCCAAAGGTTAGTTATGTTGTAAATGATCAGGAAAAGAATTATATAATATTATCTCATCAATAGGACACAACTCCGTGATAGAGAAGCTCACAACGATCTTCAAAACGGTCTGATCGAGCACATATGGCAAAAGTTTGGTGATGATAATTAAATGTGTAATTTTCGTATAATTATTCGGTGAACAATTGTTTATTTTGATTTTCGTGTATCAATTATTGTAATTTCTATGTTGATTTGAGAATTCTCAGTTTAATATTAGTTTGTACTTTTTTCAAAATATAAATTTCTTACTTTTATTATGTATATATTTCACATAATTAAAAAATATTATAAAAAAATAATTAAATAATAATATATAAAAAATAATTTAATAATATAAAGGTGGGAAGGTTGGGTTGAGAAGGAGATCACTGATAAACCTATAAAAATAGAGGTGGTTGGGTGAAAGGAATAGTAAATTTATAGAAGAGAGATAAATGAATTTAATAATATAAAGGTAGAAAAGTTGGGTTGAGAAGGAGGTCACTGATAAACCTATAAAATAGAGGTGGTTGGGTGAAAAGAATAGTAAATTTATAAAAGAAAGATAAATGAATTTAATAATATAAAGGTGGGAAAATAGAGTTGGGGATAAATCTCAGTCTAAGAGCTTGGGTTCTTAAGATTTTTTGAGTCCTACTTCAATTTTTTAATTATTTTATTGTTTTTCATTTTTGTTGTACATTGTCTTACTTCTTTTGTTGATATTTTGTTTTCATTCAATTTTCTTTTGTTTTTTTTTTCATTTTTTATTTTTTCTATATTTATTTATCTTTCCATTACAACTTTTTTTTTTTTTCATTTTTGGTTTTTTTTTTTGTGTATATCTCTAAATAGATTATATTTTCACCTAAGTTCTAATGCATTTAAGTTTAATTGTAATTTAAAATTTTAAAATTCTTAATAATAAACTAAAAAAAGTTATAATTGAACTATGTTGAATTTAGTTCTTTCTCATTCTCATTTATTAAACATTAAAATAAAATCTGGGACCATAAATAGTGTTAAGAACCTCATTTAAGAACTTCATCATTGTCAAATTTTTAAAAAATGAGCTCTAATCTATGTGGCATTTCTACGAGCCCCAATATAATAAATATATTATTAAATTTATTTAATAATATATATTAAAAATAAGTTATGCAAAAAATAATAATTTAATTTAACACTATTGAAATTAATCACAAAATAATATAGATAAACTATACATTTATAATACTCCCTCCGTCCCACTTCACTAGTCCTGCATACTATATTGGGTCGTCCACTTCAGTAAGCATGTTTCCTAAAATGGAAAGAATTAGCCACCACTAATCATCTCATCATCCACTCACCTCTCAGCATGTATCCCAATATAATTTAAATCCTAAACATTTAAACTATTATAACTTGTTCGTTTGTTCTCCGATTTTATAATTTTTATATTAAATTAAAGGTCTTAATATGATCTTTTATTTAAGACCAAACATCAATATATTTTTATGCATCTATGATACTCTAGTTTTAAAACAATAAAATTTGCATTAAAATATCAAGCACTACACTTTATCTCTAAACACACTCTCCTAAAATCCCGTGCCGAAAAGCAATAGGACTACTGAACTGGGACGGGGGGAGTAATAAAGTAGTTGACTTTGATAAAGTGGGACCCAACAAATAGTATTAGAGCCCAAAATTGGAGTCAATCATTGTAGAAATTTTAAATTTAGAGTTCTTATCTATGTGGCAACTTATAGAGCCCCAAAAGGACTCTCCATTGTAGTTGCCCTTAACAATATGTTTGAATTTATCCATCTAAGTTGCTTTATGACACCCCACCTGCCCCTGAATTCTCGAGGCACAGTGTTTGCTGCTCTCAACATTCTATTCACTAACACATCCAGATGTACGAGGTATGCATATATATCAAGAGTCAACAAACTAAGCAATGATGTTAATAAATCTTAATGTAGATATGTGTTCAATATATTTCAATATTAAAGATTCATATGTACATCAGTTCCAAGATTGTCGTGTCTCGACCAAATACTTTTAGACCACGAGGCCGATACACGACCCGCGTACGGCACTTCTGTCATACCAGTGTCCCTGTATAACAGTTGCCAAGTTAAATGATGTAACATGTGTTTTTAATATGTCATGCATACCACACTTATTGTAATACTTAGTATACCCAATTTTCTTGTTTTTTCTTAACCAATCATCGAATAACATAATATCATCTCATGACTGATTAACACGTATTTTATGTGCATGTTGAGTGTGTTTTATGTGTGTTTAAGTCTCGATTCATGTGCTTAAAGGTTAGAAATGCTAGGTTTTCTTAACTTGTAGCATACATTCTACTTTTCTCATTTCTTTTCGATTTTCGATCCATTTTTTTGTAAGAATTGGAAAGAGCATCCATGTGGCTAAGGATCGGAGGCTAGAATTGAGGAAGAATCGAGCTTAATTAGGGTGAAACCTAGGGTTAAAAATGTGGAAATTGAATTTATAAAGTTAGGTTTTCACTAGTTCAAGTTCGTTTATGTTTTCCTCGTTCTCTCGAGTTTCTTTGTGTCTTTTTGCAGGTTTATGAAGAACTCATTTGGCAACTTTTATCATTCCATGTTGAAGAGGAGTTCGTTAGGAAGCCATAGCAAAAAGCGGATCGAGAATCGGAGTTCGGACGAGGGAGAACGAGGCAAAACCGTAAAACTGCGCATTGGAGGTTGCTGACGCGGACCGGGCCGCGGCCCATTGGGCCGCGCCGTAGCCCGCGTCCAATCCGCCCCAAATCTGTCCAACCACACGGTCTGGGCCGTGCCCTGACCGGCGTGAATACCTTCTTCCCCTTTTATTTCGGGCTTTGACCGTTTGACTTTGGATTTTTGATGATTTTCAATGTATTTAATCCCAAAATTCACCCCATTTGAATATCTTTTTGCACATTTAATATTCCTAGAACCCTAGAAACATTTCTCTCTTTCCTTTTTAGTATTTTGAAGATTTGGAGAGCATTACTTTGTGGATTGAAGATTCTAGACCATTTTCTTCTTCCTTATTAAATTCTCTATCTTTTAAGCATGATTTCATTTACTTTTTATGGTTTAATTCCTTCAATTATGTCTAACTAAATTTCCTTTTGGTTACAATATATGAAGATATGATCTAGATCCTTGGGTTTTTAGGTTTTGTTGTGGGATTTACCTTCTAATTCATATGTCTTGTGGTTTGGGTCTTAATTTTATTGCATGATTGATTGACCATCATTGATTGCATACAAGGTGTTTGGTTAAATGCTTAGTAGGCTTTAATTCATAGCACTTAACATCAAATCACAACATATTAGTAATTCTTGCTAGTAGGAGTTTCTAGATAATTAATTGAGCTATTTGGAGTTAATTTATGCATCTTGAGTCCTGATCGAAGATAGATGTCATAGGTTAATCCACTAATATTGGTTGCTTCGAGAGAAGAATTGATGACTATATATAGAACTCCCATATGAATTAGATTAAAATGGCTAATCCATGCAAATCCTTAAACCTAGGCCTCTAGTGATTATCGGATTATATTTGGAACCAAGCTTTCTACTATTGTTTGTTCATTCTTGATATTAGTTGTTATTTAGTTTGTTACTTACTTTATATTTCTCATTAGCTAATCAAAAACACAAAAACATGTCACTTGTAAGCTTGAATAGTAGTTAGATAATTGGATTACTACTTGAATCTTAAACGACCTAGCATTCCTTATGGATTCGACTCGATTATATTACATCGATTATTACTGCATTCTCCCTACCCTCAAAAGTAGGGCGGATCAATTTTTGGGGGGTATATGAATCCGTTTGCCGTCAAGATTTCATCCATATGTTTTCCCTTGCGTTGTTTGATATATGTGTGTATATCTTCTATTGATGGTCCCTTAGTTTCCAATACTATTTTGGAGGTTGTATTAACAGCACTACAAATATTGGTAATCGATGAACCAAGAGTATGTTTCGAGTAGGATGAGCAACAATAGGCAACCAAGGTTGATTAATCTTTCACCAAATCATCAGATAATTCTTCTCCAACAAGAAATTTTTGTTTCTTGTATTTATCAAGATAGAGGTAACGAGATAAAAATGATGATGAGGATTCAAAAACACGCGAAACTTGACTTGATTGGAGTATCTCACTTGAAGGTTGAAGCATCGCCTTATAGGCATCATACAATTTATATAATTTCTCCTTTACTTTTATGGCGATCGGTGTACTAATGTCTACTCCCTACTCTTCAACAAATATAAAGGAAACGACCTCAACCCTATGTCTAGGATCGACAACGCAAATAATATAAGTTTGCTCATATATTTTGGGTCACCTTAATACTTATCAAATTTTTCCTTCATCTTGACCCCATTGTCCTCACATCTAAAGCCGAATTTTTGACCAACTCTTTCAACAAGTAACTTATATCAGTAGTCTCATGCAAGAATACATTCACATACAATTAATGACCCAGACACCCTTTTGGTTACATTATAGAAAGTTTGTAAAATGTTACACAACTTTCTTGCATATTCTCAATCAACAATGTCGGGAAGGAAGGGGGGGGAGAGTTTTTAAATTCGGCCCTATAAAAGTGATCTCTAACTTCAAACAAGTCAAAAGTCTTTTCAATTTACAAGCAACATCCAACATCAAGTAAGTTGAATTCGATCTAGTAGGCACATCTAGGCATAGTAAACTCATGGATTAAATGTTTTCATTTTTTTAACATTGCTTAAACCTAGCAAGTCTTGCCGGTGAATGCCTAACAAATCTAACCGCATCTCGAATCTAATTCTTTCATTCCATCTTTCACAATTAAGTTCACAATGTAAGTCATACACCTCATTTGAAGAAACTTCCCTTCAACTAAGCAACCACCCCGAACAACTAATCTAGTCGTCAAAACATCAAAAGTTGTATCATTGGAAGAAGCATTATCAACTGTAGCTAAAAATACTCTCTTAATTCCCCATTCATGCAAGCAACTATCAATCTGTCTACCCATTTCCTCCCCCTTATGACTCTCAATAGTGTAAAAGCTGATGATTTTTTTATTTAATCAATCAACATCAACATAATGGGCAATAATGCACATATAATTGATCATTTGCAAAGAAATTCAAGTTTCAGTAGTAATACTAACACTTTGACTAGAACTCCTAAAAAAAATCTTTCAACTTCTCATTATCATACAATTTATAGATGTCTCGAGCAATAGTCCAACACGAAGGAAGTTTAAATATAAGTTTTAATGCATTAACCTTAAACCCTTCACTCTCTACAATTTTGAAAGGAAAATTCATCTTTAAGTATCATCTCGATTAACCTCCTCCTACAGAGCTCTTGATCAAATCTTCAAGTTCATGGACTAGCAATTACGGTATACTCGGTATACTCACCTCCCATTTCTTAAAGTTTCAGTTGCATGTGTTAATGGTGTTTGTCTTGTATCATCGCCACTACATGGACGTTTCTTGCAAGTAATCATATGTGCATTAAGAAAGGACGTACCATTTTTTTTAGTGTGCCAAAAGTACTCCTTAGTGTAATAGTTGCACTTAGCCTTATATTCCCCTTCTTTTCTTGAACTTTGTGAAGTGATCCTACACTACCGATTGTTTCTTTCCACCTTTAGTATTCTTTGCAGTTTGATTGAGAAGAATCAATCTCATTTGTGTTGGATGTGTGTGACATTTCGATCTTGATCTTTTATCTTCAATATTTTTTTATTAATAAATACATTATTAATTGAATTTCATAAGATTCTAAATCAAATAAATATATAATTAATAAGAAAATTTCCTTTATTTTTCTTTAAAATTTTCGTGCCTAGGTTCCACTTAAAAGAGTGTAAATGTATTAAAGTAGAGTTTGAGTCCCACTTAAAAGTTAAAATTATCTTTTATTGGGATCCACATTTTCCGTGGACGTTTGGAAAAAAAAATTGAGTCTGTTTATCGAGGACAAAAATAATATCATCTAGAGATGACAATTTACCTGCAGTACCCGATACCCACGGGTACCTGAACTTAATAGGTGCGAGTTTGAGGCGTATTTGGTATCCACGGGTACGGGTATGAGTACGATTTACTATCCATTTAGTTCGCGAGTGCTATCCATACCCGCGACCCGTATACCTGCTAAAAATACCTGCGGGTATTACCCCGAATTACCCATATAATATTATTTAATTATTTTTATGTAATATTTTTTTTTGAATGAATGTTAATAAATATTAAGAATTATTACTTCTATTCTATTTGTATTTTAGATATTAATTGTGATTTGTGGATGTGGATTTTGGGGTGAGCATCGGTCGGACCGACCCAATTATGGCTAACCGATGTACTGAACCGACAGTAAAATCATGGCCCGATGCCGACCGATCATCGCGAAATAACCGACCACAACCGACCCGCAAACTGATCGGACGGCTGTAAGAAACCGATAGAAGATGCTTCAAGCTATTTTCAAACAGGCAGAAGCTGCAAATAAAAAGTAGGTAATGGTTTTGAATTTAAACCAATATCAGATTTAGACATTTAAAAGCATAAATTAACCTACAACTAAAAAACAAATGATTAATTTTAGATTTTCAGAGTTAGATAATACCTATGAAAATGCGTCTACGGCCGGTGAATGCGCGCAGGTGGTGATGTGCAGGCACGGTGAGTTGGAGACGATGCTCGGATGCTGCGTATCGCGAATCCAAATTGCGATGGGAGGGGGGTGTTGCAAGTGTGTGCGCGACTGATTGAGAGGAGCAAGAAATTAGGGCTTCTTCATATTAGGATTTGGGAATGAACTCATCATTACACTTTTGCATATACGTATAACACATAAATAATTAAATATATGTTAATATACCTTCGGTCGGTCGGTTATAAACCGAAGCTGAATTCCTAAACCCGACAAAGGACCCGACCCTATCGGTTTTGAGTTTTTCTGGCCGATCCGAAAACCGACGTCGAAAATAATCGACCTAAACCGACCGATCCCCATCAGTTACAGTCTGTTTTTTCGGTAGGATTGGTTCTTGCTCACCCCTAGTGGATTTGGATTTGTAAATTTTTATCACGGTTGGCGGGTATTCGACGGGTGGCGGGTATGAGTGGTGGATGGTACCCATCGCGGGTTGCGGGTACAGGTATGGGTATATGATTTGTTTACATGTATGAGTATGAATATCAACTATCCGCATCCGCCGTACCCGATTGTCATCCCTAATCATTTTACTAATGAATATCTTTGTTTTCACTTAATAAAATTTATATGGTCAAAATGTCATTTCCGACGCTAAAATTATTAATAGATCAAACTTACTATAAAGTCAATTTATCAAGCATGAATTTGTATTAGGTCTCAGGTTGTCAACAAGTCATATATGTGGCTAAACGAATACTCTGTTCAAATATAAAAATTTAATAAATTCATGTCTTGAATGTACCTTAATTATACACACATTATTTTCAAAATAACCATCTAATTATTTTCTCGCTAGGAAAGAACCAACGTTACAATAAAGAAATGAGCTAACAAAAAAGTACATGTTTCGTCCTATAAATAAGGTCTTGTTTCTTTTGGGTAGGTTTCATAGATTTAAAGAAATTTATTTATAATTGAGAAAAGATTACAACATCTTTTTTACCGTAAATCTACAAGATCAAGGAAACATCATACTAATCTAAAAAAAGCGTGACATTATCTATAGCATAGAACCGAGTATTAATTAACAACTTAAACGATCGGATTACACGAGCTGAAACAAAAAATTGGAATTTGACCCCATCCAATTTTTATTTTCAAAAAAAAAAAAAAATCTGGAAATTGTGAGTCAAGGGAGAGGAGGAGAGGAGGTGGGTGAGTGTGAAGAACTCAAACGCGACTTAACTGCAGTTCAATTGTAGAAACAGACGTAAATACTGTTTTTCCCGGCCAAAGCTCCGATCGCAATTTCTCCCCAAAAATTGCACTGTATCAGCTGGCTGAAGCATAATCAGGATAATTCAATCGCATTCAAGCGTTCATGGGGGACGGCAGAGGGAGCAATTCCGGAAGCAACAGCAGCAGCAAGCCGGAGTGGCTGGAGCAGTACGACGTGATAGGAAAAATCGGGGAAGGCACGTATGGGCTGGTTTTCTTAGCCAAGATAAAGTCGAACCGCTCCAAATCCATAGCCATCAAGAAGTTCAAGCAGTCCAAGGACGGCGACGGCGTTTCTCCCACCGCAATTCGAGAAATCATGGTGAATTACGGCTTCCCGATTGAATTTCTATTAGTTTGTTTGTTGTCGTGTAGTATTATTTTGCAGTGACGTGTGTTTCGCGCTTTGTGTAAACTGCGGTGTTTGTTCTCCTCTGTTTCAAGGGGCTCTTTTTTTTTTTTTTTTTTTTTTGCTTGGGATGAATTGAATAGGGGATCATTTTGTTTCGTTTTTCTTGTTGGCTGCATCATGGTTTCAAAGAAACATGAAATAAGTAATTCTTTAAATCTATGTTCTGTATGGTAACAATAGAGATTTGCTTTACTTCTCTCAACTTTCTAGTTGCAGCTTAGTACTTAGCAAAAGACCATCTTAATGAGTGCACATGATTTACTTATTCTTCTGTGTTCCCCTTCAGGGATATGGCATGTTTATTTATGAATATTTTTTTCTTCTTACATTTATCTCAAAGACTTCATGTATTCTTGATTCTTTCTTCTCACCATCCTCCTCCTGTTGAGGTTTATATTTATATTAAAGCCGATGTAATGTTGATTGTGCTGTTCTTCAGTTGCTAAGAGAGATTTCTCATGAGAATGTGGTAAGCTTGCAAATGTGCACATCAATCATGCAGATATGTCGCTTTATCTGGCTTTTGACTATGCGGAGCACGATCTTTATGTGAGTAAATTTCTTAATTTTAACTTTTGTTAGCCTGCATGCAATCTTATTCATTTGTGATTTACTTTGAACTAAGAACGTTGCTTATAATCATAAGAGATTGAGCTCCATGTCTGAACTTGGAAAAAGTGGCATCAACCATCTCAAAGAAAGAAATAAAGATAAAAATGCAAAACAATTTATGAGCTTATTTATCTTTTGATTAATCTGATTGCTGCAGAAATGATTGACATCTTGTGGATCATGCCAGGAAATCATCAGACATCACAGGGACAAGGTCAACCAATCAATCAATGCATACACAATAAAATCGATTTTGTGGCAGCTTCTTAATGGTCTAAACTATCTTCACAGGTTGTGCTTTTGATTTATATGTCCTTTGCATAATTAGTATGATAATATGTGATCTCTTTGTTGTCACCAATCTAGAATCTTACATGCAATTTCAGGTTTATTTTAACCCCAGTTTGTCAATTCAAAGTTTCAATTAGACCTTAGTTAACTCTTTTTGTAAACAATCTATGCAGTAATTGGATTGTTCACCGGGATCTAAAGCCATCAAATATCTTGGTAAGAGGCTTTTATTTCACTCTACCTTTTGTTGCCATTTTGATTCTTGTTATGCTTATACGTTATACCATATATTTATAATTGCCTAACGTGCCATTATGCAATTTCCTATTGATACTCACCAAGCTCTTCCTTTCGACATATCTTCAACTTTTGATAACCAGGTAATGGGTGATGGGGAAGAACATGGAGTGGTAAAAATTGCTGATTTTGGCCTTGCAAGAATTTATCAAGCACCCCTAAAGCCACTATCTGAAAATGGGGTAAGAGAATATCTTCCTCCCAGATATTGTATTTTAGGCATGTTTCCTTACCTCCATCCCCTTCTTCTGGCATGATTCGTTATTTCAACTTACACACTGTTCTATCCTTAAGTCTTTCTCCACATATTGTGTACCATCTCATAAAATTATTTAAGCAACATAGTTGGTGTGCTTAAACCAAAACATCTAACTTTGAGAATGAAAATATGACAAACTTGGAAAAATATGAAATCTATCAGTTTTTGGTTGAGTTGCTATATTGATTTTTTATTTTAACTTTATGAATTGTAGGTTGTAGTGACCATTTGGTATCGTGCACCTGAATTACTCCTTGGAGCTAAACATTACACGAGTGCTGTAGGTAAGATCCATTATGATCATGTTTCTCTCAGTATTACTGCACAGTACGGACCTTTTAAGTCAAATACTTTTAGACATTCCGTTCTATATCTTAAAAGAAACAATTTCGAGAGCAATAGTTATTCTATTTGCTAATATGGTCTTTCTAATTCATGTGGAAGACATGTGGGCTGTCGGCTGCATCTTTGCAGAGCTTCTCACTCTGAAGCCGCTATTTCAAGGGCAGGAAGTAAAAGGGACACCAAACCCATTTCAGGTAAAATATTTATCGTTCCTGTAACCTTATCTGGTATTAAACTTGTACCAGGTATGCTGCTTTCTAAGTATCTTTCCTTGTGTTTTTTCTAACTATGATTTCTGAAATTTCTTCTAATGATGCAGCTTGACCAACTTGACAGAATATTTAAGGTTCTAGGTGAGAATGTTCTTCTGATGAAATTTCACAACTTTTATGTGTATAATAGCTGACTGCTGCTTTTGGCATTAGGCCATCCCACACAAGAAAAGTGGCCAGCACTTGTAAATCTTCCACATTGGCAGTCTGATATGCAACACATTCAAGGGCGTACATAGTTAGTTATCCTTTCTTGCTGTTTCTTGATACCAATGGATTGTCTGCCAACTGCTATCAATATATATGCTCATGTTATTTAATTTTACTTGTGCAGCAATAATGCTGGACTTTACAATGTTGTTCATATATCTCCGAAAAATCCAGCATTTGACCTCCTGTCCAAGATGCTTGAGTATGTGATTATAGTTAAATTCATTCAAGTATGCGTTTCAGTGTGTCCTTGCTGGTGTGTTAAAATCTCAGTTAAGTGATTATAATGGGATTTCTTGCTTCCATCTAGACTATCAAGTAATATGCTCCTTCACTCAGATTGGTCAGTTAATTGTAGCATATACAGCTATAAATTCAAGTTCTTGTTAGCAAAAAAAGGCAAATTTGGTGAAGATAATCTTCCGTGCATTCTGCTAATTCATTTGGTTAAAACTTAAAATGAATAGGATAATTTGTATAAGATGGTGAGGAATCATTTGATGATGTATGGGAGAGGTTGGTTGAAGATCAAATTAGCAATGTGGAGTGTTAATTTCCAAGAAAATTCTCCTGCGAGCGGCATAATTAAGATTGGAGATTAAGCTTTCAGAATAGATTATTTCTCTATATTTTTTTTGTGATTGCATGGAAATCTTGTCAGAACGTGTTCTGTTGTTTTCTGTAAGTAATAAAATATTATTTCTTATATGAAAGTTAAAGAAATATATATATTTTTTTCTTTAGCGCTAATGTATTATCTGCTGTATTTGAATTGTCTGCTAGACAATATTGGTTCAAATCTCTCTGTATCTTTTGTGCCTAATGCTTATTATTGTTTATTTTTGTGACTCACATGCAATCCATGTCTGATTTTATTTGCAGGTATGATCCTAAAAAACGAATAACAGCCACACAAGCTCTTGAGCATGAGTATGTAACTGGCTTTTCATTAGCTCTCATAGTCCCTGATATTCATTCCTCAGATAATATTTTTCATTCACTTGTCTAAATGCTTATCTGCTGTTTCTTTTATGCTAGGGATGGCTGAATAGATGACTGATTTGCCATCTTTAGGAATTTGTGTGCCCAATTGGTTCCTCACTTTTGTGTCCCTTATGCATTCAATTTTTTTCGCTCCTTTCTTTTCAAAAAGAGGTTTCAAACTGAATGATTTATGCTTTCTGATTCTTGAAAAACTTTTGTTTTTTATTTCATTTTATCTTAGGTTTTCCAACCTATGTTTTTGAAAATCTTCATTCAGAATGAGATGCAGTACTGCTGAAGCTTAGTAACTTGCATTCTAACCAACATCATCACATCAAACACTTAATACGTTTCACAAGTAGCGAGATAACAGAGGAAAAGCTTAATCAAGTGAACAGTGGGTCGAGTCCAACTTCTTGGTGAATTAGTGACATACATGGAAATTATGGGCATTTGTGGGCTTCATCATACAAATCTATTTTTTAGATGCTGCCACTGCCAGCTATTCCTATAGTTTCACTTATTTTCCTCTGTTCTACTTTACTTTGTATTGTTTCAGATTTTCTTTCCGTAAACTGATTGATTTTTTAAATTTTATGCCAGTATATTGTCTGCTTATCAGTGCTATCGTAGTTTTTGAAGTTTCATCAATTTCACATTTACCTGGAAATTCATTTAGTTTTCTATTTTTGATGAGCAGGTATTTTCGCATGGAACCTTTGCCGGGTTGCAAGTATGTATAGTCCTCCTGGCGTTTTGTGATGGCCTTTTAGTTAATCTTTCTGAACACTTCATGTCTAATGATACATTCATGTATGAGTTTAAATGCTGATATCTGAATTGTGTCAGCGCATTGGTACCTCCACAACCAGGAGAGAAAGTTGTGAATTACCCGATTCGGCCTGTGGACACAGCCACTGATATTGAGGGAACCATCAGTCTCCAACCATCTCAACCGGTATGTTGACCAAATGTTTGATTTCTTCACACATCTAAATGGAAATCTTGCTGAGTACTATATGTTGGTGATGCATGCTGATTATCAGTTTGCGGTACAGTTAAATAGGCCTTGGTCATTTCCTTGCTATAGAACTTCTGCAGCGGCTTTTAGCTTTCCCACTGCTGTATTCAACCGTTTGAGGCCTCAGCTAATCACATGTTTAAAAATGGCTTTGTGTCCCCATGTTATTGTGAACTTGCGGTCATGAACACATCGACAAAATGCAATTTTTTTGATAAGATAGCTCATGGAGTATTCATGTTTCAAACTTGGGAACATCCACATTCCAAGTAATAGAGGCTACCTTATTAGAAATGTACTTAGAAACAAGCAAAAACTTAATGTGGGTGTCATCTTAATCTAAATATAAGTTTGGGATGCCAAGAGAAAGGTTCCAGACATGGGATTCATTAACTTCTTGAAAATAATGTAGAAACAAACATGGCTTTTGGGGGGGGGGGGGTGTAAGAGTAATGTGAAGCTTATCAGATAGGTGATGATAATCATCTGAATCAAGTTGAAGCAAATGCCCACAGCCACTACGTATTTATTTTCTCCTAGTGTCTTTCTCAGATCTACACAAGAAACAATTATGATGTCACCTTATGTCTGTGGAGTGGTGGTCGAATCCTATTTACCTAAATAAATCCCTTGCATTTTACTCTATCTAAACTAAGATGATGGTGCTTATAGGGTGTTAATCAATATAAAAAAGTTTCATTGCTTGCAACATTACTTTGATTTACCAATATTTTGAGACATGCCATAAGCAGACTGCTCTGTTTTTTTGAGCTGCATGACCAGATTTTAACCATTGTCATTCTTCCATTAAAACTTTGACCAGCGTTACTCTCATTTCAAATATATAGAACGTTAGCTCGCCTTATAGTATGACTTATTCTTATCTTATACAACATTCACAAATCTAATGGAATTGTTAGGACATTTGTAACATATATTTGTAGTAAATATGAGAATATTACATTTTTTTTTGTCTTATACTGTTATGTTTGTGCGCTTAAGTTTCTGATGAGAACTTTTCATTCTTCCATTAAGTGGTAGTAACGAGTTAGAATAGAAGTGGACAAATAACTGTTCACAATCTCATAAATCATGATAAGGTAAATCATGTATTCAGTGATAGCTTGTGGAAAGAGGGCATGACCTGGAGAATGAATATTTGTGTAGCCAATTGGCCCCACAAGTGGCTAGAACGGCTTTGATGATGATAGTGATAACATGTATATTTAGTTGAAAAAGATGCCAATCAAGATTAATGATGAATGATGTGATGCATGAGAATGTTCTTTATATAAGTGACGGGATTTTCTCACACCATCGGATTTCAGAATTGAATTCATAGATGATAAGGATGTGATCTATTCTCTTTATATCTTGGTATAAAATATTCTAGAGTCCATATAAGAATGTTATCAATCTAACCACAATTTTGTATCGGTTATATTAACCACGTGGCAGATCAGCTTTTGTATTGATCATTACCGTCTCATCTTTGTTGTTTATTTTTATCAGGTATCTTCTGGGAATACTATGTCTGGGTCGATGGCAGGTGCTCACGTAATGCAAAACAGATCAATGCCTCGCCCAATGCCCATGGTAGGCATGCAGCGGATGCAACCTCCCGTAATCCCTTCTTACAATCTTTCTTCTCAGGCGGGTATGGGAGGTGGAGTCAATCCTGGTGGCATCCCTATGCAACGAGGTGTTTCTGCCCAGGCTCACCAACAGCAGCAGGTTTGTGGTGTTTAGGAAAAAATACCGTTAGATATTTATGATTGTTTCTGTTCTTTTTGTAAATACAGCGTCTATTGTTTTTTAATAGATGAGAAGGAAAGATCCTGGAATGGGGATGAGTGGATACCCTCCACAGCAGAAAAAGCGCTTCTGAGGTAACATTGCTTGTGGTTCTTAAGTTTATTTCTAGAAATTTTTATCTTGTCTCTGATATCCACTTGAAAAATGTGGAAGTATTGCACTCTTGAAGCTGATTTAATGTTTTGATGGGATAGATTTCCAAGATTCATAGATATAGCACATTTAGTCACAATTAATGCCTGATCTACTTATGTCTGCTAGAATTTATTTTGGGTTGAGTGAAAGATGTGTCACCATTAGTGAGTTTTGTAGTATAGCTTTTCTATGCTGTCAATGTCTTATCTGACCCTTTTGTTCTAGTAATGAGTTCTCCATTACACTCTGTCAATTTTTAGATTTGCAATTTCATACACCGCCAAATTTACTATACAGCATTGCATCCTATTGTTTTTACTGATATTCAGTAATGCGTATCAAGTTGTAAAAATAAGAAAGGTCACCTTTGATATGCACTAACTAAACTAAACAAATAATATTCTTTTGTAGTTAAACCTATATTTTCTTTTTATATTTCTGTTGAATGTACTTCTTACTTGCCTTACAACCATTCACTGTGTCCTAATCTAATATTTAGGTTCATGTACCAGAGAACAGGTTCCTAACAGATTTCCTGTTTTTGATTTGTTTCTACTATCCAATGTGCATTTTTTGGTGGACAAAAACTGAAATAAAAAATTTATGCAGTCATAAGAAATAACGGGGACCAAAATGAAAGAAAGAGAATCCCCATGTCCATGCCTTCCATTGGTCACTTTGTCTAATCCATCCGGCTGTTGACCAGGGTGAATTTGTATATGATATGGAACCAAACTTTATATCAGTCTATGTTAGGAGCAGAAAAATAAGAAAGAAAGAAAAACACACACGGCAAAGCCGTTCAGCCTAGGGCTCAAAACTCTCGATACTTCAATAATAATCCATCCAAAACCCTAGATACAATCTTATATATTACTTCTATCAAGAATCCTACCATAAATAGAATTAAACAATCCTAATCTAATAATAAACGACTATTACTAATAAAATAATTATGAAAGATAATAACATAATAATTCAGCCCATAGGCTTAAGCTCGTTCCCGCCTTCGATAAACTTGAACAGGCCGAGGCCCATTCTGCTCCATAACAACTCCATCCTCCTTCGAAACAACCTTGTCCTCAAGGTTGAAGTCTGGAAACTGCTGCTGAAACGGCTCTATCTTGTGGCAGAGAGTCGGGTCCCCACGTAGCTGGATAGAAGTTCCTTTCCAAACAAACTTCATCGTCATCGACTCCAAATTAGTTCGCACGTCTCCCGATGTTGCCAACCATGCCACTCCCAGTATGATATCAATACCTCCGAGAGCAAACACAAAACAGTCCGCCACCACCTCACATCTAGGTAGTGACAGCGCCATTGTTTTACAAACACCCCCCGATTCTTGTCGGCGATCATCTCCCAGCTGAATTCCAAACTTCCCTCTTTTATCCGGATTCTTGCAACGAAAACACAATCCCTTTGCTCTCAGGTCCACAAAATCTTGAGGCGAAAGGTGGGTGAATTGCGATCGTGCGTCTGGTGGGCGGTCCGAAGGCTTTAGGAAATTGCTTGCAAAACTCCCATGTTTGCCGCTAGCTGCTACTCCAGGTCGAGAGAAGGTGTTCGATCGTTGCACAGGGCTATTGAAACCTCGAAACAAACGTCCTCCAGCCTGCATAGAGAGATTATCCTCAACATCCTTTGAAAACTCCATCGTCGTCTCCAAGTCACTAGGTCGCAGGAGGCGCACCGAGCTCTGATCGACTCCTTCAAACCCAATCCCGATTGTTTCACGTCAGCCAGATGTTCAAAGGAACTACCCTTGAATTGCGTATCAAAACGCGCTACTAGGGCTTGCGAAAATTGTTCCCATGTTATTACCGATCGCAACCAGGTTACCCAAAATAGCGCTGCTTCCTCCATGGCCACCACCGCAGCCTGCACCTTCACCTCATGGCTCACGTCATGAAGCTCAAATTGTTGGTTGGCATGGGCCACCCAGCCAATCGGATCAGCACCACTAAAAGGCGGCAGCTGCATTGTGCCTTTCGCTACAGGCAGGAAATTCACGGGCTGCTCGTTCCCCATCGCATCTTCTGGCATATCTCCAATCACATGCAGTTTCTCGATCGTTTTCGAAATCACCATCAAAGTCGATGTAATCTCCTTCAACAATTTGTTCATCTCAAATTGATTGGCTTCAAGCTTGTCCAATCGTTCTTCGATTGTGCGCGTCATCATGTTGGTGGGAACGGGATCTGGCAGGTCGGACCAATTATTAGGAGCAGAAAAATAAGAAAGAAAGAAAAACACACACGGCAAAGCTGTTCAGCCTAGGGCTCAAAACTCTCGATACTTCAATAATAATCCATCCAAAACCCTAGATACAATCTTATATATTACTTCTATCAAGAATCCTACCATAAATAGAATTAAACAATCCTAATCTGATAATAAACGACTATTACTAATAAAATAATTATGAAAGATAATAACATAATAATTTCAGCCCATAGGCTTAAGCCCGTTCCCGCCTTCGATAAATTTGAACAGGCCGAGGCCCATTCTGCTCCTTAACAGTCTATGACTATATACAGATCTTACATGCTAATGAACCTTTTATATTTATTATTAAAATTTCAAGATATGGTAGTTAGTGGTCATTATATTTTTCTGGACTAGCATACAATTGAGTTGAACCAGGAGTAAAGGGCATTTATTTTCACATCATGTTTGGGACTGAAGAATGTACTTGGTTCATCAATATCGATAAATCGCAGGATCTACAATGAATTTCAGTAGAGTACATCGTAAAGTTCTATATATGCCCTAAGTAGCGGACTTGCTGGTCTTTGCCCAGTTGTACTCACTGGCACGACCTTTTGGCTTCCTTGTTGATTACTTTCAAAGGGGCTAGCTAAATAACATAGCCTGTGAAATTTATTTATTTAATTTCTCTAAATGTGGGGAAAATGATTTTATTTGGGATATTTATTTTTTCTAACTTTGGCAAAAATTCTTATTTACTCATTCATTGTCAACTGTAAATTTCAAGCTTTGTTTCATCAATGAGTAACACTTAGCAATTGATCGAGTTAGCCACTATAAACTGTTAACTGTTGTATGAGCTCAAGATGCACATTCTTTTGAGAGAGGCCTTTTTTCTTCCTTAGGTTTCTCTGACATCTGGGAGAGTGGTTGTAGTTGCTGATGATTCCTTGGCCTTACTCTGCCATCACCAGAATTAATTTCTAGAATTCATGTCACATTTCCGATGGGAAAAGACTTCACTATTCCTGCGAGTCATTTCAAGACTTGGGTCTATTAAGTTTGATCTCGTGGTTCATGTACCTACAAAGTTGGTTCATCAAATTCTTGCCTATTCTAGAGAAGTTAGAAATAGGTTGAGTTGAACATTGAATACTCAAAATCCAGATTCTTTCTATGGAGATTCAAATATTTGGCTTCCTTTTTTAGTATCCAAGCGATCCCTTCTTTGAGTTCGTTTACAGAAGTTGCTGTAGGACTAGGAAGATTGGCCAATTCATACAAATCAGTACAGAGTACTGAGTACCTTGTGTTACAGCCTAAGTGATGAAAGGATTTTGAGCCAAAAGAATCTATTTTAATGATATTTTGGATGGTCGATTATGCTGCCCGCTTGAGCTGCAGTCTTGCCTTTATATGTGCATATGAATTTAAGAGGAACCATTATCCCTTGGGAAAGATGCACTTTTCTTTCACTCTTTTTGTACTAGTTTTTCGTTGTCTCTAATTCAAAGGTTACACATTCTATGTGCAGAATCCTGCGGTTGACATCAGAAGTGATACGATCTTTAGAGAAATATTCGTTGACATGATGTTTGGGGGATCTTAAACTCGTCTACTTCCCAGAAGCTGAAACTAAATTATTTGACCTGAACTGAATTTAATTCATATTTATGCATCACAAAGGATGCTGGTGCCGACTAGCTCCGAATTCTTCTCAACGAGAGCGGATGCTGCTATGCTACTTCATATATACTAATTATTTCAAATGGTTGTATTGCTGTTTGTATAGTTGTTTCTAAGCCAATGTAAGTTTAGTTTTGTTCGCTTGTTTTGATATATAATAATTCTGTAAAACTGGTGGCTGATAATTGTTGTTTAGGTTGATTCTCTGCCTTGTAACTAAGGAAGAGTGTCAGAAGATAGGAATTTAGATTCGCACCCACAGAACCTAACATGGTCACCTCCTCTTTTGGGAATGTGTTGAGTTATCAGATTCCTTATCTACTTTTTACTGTTCTATGCAATAACGAATAAAATACAATTCCTTTCCAAGATCAACAATTTGGTCGTAGGCTCTCTCACATACATGCACACACACATAGATTTTGGTTCATAAAAATCAATCCGAGTGTGAGATTCACTTATGAGCGTTAAATTTGACGAATTCAATCGGCCAATGGGAAGCTAACATTCCTTATAAAGCTAATAAAAGTTGAGGTTAAAGCTCGGAAAGTGAAGAGCTGTATTCATGAAACGCCTCAAGTTTGTTGGAACGGAGGAAGTATATCCCAATATGGAAACCGTAAAAGAACTGGGCTTCAAGAGATGAATTACCTTGCATGAAAGTGAAAAGTGTATTAAATACATGCAAGAACGGCATCCCAACTACTAGATTTGTGAGATTCAAACTTTATCTCTTCTGATTGATAGATTCTTGGTTTGCACTAAAAATACGAGAAGTCCACATTAGAAGAGGCCGGCAATGAATTACACAAAAATCGAGCACACAAAACCTCTCAAAATCCCAAGTTCTAAAAGATTCTCAAGAATACTCGAAACCTTAAAATTAATTCTCTAGTGCCCTTCTTTTGAGATCAACGTTTTGTTACCAGAATAGGTTCATCATCTCAAGAAACGTCTCAAGTTCGTTATATTCAAGGAACTTTTTGTTTCCAAAGCCTAAGAGAAATTCTAACACTTACTTTTGTTCTTTATTGTAAAGATTTTCTCAAATTCGTTAGAAACTATCATCACAACCTGAATCGAGCAACATGTAACTAATTTTTTTTTTCCAGCGATTTAATAGTATTTTAAGCGAGTGTTCAGGGAGTTGCAAGGATCTTCGACCCTCAGAAAAATAGTTGAAAGTAAAAAATCTAAATCTGAAAAGCTCCCTAACATCTTGCAAACTATCAATAAGACACGTCTGTTTAGGGGGGACTAAAAGGATGTTTGGATCCAGTTAAAACATCAACTCATTTTACTAAAATATGATCTCAATAAACTTCTCCTAACATATACGGAGTATGTCCTAACATTTGTCAATATTTTAAATATTTAATTATTTGTGAGTACACACAGTCTCTTCGTATAATATACTCACTATGTTCACCAATTTTTTTACCTATTTTTTTTATTATTTTGGTTCATCCATCACTTCTTTACCTAAACTATTCCTTTTTTGGCATATCCCTATACCAATTTCACTCATATTAATGTGAGATTCATGTTTCACTCACGTCACAATTAAATACTATTATCTTAAAATCTATGCCTCTCCATAAATATATATATATATATATTTTTTTTGGACGGATGGAGTACAAAAAAACACCGCGGGTGATTTCTACAGGAGGATTAATTCTATACGAATCCATATACATGTCAAAATTCTGAAAGAACGGTAGATCCAAAAATCGCCTCCAAAAGTTTTTGTGGTTTTCAAGGAATTGATTTGTTTAATGGAATTTAAAAACTCTTTTACGACAATTATTGTAGTTTGGCTTTACGTAGCATCGAAGTTACTTTAGTATAGTATGCAACACACTTATTTGTCAGATAGTTTAAAGTTCAAAAAGTGGTTATGTAATCCCATAAAAGTCTCCCCACCAATTAATTCTAATTCTAATTCTAATCTAATAGTATATGATGAAATGTCATTACCTATAAATAGAGCCGCAGAAGACGAATAATGTGAGAAAAGACAAGATTTTGCACTTGTAGCTTCATGTGCAAAATCGATTATAATTGAAGGGTTGTCAAATATAAGCTTTTAAAATCGATTATAATTGAAGGGTTGTCAAATATAAACTTTTACAATCGATTATAATTGAAGGTTGTCAAATATAAACTTTTAAAGATGATGAAGTAAGAAGCATGGCCGCATTTTTAGATCCACTGAATAGTGAATACTACTTCAGATATACTATTCATCTCATACAAAAATACAATTTTTCTTTTTTCTTTTTTGAGGATTAGAAAAATACAATGTTAGTTATGTATTAATGCTGAGGATATTATTTGATTTTGGCCCGAAAAGTGAGTACTTATAATCAGTGTTCTAAAAGAAAGCTGACTTGGCCGCCTAGAAGGCGTCTAGGTGCTAGAAGTTGTCGCACCGTCCTGATTAATGGCAATACGGTTTTCTCTAGGCAGCGGTGAATTAATCGGCATCCAAACAGGTGCATAGGTGGTCCTAGGCATGTCTAGACAGTCCTCGGAGGGTTTAGACGGGCTAGTCAGGGCTTGAAGGGTTATAAAAATTAAATTATAGTTGAAAAATCATGTATTTTATACTCTAACTTATGGATTTTATGTTTAAATATATAAAAAATTTGACGTAGACTTTGATTTTATACTAATCTGTCTAGGCCGTCTAGGCACCGCCTAGACTCCCGCCTAGACGCTAATCGCCCCTCCACCGCCCTAATAACGTCTAGCGACTTTTAGAACACTGCTTATACGATGTGAATCCATTTGCGGCGTTTTAAGAGTACCTTTGTTTCATTCCATTTGGTTTATAACATAATATTTTATACATCACATATATTTAGCAAATGAATTAAATGGGGTGGGACGGAGGGAATACTTATGTTTATTTGGAAAATATAATTTTATACATTTTTTTTTATCAGTCAAACACAACACACTCACACATACGCACCTGGGGTAACTCGAACCCCCGACCTCTTGGATCGGAGAGAAAGCGTTATACTAATTTATTCTTATTTATTACAATAATCTCATGTTTGACTGTATAAATTAAAAGTTGTATAAAATTTTGAATTTCAATAAACGTTGAATATGGTTATTCTAATAATAGAAAATTTTCATATAATTATAATTTAGAAAATAGGTTATATTATGAGCAGCGGCGGATCAGAATTTTTTTTTCCCGAGGGGGCTGCGTTTAGTTTAATAGAAATGAACTTGCTCTCTATTTTTTGTTAGCTTCACAAATACTTTTTTATTTAGTTTCTTTTATATAATTGCTAATGGAATGATGTTGGTTCGATATTGTTTCGTTCGTTACATACTAAATTATATTAAAATAGTTATATTTTCAATCCCAACGACCACCGTAATAAGGAGGCTATCCCCAAATTTTATCCAAAACTATATAATTTTACATACGGAGTACTCCATCCGTCCCCTATATTAGTGTGCTGAGAGAAACGACACGCAGTATAAGACAAAATTGGTGTAAAGTGGAAAAAGTAAGATAAAGTAGGGAGAAAGTGAGAAAAGTAGGTAAAAAGTGATAAAAATAAGAATAAAGTGAGAGTGAATATGTCTTTTTCCTTAGAGAATCTTTCCATATTTGGAATGCACACTAATATGGAGAATGTCCTAAACAGAAAATATGCACACTAATATGAGGGACGGAGGGAGTATAAAACATCTTTTATATAGTGCGGAGAGGGCTGAAGCCTACACCAGAACCCAGATCCGCCACTGATAATGAGACTTCCAAAAAACAAAAAAACAAAATCTTGTGTTATTCTTCATTTAGTGTCATTTAAAGGCGTTCCGGGAGTGTTTCCCCATTTGCACGAATATTTGTGTCATAAATTTTAAGCAGCTATAAAAGAAAATAAAGAATAGGACAGGATGTCATCTCTTTTGGTGCCATACTTGTGTTTTTCTAATTTGGATATATCAAATAATATAATTAGAGGATAAATATTTTACCAATTCAAATATGATTTGTCAATATTTTTTTCATGCGAATACTAGAATTATATTATTCGCTTGGGCCAAGTTCGTATGGTTATGTTCTTGAGCTCCTCCCCATAAGGTCTCAAACTAGTGTAGTGGTGTTATTCTTATATATAAGGTCTATCTACATTATATTTCCAATGTTGAACTTGTTGTTTGTACCCAACAATCCTCCCTTAAAACACAAGGACCGCATCATTGTCATCCCCCTCCAACGATAATCTGTCTTTGTACTTGAATCATATGGGATTTATTGTTTGTACCCAATAATCTTCCCTCAAACACAAGGACCGCATCAATGTCCTCCCCTCTAATGATAATATGTCTTTGTACTTGAATTATCCGGCGTGTACCGGTGTCACGCCCCAATTCCCGAGGGAAGGCACGTGTGCCGGGACGTGGCAAAGGGTTGGAATTAAGAAGCAGGGATAGAAATGGGCTCATGGTTTGGGATAATATAATATTATTTATTAAGAAATTAAATACGGGATCGGGACGCACAGCACGAACTACGAGGTAGGTAATAAGAAAACCATACCACTCGTACCGGCCGCCTATGTCTGAATACCCGTAGACATAAATAATAAAATACGGGATCGGGACATACAACTCAAACTATGGGGTTGGCTAAGCCAAACAACCCATGCTGGCCGACTTGTCTGAATACCCGTAATATATATATATATATATATATATATATATATATATATATATATATATATATATATATAATCAATGGTGTAAGAGGAACGTAGAGATTTTATATCAAAATACGAAATTAACTTAGGATATTATATATAGAGAGATGAACTTTATTATAGGCGTAGCGGAAACCTTTATTCTTTTATACAGCAACAACAACAGTCATCTCCAGCTTCGTCTGCTCCACCAGCTTCCTAATCTGCAAAACATTTGGAAAGAAATTGCAGGGCTAAGTACTAATGTACCCAGTGGACTTGTGCCCGAAAACATTTATCATAAAAAGAATATCCATGATAATAAAGTATACATAGAAGGGTTTTGAAATTTAATTTACTTCCATGCATACCAAACCTCGATTTTCATGATTGTGCGCACATGTGTATTACCCTGTTACTCTTATACTAATCCCGGGACATTGCCACAGCCGGATCCCTTTTCATGATGGAGCCATAGTTTGGAGGCAATGAAATATTTTATCCAGAGATTCTCCCCTCGAAGTTAGAATCAATTGGTGATCAACCCAACGATTTCTAACTGTGCGCACAGCCTCCCGGTTAGTGTGTGAGACCAACCGAAAGACCCGATCGCATATATTATAAGAGCATTAAACATGTAATAACACATTAAAATATTTTCATGGATAATCTCATTTTATCGGAGCTTACTAACTCAAATAATACTTTGCAAGAATAAAGCCTCACCTAATAACCTGAAGCAAATCTAGAGAGTAGTTGATGAGCTATAATCTTCCCTCCGTAGATCCTTAACAAAAGATTACTCCTTCGAAACTTATTTTCTAAAATAGGATAGACAGTATTTTTCTAGGAACTAATAGAGAATAATAGAGAAGGGGTGACAGTAGTTCAAGCTTAGAGATTAAAAAAAAGTCAAGGCTCGTGTTCAGTATTTATAGGGAACATTAAGCTGCTCAGTCATACCATAGCTTACGTTAGTCATCACTTCTAGCCTATATTAGTCATTTAGTTGATAAATCATAGAATGCAAGGTGGCAGCAAAAGTTGACAGCTATCCTTTAACTTAAATTATATGCAGCATTTGTAATTAGGTTTGTACATGCATGAGAAATGATATGCTACTCACCTCCCGGGGGCACCCTTCGTGGGCACCTCGTCGTTTTATCACGTTTGCATTGCTTTTTTTTTTTTTTTTTTTATTCTATATCTAGTATCTTAGAAATTAATTTACAAATCATAAAATTAAAAATCAATGTTCAATTTATTTATTTTTATTTTTACTTCAAAAAATGAGTAATAAAATAAATCGAGCTTCGATTTTTATGTATTTTTTAGATTTTATGATTGTAAATTAATTTCTAAGATACTAGAATATAGAATAAAAATAAAAATTAAAAAAAAGCAATGCAAACGTGATAAAACGACGAGGTGCCCACGAAGGTGCCCACTGGAGGGTGAGTAGCATATCATCTCTCGTACATGCAGATACGTATATATATAATATTTATGTATTTGTGATTATCTATCTTGATTAGAAGCACTACTATAGTTATAAAAATTAATTAGCAACACACATATATATATATATATATATATATATATATATATATATTACGTAATGTGTATAGCATATATATAGATATATATACTATATATCAATATATTTACTTATACTAATGTACATTAAATTAATATATTGCATGCAAAATATAATGAACACGTGTATACTGTATATATATATTAGACAAACTAATTTATCCATAACATATACTATAAACTATCATATATATTATATATAATATATCACTTGAAAAATATATTTCAATAAGTATATCTAAAAAATTCTAAATTTCCCTAGAAGATTTATTTTAATTAACTAAATTAATAAGAAAATTCGGGATATTACAACCGGCACAAGCATTCCACACCTGGCATGTACCGGCACAAGCATTCCACAGTTCTCCCAAAATCGTTCAAGTCGCACCGAGGGACCCGTCCACACATCGCAGACGTAATCCATTACCCGTGGGCTCCACACCTGGCCCTAGCCGAAACCTTCAGCTCTGATACCACTTGTTAGGACTGCCAGTATGCACCACCGAATCACACTAGTATGATATTGTCTGCTTTGGGTCAAGCCCGCATGACTTTGTTCTTGAGCTCCTTCCTAAAATGCCTCAAACTAGTGTAGTGATGCTCCCCTTATATTCAAGATTTATCTACCTTATATTTCAATATGGAACTTGTTGTTTGTACCCAACAGTTGCAAATAGAATCAATACAAGGTTTATCTACCTTATATTTCCAATATGGAACTTGTTGTTTGTACCCAATAGTTGCAAATAGAATCAACCCAATTTGATTCACCAATTTTTGACGATTTTCAAACAAATTCACATCTGTCGACTTTCCAACAATTCAAAGTTAGTAAGGAACTTCTAATTTTTGGTCAAGGTGGTGGTTTGAATGGAAATCAACTCAATTATCACCATTTAATATTCAATTTAGAACTATATAATATTCCCTCCGTCCACAATACATATGTTAAGAATTTTTCGATAAGGTGAAAAGTAGATGTTAAGTTAAAGTTTAGATCTTATTTAATAGACAGAATGTCAAATAGCCATTTATGTTAGTGGAAATTAAATACTAGTCACAAACATAAAAACATATAAATTCTAGCCACTTTCGACCTGATTGGACAAAAATACCCTTAATGAGCCCGTTATATAGGAGGCTCGATCGAGCACGAAAGGCTCGATCAAGCCCGTTCGAGCCCCATTCACGCCCAACACAAAGAGGCTCGATCAAGCACAAAAGGCTTGTTCGAGCATGAAAGGCTTGCTCGAGCCATTCGAGCCCGACACAAAAATGCTCGATCGAGCTCAAGAGGCTCGTTCGATCCCCATTCAAGCCCATTTCGCTCCCGACATAATGAGACTCAACACAGGCGATGGTGAGGGTGACGATGGGTGATGGGTCTCCAGCGTTAACGGAGGGTGGTAGCGACGGCGTGGCTGTCGACGATGGTGCTGTTAATGGTGGGGCGGCGTCACTAGCGTAGGGAGGCTGGGAGGGACGGTATGATAATGCGGAAAAAAAAAAAAAAGAAAGAAAAAGAATGAAGAAATAACATAGTCGAGAGGAGGAAGAAGGGGGATGGGGGATGGAGGAAAGAGAGAGAAGAGAGGATGGGGGTAGCTAGCAGCAGGAAAAAAAAATTAAAAAAAGAAGAAGAAGTTGCAGATAGCACAATCGCAAGGAAGGAGAGAGAGAGAGTGGGTTCGTGGGATTGTGGGTTTGGGTAGTTTCAATTTATTTTATTTTTTTAAATTATTTTATTAAGGGTTTTTTTGTCTTATTACATTGAAAATGACTGAAATTTATATATTTTTAAGTTAATGGCTAGATTGAATTTTTATTAAGTTAGTGGCTAGTTTTCACCATTAGCATATTATATATAAAAGCTTGACGGAAACGAATACATAGATACGATTGTACGAAAATGCTATTTTAAAAATGTAGATAGAATACGCAAAAATAATTTATTTTTTAATATTAATAATAATTTATATTCTATTTTCATATTCTACTTTTCGATTTGTAGATTGATTTCAATTCTATTCTACTTTCTGATTTTGTAGCATTGATTTCATAAGTTTTTATATGATAATCATTTTTTTTATCATATAATATCTTTCTACTTTCTTTATTCAGCACATATCTCTGGTCTCAGCACAGCCCACTTTACTCTGTCGGTTTCTCCAAAATCTCTTTAGTAGATTTATGAATTAATTTATGCGTGTAGCATCCCAATTCCCTCATCGCTATTCTTCCAATTCCACCATCTTCCTATTCTTTTAATTTGAAACACAGAACTCAATTAAACATAGAATAGAAGAGAGGAAGCAAGGAGCAGGAACAGAGGAGAGGAAGGGTTGGCGACGCAATGGGGGCAGCCGCATGACGGTGGCGGCGTGGGATAATTAATTTTTGGGTTCAGGTAGGGTTTTGTTTGGGCTATGTGCAGAAGTGATTGAAATTTGGGGAAAAAAAAAAAAAAATCCCGTAATGTGCAGCGGATTTGTATTTTTAAGTCAAAACGTATTTTACTTTCAGTCAACACGTATTTAATACGTATTTTTTTTATTAAAAAATAATAATTAATAATTAATTTAAAAATACATTTTTAATATGTATTTTGGGCGTATTTTTTTCGTATTCGTATTTACATCGTATTAATATGGGTACGCTACCCTCCCAGACGTACCCGTGCTTCATAGATAATATATTATCCTACTTACATTTTATTTTAATATCCACTTTTTGACATATCATAATGCGTGCTGAAAGATTCTTAATGCATATCTCGTGGACAGGGGAGTATTAATTTATGAGGCTTGCAATCTATAACTATTATAAAAGAGTGCATTCTTACAAAATATGTTTTGCCTATTATATCCTTCTATTAAGTTATTTAATTAAGAGTATTAATGTAATATGATAATTAAGATATATATTGTATTAATTATAAAAGCCTTTAAATTTATTTTGTATGCCACATATCATCCAAATAATATATTTTATCAACATTAAACATCCACAATAATATTGAATATCAACCAAATTAATTCGTGTCGATTGCTGCATTAATTTAATCAACCTTAAACATCCACAATAATATTGAATATCAACCAGATTAATTCTTGTCGATCGCTGCATTAATTGATTTACTCATTGATATGTAAGTCCTCAAGATGGCTATTTAATTGACTCCAATTTTTCTATGACCATGGAAAAGAAAACTGTGAGAAAATGGGTCTGTCTATTCGAACGGGAAATAAATTAACAGTTTAAAATAGTAATTATGATTTTTTTTTCTTGAGGTCTAATATTACCGAATAATTTTCTTTACGTAATCCATTAAAACTTTTTCCCTAGAATAAATATTTCGAAATTATGAATGACATTCAATCATATATTTGATATAGAACATTCATATTGGTACACTTATCTGCAACAACAACAAAAAGAAGAAAAACAGAGAAATATTAATTAATTATTTTTTTTATCAAAATAAAGTCCAATACAAAAAATATGAATTCTTCTCCTAATAGAATTCTAAAATTTGCTCTATAAATCACAACTTGTACACACATGTTACTTACCTGCTCAAATTATCATCAAATAGTTATAAAGAAGAAATATTCCGAAACAAAGAAAAGAAGACTTTTAAAAATGAAAAGGAAATATTCTGAAACAAAGAAAAGAAGTTCAATTGTTAATCCTTGGGATTTGAATGGGAAGTAATTTTCTTATCATGTTATGCACGGAAGTACAATTGCACACATATTAATATTGATACACCTTAACTCATATTGTTTTATTTAGGTTCAACAATTCATGAGGGTTGATTCCAAATAATTCTAATCCGGGATATTTTCAGTTGTAGTTTTTTGATACGGGGAATGAGGTTGAAAATAGAATGAACAGGTTGCAAAATTCAAATATATCAGAGGTAATAGTGAAGAAACTCATGAAAATTTTGGAGACCAATTCATATGCCAAATTCTTTAGAAGATTGAAGGATTTACCTTCAATGGATACTGTTGAAATTCATATATCTAAAGATGTAAATCTTGATCAACGTGCGTATAATTCGCCGATTGCTGATCAATTTGCAACTATATGGGTTGAAGGAGATAGTGATAATACATCATATGAAAGAAATATTGTAGTTCATACGCATTTAGGGGAGATACATAGAATAAAATATTATTATGAATGTTATGGCCTATTGCAATATCCGCTTCTTTTTCCTAAAGACGAAACTGATTGGCATCCAAATATTAAGAAGAATACAAACCCCAGTGGCCAACACCAATAATAGTGAAACTCACGGTACTTTCTTTAAATTTTACATTTTATTATGCATTTACATTTATTTATTTACTTGAAATTATTAAAAAATTCTATCATATTTCAATATACATTAAAGTTATTTTTCTAATATATATAGCATCTAAGAATTTGTAAATAAGTTAGATTATATGGTGCTCATGTATTTGAAAAAAAAATTATGACTTTCAAGATTAACATTCATTATTTTTCATTTACGCGTTTTGACCAAGTATTTAAACTATAAAAGATAATAATGCTTGCTTAATTTTTTATAAAATTAGTATAAAAAAATATAATCACGTGCAACGCACGTGTCTTTTGCTAGTTACAAATAAAATCACACAAATGAAATAGAAAAGGAAAAAAAAAAAAAAAAAAAGTAAGTGAGAGAGAGAGAGTGAATCCATGGTATCTTTCCCGATCTAGCTCCGGAAAACGAGTAGCAAATTGACATATGTTAGTTGCGAGATCAACAGAACCGACTTGAAGAACGGACAACACCGACTTCAGCCCACCACTTGCAACTTGCACTATGCATTCATCATACATGACATACTAATACTAATACTAATTCTAATAATAAGCAACAATTCCACCTCCATTTCCATTTCACAAGAGATAAACTCCATTTTATTATATTTTTATTTTTTTGCCAACTTAGAGTACCAGAATCAGTCAGTCGATACACCGAACTCAACCGGGTATCCATCGCAATACTTTACTATAATATTCATTACCACCAGCTGTAATTTAAAAAAAACTTTTTTCTTTTTTATCTTTTTTTTTTTTTTGTTCTGGTTTTGGTGCCAAGATTTCACTATAAAACTCTTGCTCCTCACTCAAAACCACCCATGCTCCCCTATTCCCCTACTCCGCCTACCTTTACCCATGTCGACCATACCCGATAGCAGCGCGTACTTGACACACGCGATCAGAGCCGGACTCCGCGAAGGCGACTCCTTCCAGAAGTTCTTCGAGTCCTGGATCTGCGAACAGAATCAGTACCTCGAAGAACTCGTCTCCGCCTCCAAGGGGGAGGCCAAGAACCAGCACGTTCTGCGGCCCCTCATCGAGCGCGTAGTCCAGCACTACGAGCATTACTACAGGGCTAAAGCGCGGTGGGGCCAGAACGACATCCTCTCCATGCTCAGCCCTTCGTGGCTGAGCAGCCTCGAGGACGCCTTCCTCTGGATCGGAGGGTGGCGTCCCAGCATGGCCTTCCACCTGCTCTACTCTGAGTCGGGGCTCCAGCTCGAGGCCAGGCTAAATGAGCTCATGCAGGGCCTCAGCATTGGCGACCTCAGTGACCTGACCCCGACTCAGATGGAGCAGGTGGACGCGCTCCAAAAGGACACGATCCGGAAGGAGCAAAAGATCACGGAGAAGCTGGCGCAGCAGCAGGAGACGGTGGCGGACTCCTCCATGGTGGAGCTGGCGCATGCAATGACTGAGGCCATCAGGGATGGGAACAGTACTCATGATGAGGGCCGAGTCGAGGCGACTCTCGCCCCCAAGCAGGATGGCTTGGTTCCGATACTACAGATGGCCGACGAGTTGAGGCTCCAGACGCTTAAGAAGGTGATCGTTATCCTCACTCCGATGCAGGCTGTGCATTACCTCATCGCGGCTGCTGCTCTGCACTTGAGGATCCATGAATGGGGTACGAAAAGGGACGCTAAGCTCGCTCGAAATGGCAACAATCAACCTCGATGAAGATCTTGGCTAAAATAAAGATATGATTATATAGAGAGAGCTCAAGTAGTAGTAGTAGTAGTTCAAAGTGTTGCTTGCTTTATTCTTGATGTTGTTCTACTATGGTTATGTTTCTTATCTATAAATGCCTAAAGTGTCGGTGATTTTTCAACTAACAATCAATACTATTTCAATGCAAATTTTTTATATTGTCATTTGCAATGTGGAGGATAACAAAAATTGGAAGATTAAAAGTGAGCCACAAAACTCAAATGTTGTGATAATTTGATGAAAATTAATGTCAACTACACGAATTGGATCTTCTGCTAATTGAAACTATAAAAACTGGGACAACACCAGATTTATTTGACCTAGAAAGTAGAGAAAAGGAACTGGTAAATATATAAAATCTGCCGGAACTGGTAAATATATAATATCTGCCGCAGAAGTTTCCTCTTCAGACACTACCCTGCAGAAGAAAATAGGGGGTGTAAGATGAGAGAAACGTTCGACATCACAATAATGTTCCGTTACGAGAATTCTGTAGGATGTTGGATGTACCTCTTCACAGTTCATCCTTAGCGGAATCTACTTCTACAGATTCAGATTCTGGTGACTCGGATTTGGCTGAGGATGAGTGGGCAGGCTTATCCCGATTGTTGTTGATGAAATTAATGATGTCTTCCTTCGTTCTATCTCCCTCGTACACCTGCAAGTTACCACTTGAAGATCTGAAGTAGACTGTGGGGAACCCTTGAACGTCGAATTTATCACTTGGAACATCATTTGCAGTTGCATCCTGAGAAACAAGAGATGATAGCATATAGTTCAACCCATGAAAAAAAAACATAAAAAAAATAATAATAATAAATAAATAAATAAATAACTGACGACCGCCCTCCTAGAAGTATTTAAGGAATGAACAGGAGATGTACAAATACTATGTACAAGAAAAAGCAGTTTCTGCGAGCTATATCTATTAAACGTTAGTCGAGTGGTGAGAAATGCAAGCCACTCGCCAGTTTCGGCAGGTAAACGCAGCGAGGGTATCAATATGAACTATATAAGACCGAATAATGTCCTGCAGAAAATGAATGTAGACAATATAAGGAAATCTTACAAATTTTGCAATCAAAACATCAGGATCATTCTGGAAGGAGATGGCAACTTCATCCAATATTGGAGCAAGCTGCTTGCAGTGTCCACACCAAGGCGCATAAAACTCTAGTAGAACTGTAAGATAGAGATATATAATCATTATTAACACAAATTCCTACCATAGCTTAACCAGATGGTGCAACAATTGTGACTTAATATCAAACTTAAGTACTATGAATCTTTATGCCTTTGAATATGTTGAAAAGAAAGGACTTTAAACCAAAATAATTTTCTAGTGGCATCTAAAGGCAAAAGGACATAAATATTTGATGTACTTCAAGAAACACAGTACAAAGTGCAAAGAAAGTTGAGGAATTAACTTTCAAATACTAGCATTATATAAACATTATATTCAGGTATCTTGAAGTTTTTTTAGTCTTATAGTTGACGCGTTAATTGATAGAGATACTATGCAAACCTATATAGAATGTGCTAATTATACTAATACTTAGTTGTTCAATATAAGATATTGAGCAGCTATATCAACCATTTCTTTAAGATGTACAGGGATATGTGCATCTCATAAAATCCTAAATAGGTAGAATCTAAAACCATAATCCAACTAAGATAATCATTAAGAAAATAATTTAAATGTAAAATTGTATTACAGCCCTATTTTAAGAAAGCAAATATTCTAAGAAATAAGTCACTTGTATGATAGTAATAATAGATAAATAGGCATGAAGAGAAGGAAGTCCAAGAGTGAGAAAAATCAAAAATTAAACAAAAAACAATAGAATTTTGTGCACAAACCATTCTTTCCAGAGTTGAATACAGCTTCCTGAAGGTTGTCACGCACAACCACTTTAACAGGTTCATCATTGACTTCAGGAATAGGTTCTGATCTTATGTACGGCTTCACTAGCCCTTCCTGTGACCAATTAAATGAAAAATCAGACAAAATGAAACTAACATTTGAAAAAGCTTTCCAGTGTTAATATTTTTTTTGGCACATGAAAAGGTATTGGAACAATCGCCCAAGTAGTGTCATCAATAGAAACATGTCTAATACCGTATAATCTTTCACCCATGATTCAATCTGATCGGGCTCGATGTTTGCTTTAAGATATTTTTGTCCATCACTTTGCTGTACAATGAGCAGAGGTGCCTGTTCTGCCTTAAGTCCAAAGTACTGTAATGCATATAAACATAGAAACAATCGTGTGAAATCTGATGCATTCGAATGAAGAGGGGAAAAGAGAGTTGCAGTATGTGGAGAATATGACTACCTGGAACGCATTTTGAGTAGAATCAACATCGCCAAACATGAACTTTAAGCCCTTCCCCTTGTAAAGGGTTGCCACATTCTTATACTTTGCCTGGAAAACATCTTGTTCTTTGCTGAAGTTTGCAAATAGCATGGCCTATAAAAATAAATAATGAATTTACAATTATCTGTATAATAGAGTAACACAAACAAGATGCCAAAACGCTGCAAACTGTGCCAAAAAAATTAAAACATGAGTTATACAAATGGAACGGAAATACAAGCGCCAACTAGGAGTACCTTAGAGCCAGAAGCCTCGAAGAATTTGTTAATATACGGATGATTGCTAGGGTCACTGTTCCAGACTGTAACAGTTGGTACCGTAGATGCTTCAATAAATTTCTCCAATGCATCGACATTGAAATCCTGAAATGACAGCATGATATGAGCGCAGTTTAACCAAAGTAAGCAAATGAAAGTGGAATAGCTTCATAAGCAAAAACGTCTTAACTTAGTACTACCTCCATCCCATATATTTAGTCCACTTTACTATTTGGCACGTATTTCCACCGAAACCTAGTACGGGTTTTAAAATATAATTTTGTAGTATCGTTTTTTTTACGGGATACTATGACACTCATAGTATCCCGTAAAAAAAACGATACTACAAAATTATATTTTAAAACTCGTACTAGGTTTCGGTG
The DNA here is from genome assembly GCA_001642375.2 of Mentha longifolia. Taxonomy (NCBI): domain Eukaryota; kingdom Viridiplantae; phylum Streptophyta; class Magnoliopsida; order Lamiales; family Lamiaceae; genus Mentha; species Mentha longifolia. The sequence goes on along the minus strand of CM038115.1, from coordinate 18,432,748 downwards.
GAAATACGTGCATAAAGCAAAGTGGACTTCTTACATAGGATGGAGGTAGTATAAAATAAATGATTAAACAAAACAAAAGGGAAGATGCATGATCGAGAAATACCTCAGAATCCACAAACAGTTCATCAAAAGTCTTAAGTAAGCGAAGAGTAGGCTTGCTGACTGATTCACCACGAGGGAGGAGTTTAGCATCAAGGGTATGTCCAAAATCGTAGTCGGACCTCAACTTATCAGCTAAAGACATGAAGTTCTCAAATTCCTCCCCAGAGAACTTTGGAAACACTCCAACCTAGATTAACATATATTTCACCATCGGTTTAGGATCAATACAGAAAAAAGAAAAGACAGGTTTTCTAGAATAAGAAAAATAACTCACAACAAAGATCTTTGTCTCATCAATAAGGCTGCTGGCATCTTCCACCGATTTAATTTCAGCTGATGGGGGACCAACTTGCTTCTTTAAGTAATCAACAATACCATCAGCCTGACGAGGGCCATTATAGTCTTGACTGCTTTTTCCACCATTTCTTAAGATTTTAATGGTAGGAAAACCCTGGATTTGAAACTCAGTAGCTAGCTCCTTATTTGCTTCTTCATTTGCATCAACTTTAGCCAGGACAATGGGGGGATCATGGCTACTCAGTATGGATGCAGCTTTTTCATACTAATAAAAATGTAAACCAGAGAACAAATTAGAGAAACTGCTTATATTTTAAGTACCTACTGTCAAGTAAAACAAGTAAGAAAAAAAGAAAGAAAAAAGAAGAAGTGTGTTTTCTCAATTGACAATAGCAGGGGCAGAAATGATTACCTCTGGAGCCAGAGACTTACAGTGCCCACACCTGTTAACATGAATAAGAAAGGTATAGATTATTAAATCCAGTGATGACTACAGGTAACCCAAACGATTCATTTTTAGTACCAAAATATTTTAATTTTAAAATTCAGATTTGCAACAGATCGTAGGTGCATACATAACATTTTCAAAAATGATGAATATGGAGTCTCAATATTATAAAAGCTACCTTTAAGTATTGCTTTGATTTCAGAAATTTCGAATCCACATTGTATTTAAAAAAAATTACCATCCACGCAAAATTCACAAATATTTCAGCAAACCACACAAAAGAATTAATTTGCCAATTACAATGAAACAGAAGAGAGCAAAAACATGGCAGATCCCAACACAAAAGATATATAATGCTGAATAAAGTGATGATATTTAATTTTCGTATTTTGCTTTCAGATGCATCATAAACTAACAGCTATTCGTATCGTATAAAGAAAATGAAAGAAACTAAGAAATTTGAAGGAGAAAGAAGAATGCGATAATCGGTACAAGTACAGTTGACGCACCACCACGCGCTAATGAAGCAAATCGTAAAACCATAAAGGTACAACATATAATGCATAAGTAACAGATCATCTATGTATGCTCGCGCATACTCAGCAACACTTTTAACATAGATCAAATCGACTTAGATAGTAAAATTCATGTAGCCAGGAAATGTAAAATTTACCAAGGAGCGTAGAACTCGACGACGATGAAATGGTGCTTCGACACGACTTCGGAGAAATTTGAGTGGTCCAAAGTCAACACCTTTTCAACCTCCTCCTCCGCCACCGCCGGAGACACACTCAGCGCCGCCACAAGCGCCACTGCAGCAAACAGAACGCCATACCAAACCCTAGACTCCATAGCTACAGATCCTCTGTTTTACAAATCTATAGGGAGGAACCAATTAATTTCCCCAATTCTGCAATCACTTTTGCATGTGAGGGGGAAAACTGAGATGGAGAAGTGAGAGAGGAGGGAGTCGCGTTTATATAGTGTTTGTGTTATGAGCGCCACGGTGGCGGAAATGGTGATGTGGCAGCTGTAGATTGGATAAAGGGACGTCGATGTAATAATAAGGAGATTTTTTGGGGTTCAATATTCAGATTATTTGTAATAATTTTCTTTAATATAGTCAAGACACGTTTGGCCGTTTAATTATTTCCCTCTAGCATTAACGGCTGCGATCTTGTTCTAATTTAATAATTGTCATTATATTATTATCTGAAAATGAATTTATTATTATTTATTTACAGACAAAGATTTTATAGATATTCTCTTTCAGGGTAAATTCTATTCGAGGAAATAAAATTGACTGAATTTGAACGAACCTAAAATATGAGGGAAAATCTCACCGCACCATTTAAAGGAAAAATATGATAAAATCATATTGTTAGCTCATGTATTTAAGGTGAGTAGTGGTCAAGACTAACCAATTAATTGCTGTACTAAAAAATCCAATTAATATTTTGGAATATTGCAATAAATAAGGAACGTATTTGCTTTATTACTATAAGATAAGATTCAAGCAAGTTCGTGACAATATTTTGCTATTCTTTTTTTGACAATATATTGCTATTCTAAATTCACAAGAATATCCCCCTTCTCTTGTGGGTATGTTTAATGTACTCACGTCTGACGTGATAATGTCACATCAATGATTTTTTCTTTTAGAGTTAAGTTTTTTTAGTAAGGTTTATTATTTTTTGTGATATTTATTTATATAAAGTATATTAATAATAGTTTTTCTTAAATATAACATCGTTACCTCAACAATTGACATATTAAGTATGACTATGGCTTATAGTGGGTACGTGAACATTACTCTCTAAATTCATATTCCATCTCCTATCCCCATAGTTGGATTTGACTACAAGTGTTCAAAAATTCACATATTGTTCACTTAAATTGTTGACCAAAGTTTAGAAGGAAAAAAAAAAAAAAAAAAAAAAAAAAAAATCCACTCAAATACGAGTACTTTGGATTTGAAGAAGATCTCAATTGTGAAAGTACTACCTCTCATTTGGTTACGAGATGACATAACATATATAAATTTGTGAGATACTAGGAATTTTCTATTTAAGATTTGATTATTTAATTGGGAATTTATTGCTTTACAAAGCTTCATTTTATTCGTAATAATGGTAAAATATGTTTAAAAAATGAGGGGAAAATTTGTTCACTATTCTGCCAAATTTAAAATACAGTTTTTTATCACGCAACACAACACACTCACACACACGCACCTAAAGTGACTCGAACTCCCGACCTCTTAGATTAGAGGGGAAGCGTGTAATATAGTATTGTAACTGATATCATTAAACTAATGCGCTAATAGTATAACTATATTTATGAATCTAAGATCCCACGAAAATAAAATAAATAAAATGAGAAATTGAGCATCGAAGCCTCTCATTAAAACCCATCAAATGAGTGTGCATAAAATAACTTGTTCCACCTTATTATTGCAACAAAAAATAAGCAACACCATCATAATGAAAATTTAGGTGGTCTTTCTCTAGTTATAATGCAAATAGACTTATCACGCTTGTTTTAATTTAAATGTTTTTAAGCATGTATTTTACTCCCTTCGTCCCCATATATGTATATGATTATTACTCGTTTGGGACATCTCTCATATATACGTGTCTACCTTAAATATAAAGATTATCTTATCAAAATTACTTATTCATCATCACTTTATTCCTACTTTTCCCATTTTTTCCATATTTTATCTTACTTTTCTCAATTTACACAACTTTTTCTTAAATTGCGTGTTACTTTTCTCCCTACATATATATGGGGGACCGATGAAGTATGTAATTGTGTTGTTAATGTAATTTTATATCATTTCATACTAAAGACAATAAAAAATGTTAATTTGTAAGTATATAAGGAAATCGTAACACCCTCAAAATGCTTATTATCGGATGTCACTCTAGTGGTTCACCACACCAAACGTTACATCCTAATGTAAATAAAGGAATATACTCTTTATGTTCCCGAAAATTATGTCCTTAATTTTATTTTGAGTTGTCCCCTAAAATTATGCATTCTCTATTTTTGAACATCGATCCATTATAACGATATATTTTATGTCATTTTAACAGTGTTCTAAAATTGGCCGCCTAAAAGGCGTCTAGGCGCTAGAAGGTGTCGGGCCGTCCCGATTAATGGCAAGATGATTTTCTCTAGGCGGCGGCGAATTAATCGGCATCTATACAGGTGCCTAAGTGATCCTAAGTAGTCCTAGAAGGGTTTAGATGGGCTAGTCGGGGCTTGAAGAGTTGGACGATTAAATTATAATTGAAAAATCATGGATTTTATATTTTAACTTATGGATATCATGTTTAAATATATGAAAAATTTGATGTAGACTTTGATTTTATTCTAATCCGTCTAGGTCGTCTAGGCACTACCTAGACTCCCGCCTAGACGCTAATCGCTCCTCTACCGTCCTACTGCATCTAGCGACTTTTAGAATAATGCATTTTAACAATACACATTAACTACATTTACTATCTGGAGCCACCACTTAACAATATAAGTGAGACCTAATCGCGAAACTTCACTCACAATAAACAATAATGTCAATTATATTCTTTCTTAAAATTCGTGTCGATCAAACGGGGACAAGATTTTTCGAAACGGAAATAGTGTATAAATTTGACAACACAATGTACGTAACTTGTAAGTAATCGATAGAAAAATACATGCTTAAAAAGTGCATCACAACATAGCTCGGAAACTAAAGATGGATTGGGAATGTAGATGATTGTAAGTTTGTAACATATATAGGTAAGGCATGGGATTAGGGCTGACTATCGGTCCGGTTCTGGTTAACCGGAACCGGAAATCCGGGTACCCGGTACCAGTTATTCATGTTTTTAAGGAACCGGTACCGGAACCGGATAAGCTAACTGGTTCCCAGTTCCGGTACCAGTTCGGTACCGGGTATACCGGATTACCGGTTAAGGTACCGGAATTTTTTTTAAAAAACTCAAATGTATATTTTTTTTAAAGCCTAAAACAAATTAAACAATAATTAAATATAGAAAAAATAATATATAATTTATTTATAAAAACAATAATATATAATTAAAGATTTAGGGTATCTTAAATTTTTAGTAATTGTTAATATTAATATAATATATAATTTATTTATAAAAATATGTAAAAATTAAATATTAACCGGTACCCGGTTCAATACCGGGTACCGGAATTATGCTTGAAGCTGAAACCGGTTACCGGACCGGAATCAGATTATCCGATCCGGTACCGGGAATCCCGGAATACCGGATTCCCATTTTGACAGCCATACATGGGATATTGGGATGAGGATTGTGAGGTGAGTGTGAATAATGTATGTATATTTGTTCCTAATCCTCCACGAAACTTCCAATGCGAAATCATTTGTGAGACTACTATTTTTCCACTAAGTTATGTAATTGCACTTAATATATATGTAGGATTTAAAAATCAGTGTCAAAATATTTGTATGCATTCAAAAATTATCATCATTCGATCCTTGCATCCAAAATGTAATTGTTTATAGTGATATTATTATTTTAATGAAAAGTGAATGACGATCACTTTTGAGAGCATACAAATATTTTGACACCGACATTTAAATCAAGCTCATCAAGTGCAACTGCATGCAAAAATTATTTTGTCAATTAAACCAACATAATTTACGATATGAATAAAGTTTTTGCTGATATAGCATTTGTACAATCCACCAAGGTGCACCGTAGAATTTACTGCTACCTGATCATCATGCGATCATGTTTATTGTGTATCTATTAGGAATTATAATATAAATTAATAGATTCCATATATTAATTTATTGTTGTTTCTTGGAAAGAACAAGAAATTAGGAAGTAAATTGTCTAAATTGATACTAGAATATTTAGGTTGATTATAGATTGATTACTGTAATCTAGTTTCCATATAGGGATGAAGTATTCCCCTATAAATCTTGTACACTCGATTATTGGGAAGAATAACAGAAGAATTAAAACCTTCTTCATCTCTTCATGGCATCAGAGCCTAGGTCTCAGAAAATTTTCATCATCGCCCCATAATACTTAATTACACCAAAAAATGTCTGATTCTGAGAAGGATGAAAAATCCAGCAAGAATACAGAATTAAAAACAAGCAAGAATGTCACAGTGACATTCAAGCTCGATGGCAGAAACTACCCGATATGGTCACGACTTATGAAAGTCGCGATCGGAAGCAGGAGAGCTTCCTCTCATATTCGGGATGAACCACCGGCACCAACGAGCAAGGGATATCGAGATTGGGAGGAAACTGATCTCATAGTCTTCTCCTGGATCATCGATAATATGAAAGATGAGTTAATCGCAGATTTTGCCCACCACCAAACTGCAAAAGCCTTGTGGGACAACCTTGCTGTAACGTTCGAGAGCAAGGCAGATCCTTACTTGGTGTATGATCTGGAAGAAAGAGCAACAAAAATTACACAAGGAAATCAAGATCTCGAAACATATTTTAGGAAAATAAATGGGTTATGGATCAGCATCGATCGTTGCCAACAAGATCCCATCGTCTGTTGTGACAAGGGAATCAAGCAATGGAGAGAGCACACCAATACAAGGAGGTTGTTCCGGTTTCTTTCAGGGCTAAGCGAGGAATACGATGCCATTCGCCGGGATATCTTGAAGGAGACCCCGTTGCCCTCAGTAGAGGCGGCCTATGGATGGGTCAGGCGGGAGGCGGCTCGACGGAGAATCATGCCACCGACGACCGACTCACCCTCCGCAGATCTCGCCGGGGAGACATCACTGGGCGGCGATATAGGGCATGGCTATCGCTCAGACGAACAGAGGCGGCCGAGGATCAAACCCGCATCAACCTCCACCCAGGGCCACTCACAAACCCGTCGGCGACGGCGGCAAGGAGGACAAGAGCCACCTCTGGTGCACTCACTGCGGCAAGAACAAACACACGCGCAAGACGTGCTTCCTAAGGGTTGGATACCCAGAATGGTGGGATGAGAAGAGAGCTCGGCCACAGGCAAAGCTCGCCGTAGGGACAACCGTATCAAACCAGAGGGAGCCGAGGGAGCCACTAACCACCGACGGCAGTGGCGACAACAACAGAGGGGGAGGACGTGTGGGGAACCTCTCTCAAGGAGAGGGAAATTTTGTGGAGACCAGGGCCGACGACAGAGCCGGCGATGGAGGAAAAGGTCCAGCCAACTCTGTTGGAGAGGGAGGCGGAAGAGGTAACGGGTTTGGTTATATACCAAACCCTATATTCAAGTTCTCTAAAATGTCTAATTTATCCCACAATCTTTCTGAAACTGCCAATCTGCCCCAAAACTATTCATATTCGATTTTTGAGTCCCAAAATAGTTTTGCATGCCTATCCAATTTCTCTGCGGCTTTGAGCGTACAAAATGAAAAAAAATTAGACAAAAAGGGCTGGATTTTTGACTGTGGTGCTACAGATACCATGTCCTCTGATTTATCTGATTTCTGTGAGATGAGTAAAGTTACAAGGACACATATTAGAACTGCAAATGGAGAGTTGATTGCGGTTCTTGGTGTTGGAACTATCGAAATATCTCCACATCTGAAACTCTCAAATTGTTTGTTTGTTCCCGGTTTATCACAGAAATTATTGTCAGTAAGTCATGTGACTAAGGAATTGAACTGCACACTTCTTATATACCCTAATTTTTGTATCTTACAGGATATTCGGACGAGGAGGATCATTGGGCGCGGCACTGAGGAACGAGGTCTCTACTATGTAGATGGGAGGATCCAACATGGTAGTGCAATGCTGGCTCAAGGATCTTCAAGGGAAGAGGCATGGTTGTGGCACCGAAGATTAGGACATCCATCCCCGGGTTATTTTAAACTTCTTTTTCCAAACTTTGTAATTCCTAAAAAATTTTGTTGTGAGACTTGTGGACTTGTGTTTTGGCGAAAAGCCATAGGCAGACTTTTAAACCCTCGAATACTCGTTTGAAATTCATGTTTAATTTAGTGGCATGCCGATGTCTGGGGTCCTGCACCGGTTGTTGGGGGGAATGGACTTAGATATTTTGTTACCTTCATAGATGACTGCACTAGGATGACATGGATTTATTTTTTACGCCATAAATCTGAGGTTTTTGAAAAGTTCACCTATTTTTATAAAATGATCCAAACACAATTCCAAACCACCATAAAAGTCATTCGTTCTGATACTGGTAGGGAATTTGTAAATAATACCATGATTGACTTCTGTAAAGAGAGGGGATTAGTACACCAAACTTCCTGCGCTTATACACCAGAACAGAATGGAGTTGCTGAGAGGAAAAACCGGATCATTGTAGAAATAACACGTGCTCTCATGATTGATTCTAAAGTACCTACTTTTCTCTGGCCTGAAGCTGTAGGAACTGCTGTCTATTTAATCAATAGACTTCCCACAAAAATTCTTCACATGAAAACCCCGCTTGATATCCTATCCCAACAAGCCAAAATACCTGAGTCTCTTAGCTTGCCTCCTAAGGTCTTTGGATGTTCTGTGTTTGTACATATTCCCAAACATGAGAGAACGAAATTGTCACCTTGTGCCACTAAGTGTGTTTTTGTTGGTTATGGGATAAATCAAAAGGGGTATAGGTGTTATGATCTTACTACCAAAAAAATTATCACAACAATGAACTATAATTTTTTGGAGTTTGAATTTTTCTATGATAGCCACCTTGGGAGTCAGGGGGAGAGTAGTTGGAGTCGGGATATTCAGGAGGACTCCCTTAGTTGGCTTAGTTGGGATTTTTCTTCGTCACAACTAAATCTTTCTGATGAAAATCCACCCGAGCCAGCTCTGGTCACTACCGCCGGATCCCCATACCTACCAGAGATCCCTCAGTCATCGTCTGATCCGAATCGACCAATATCCGAGGTGAGTTCTGATCTTAGTAATATTGAAGATACTGTAGAACCTGTTGATGTTACAGAGGAAGATAACACGGTGGATGGTGACACAGGGAGATACATTCTCCCACCTCGTAGTACTCGAGGAATTCCAGCAAAAAGGTACTCTCCTGAGGTGGTTCGTACAAAAAGCAGGTATGGAATGACAAACTTTGTACGAGAAAACCTGACCAAACAGGCGAGGGCATATGAGGCAGCTTTGTACAGAGAAGAAGATCTTCCTCGAGATGCAGAGGAAGCAATGAGACATGAGCAGTGGAGAAAGGCAATGCTAACAGAAATGAATGCATTGAGAAAAAGCAACACATGGGTCAAAGCTGAACCTCCAAAAGGGGTTAAACCAGTTGGATGTAGATGGGTGGCAAAGATCAACACGTTGAGAGTATTATTCTCAGTCGCGGCAAATAAGGAGTGGCCATTACACCAATTTGATGTGACGAATGCATTCTTACATGGAAAGCTGTCAAAACCGGTGTTCATGGTTCCGCCCCCAGGATTTACTGAGGAGTTTCAAGGTAAGGAGGTTTGTCGACTTCAGAAAACATTGTACGGATTGAAACAATCTCCGAGGGCTTGGTTTGGAAGGTTTACGGAGGCGATGAGGAAGTATGGATATGTACAGAGCAACTCGGATCACACGTTGTTTCTCAAGAAAAAGAGTGGTAAAATTACTTGTCTCATTATTTATGTTGACGTTATGATTATCACAGGAGATGATGAAGAGGAGATGAATAAGTTGCGGACCAACTTGTTCAAAGAATTTGAAATGAAGGACCTGGGCCCACTCAAATATTTCTTGGGAATCGAAGTTCTTAGTTCGAGTCAAGGCTTTGTCATCAGACAACGGAAGTACATTCTCGACCTACTAGCTGAAGTGGGAATGCTTGATTGCAAGCCGGCTGATACACCAATGATGACAAATCACAAAATGCAGATTGTTGAAGGTGCGAAATCAACGAATGTTGGGAGATATCAACGACTAGTTGGGAAGCTTATCTATCTCTCTCATACGAGACCGGATATAGCTTATGCAGTTGGAGTAGTAAGTCAGTTCATGCACTCACCACAAGAGGAACATTGGGAAGCTATTCTAAGGGTCGTTAGATACCTAAAGAACACAGTTGATTATGGTTTGATATTCAAGAAAAATGGTCACCTAGATATTTGTGGGTTCACCGACGCTGATTGGGGAGGCAGCCTAAGTGATGGAAGGTCCACATCGGGGTACTTTACCTTTGTGGGAGGGAATCTCGTCACTTGGAGGAGCAAGAAACAAAAGGTCGTGACATTGTCGAGTGCCGAGGCCGAATTTCGAGGAATCAAGAATGGAATGACTGAAATATTGTGGTTGAGGAAGCTTATGTCAGAATTGGATCTGTTCACACCAAAGCCATGTAAACTTTTCTGTGACAACAAAGCAGCCATCAGTATTTCAGAGAATCCAGTTCAGCATGATAGGACTAAGCATGTGGAAATCGATAGGCATTTCATCAAGGAAAAAATTGAGAATAAGATTGTTGAGTTTCCACATGTTAAGTCAGAAGATCAATTGGCAGATATTCTAACTAAGGCGGTGAACTCAAAGTCTTTCGAAAGAGTATTGGGCAAGTTAAGTATCGGAAATCCTGTTACTTAACTTGAGGGGGAGTGTTGGAAAGAACAATAAATTAGAAAGTAAATTGTCTAAATTGATACTAGAATATTTAGGTTGATTATAGATTGATTACTGTAATCTAATTTCCATATAGGGATGAAGTATTCCCCTATAAATCTTGTACACTCGATTATTGGGAAGAATAACAGAAGAATTAAAGCCTTCTTCATCTCTTCACTCTACAAATTCGAGCTTTTAGATGAAATATAATTTTATCATGGTATCAGAGGCTTTAGCTAACGCTGAAGTCTTGTGTTCAAATCACACTGATAACAACTTCATGAGATGGAATTCTATCGGTATCGGGCATGGGATATGGAGAGTTTGTTACACATGAGCCGCGCACGCTATGATCAAACTTTGACTATGATTTTTACATGGATGAGGAAGTTGTTGCTTCGATATAGCAAGCGTCTACAGAAATGGTACGACAAATTCTCATTAATTTATCTTAATTATGACTCCATAAATGATTGATTCGTGCATAGTGTTCTCTTTTATTGAGTTCAACATTAGTACTTGACATTCTAACTGCATATAGTACTGAAAATCCAAAAAATAAATTTATTTTAATCTATACTAATATTTAAAGATCATTGTTTTTCAAATTTTATTTTGCATGTTATCTTTGTAATGTATCTAATTTAAGGGTATTAATGTCGTCCAATAATATTTACAAGCTCAAATTGAAAACTCTGGAATATGGCTATTCATAAATTGAAAAAAAAAAAAAAAAAAAAAAAAAAAAAAAAACTCCTTAATAAGAGTTTAACAAATCTAATAAATTCAAATACTCAAGACTTGTTCATTTTCATGAAACCCGAATTATTTTAATTATATTTTTAATATTATATATTTTTTATGTTTATTAAAAAAATAGGATTATATGGAGTATATTTATTACTAATTTGCATTTAAATTATGAAGTGAATGCACTGGATTGTTGGTTTGTTGTTTATTCTTAGTGAATTTGTGGCCTGACTAATTAAGAATATATGAATTTTTGTTTAATATTTCATATGAAAAAGAAAACGATCTGACCCGAACCCAAACCGAACCAAACCTTAAATTATGGTGTAGTTTGACCACCTAGTTCGGGTGGTTTGGTTCATAAGAAAATCCAGAATTTAGCTTTCGGGTTACTCGAGTTTGGTCTGGTTTGGACCAAGCCGGCCGAATGCTCACCCCTACTTATATAAGCCATTTTTTTTTGTGAAATGAAAATTAAGATAATAGTGATTAGTAGTTGATTAAAGGTATATGTAAGGTTATATTCATGTTTCCCTAAAAAAAAAAGGTTATATTCATGTTTTGTACTTTTTTTTTTGCTTTTTTTTTAATTTCTTTTTTCCGCTTTATTAATTTATTTTCAAAAAATTCTATTTTTTGTAATGACTCTATATGAATGAGACATACCAAAAATGAAATTGACTCTATATAAGTGAGACGGAGAGAGTAAATTATAACATAAAATTGTGTTACAAATCATGGACTCTGCCTTATTTTAAATTGTTAATTGAGTGAAGATAGGATGTATATGCTGAAAACCCAAAATACACGGGTTTGTAAACGAAAGCGCGCACACATTTAAGGATGTGGATACAAGAAGGCTGATTATAAACATAGCCCCATTTTTTTTTTTTAAATCTATATAGCCTCCTTAATTTAGAAATTAACAAAGTTATTAACAGATTTACTATTTTATCCTTACATTATAATCCCCAATTTATTTCATCTTTGTAGTCCTTCAAGAATGAAATCGTTTGAATTCATAGTCTGGAAAATTAAATACGACATTAAATGCACAAAAATAGAACTTGCTCAAAGAATTGCAACAACAATAGTGCAATGTGGTGAAAAAGGGCAGTGGCAGCGGGTTGTCTCTACCCCTTGTCGACCTCGACTCCTCTCCGGCGGCAAACTAAGGGTGACTGACTCCATCAATTAACCTAACTTCCCAATTTTCACCAATGCCACATCATCATTTGGGTCCCGATCAACTTTCATTACTTTTTATTCTTCAACAATAAACTTAATTTTCACCCCTTTTGTAGGACCCACTATATCTATACCACTTTTATATCTATATATATCTATTTAATCATTTAATTTGACTAGATTATTCTTAAATTAGCTATATGAATATTTTATGATATGAATTAATTTTAATAATTAATTTATTGTTGATATGAAATAATTTTAATAGATCATATTCTTGATCTCTCTCAGTACATGTACATCACCACCATCTTTCCCTTTCTTTCATTTCTCATTGTAAATTTGACTTGAATTAGCAATGCATTTTTATAAGATGAAGATGTAAAAGAAAATTGTTATAAAAATTGAAAAAATATGTCAGTAATTATAAAACATGTCGGCAATGATACATGCAATAGAAATTCCCAATAATAAATAACTTCAATTTTATTGTATGAACTATGAAGAAGAAAAAATAAAACAATAAAAACAAAAACTTTTGACTAGAATAAAACCAATTATATGGGGTGTGACACTCACTCTCCCATTAATGGACCCCACAAATAAAGTAGAAACCAACTTTCATAAATGAAAGTGGAGGTTTCAAATTTCAAAAGTGAAAGCTACTCCAATGAATTGAAAGTTGACTCTCCAACTTTCAATAAATATTGAAAGTTACCGATGGAGTTATCCTAAGTTCCATGAATGCAGAAGGTACACAATGTCTCCAAAACTCACAAAAAATCAAAGACATGACAGATTCATCTTCCTATTTTCTCACATTTCCTCTTGTAGAAAAAAAGATTATATCTTTCATCTCTAAATAAACTCTGGTCGAATTGAAAAATTTTATGGAACCAAATCCGTACAGAAAGAAAATTAAGAACTCTTGGAAATATTCACCCTCAAGTTTATAAACCATCAAAATTTGATCAATACAGTTCATCGTTTTTTTTTTCTTTTCTACCAAATATTGGGAGCTATGAAAATGAAATAATTGGGGTTGTGTGGATATAATAGTAAGTCTTAATAAATAAAAATACCCATTTGTTAAAGGTAGATGTGAAATCCACCCCCTTTTAACTATCCATGTTAAAAATGTCCATTTTCTTTAAATAATATAAATTGAGCCCCACTTTCATGTTAGTGATAATGGTCAAAACTAGCCACTAAATTTAACAAAAATTAAATTCTAGCCACCAACTTAAAAAACATATAAATTCTAGTTATTTTCAATCTAAAGAGGCAAAATTACCCTTAATGAAAAATTAAATTTAAAAAAACAAAATGAAAAACAAAAAAAAACAAAAACCTAATAACTAAACTCACACGCCGTTTTTTACCCCCATATACTTTATCTCTCTCCTACCTACTCCATCATCTTTTCTCCAAGCCGTTTTTTATTTTCTTTTCCAATTTCATAGAATTGCAACACCTGCTCACTGTCACTTCTCATGCCTTATCGCCATCTTCTTTACGAATTCACTTCTTTAATTCTTTTTTTTCCTCTCCGATCGTGCCACATCATCTCGCCACTCGTCCACTTTGTTGGCAACCCACCACCACCTTGTTCTTTCAATTGGGGCCCAGCGCATCTGAACGAAAACGAATTGTATGGTTTCGATCGAGCCTTAATGGATTTGCTATGTTCAATCGATCCCTCCACAGTTCATTTGGTCTAGATCCTGCTCGTGCTACGTCTCACAATGAAAGGCTCGATCGGATTCGATCGAACACACTGATGCTCGATCGAGCCGACAACTGCTTGATCGAGCACATATTGGGCGAAGTTTCAGTCTATCGGGATCGGGCTCGAACGAACCGAATGATGCTCGATCGATGTCGCTCGATCGAGATGTTCGAGCTCGATCGAGCCCAAAGTGACTCGAACGAGCATTAACACACGAGCATATATGAATCGAGCCCTATTCATGCCCGACAGTTTTTTGAGAAGGAAGAAACAGAATACCTCTTTGTCCACCGGAATCTCCTCTTCTTCGCCATAATCTAACCTATCCTCTGATATTATGGCGCGCAACGATCGACGGCGAGAATAAGACGGCACAAATGACGGTGGGATGGCAGTCTCGTACGATTGGGCATGACCAATTAATGGCTCGACCGGTCAAAATGACTGCCGGAGAAGGTCGCTTGTTTGGTAACATGGCGGATGGATTGGCAGGGTCTTTGGCACGAACGGCGGCATCTCAATTTTCCAACACAACAACGGCGAAGGTGGCTCGAAAGGGAAAGGGCGGTTTCCAATTTTCTGATTTGTGATTTTCAATTTTTTATCCATTATTTCAATTTTGTTTTTCTGAAATTAAATCAATAAGGGTAATTTTGTCTCTTTAGATTGAAAGTGGCTAGAATTTATATATTTTTATGTTAGTGGCTATTTTTCAATTTTCTCTAAGATATATGGCTATTCTAGATTTTGCCTCTTAATGTTACTGGTGATGATTTAATTTGTTGATTTTATCTTTTTTATGACATGAAGTGACATTACGGCCGTGCATTCAGAAATTATTAAATGTTAGGTTGTTGACTTCTTATATCACGAACTATTAATTGAGGTATCCTATGCATTCCAAAAAAAAAAATAATAACGGTTCTTATACAATATAATCACAATCAAATTGCATTCCAAAATATATATATATATTTACAGTATATAAGTTTTTTTGAGATAAGTGCGGATAGGAAGCATTTTCATTTCGTAACCAGTGGGAAGAAGAAGCGAAGAGCAACAGTCCACCGAAATAAGAGAATTTTTATTCGCCTTTATTCTTCTAGGTAATTCTCAAATATTTTAGCTACAATGTATTTATTTATTTATTTTGGTTGTTGTTGTTGACCTAGTTATATAAATAAATTAATTTTGGTATTCCACTGCCGGTGGAAGTTGCTGGAACTAATCCCACCGCCGGCGACGACAACTTGTTTTGCTTATAAAATTATTTTATACATAATTGCATGTTTAATTTCCATATTATATGTATTTAAATGACTAATTTAGGATTTAGTAATTCATAAATTAATAGTTTAAATTTAATTACGTTAATTATTCTCTTAATTGATGAATTATTGTTGTTCAATTTAAAATAGTACACGAATTGAGTCTAACAAAAATGACTGAGTGAAAAAAAAATTATCCACCGCCGGTGGAAGTTGCCGGAACTCTCCCACCGCCGGCAACCTTGTGTCGCCGGCGGCGGACAACCTTTTTTTGCTTATAAAATTATTTTATACATAATTGCATGTTTAATTATTCTCTTGTTCAATTTAAAATAGTACATGGATTGAGTCTAAAAAACACAATTTAGTGCTAAAGTTGTCCACCGCCGGTGGGAGTAGCCGGAACTCTCCCACCACCTGGCAACCTTGTCTCGCGGGTGGTGGGAATATTTCGGCAACTTCCACCGGCGGTGGATTTTTTATTCTTGCTTATAAAATTATTTTATATATAATTACATTTTTAATTTCTATATTATATTTATATAAATGATTAATTTAGAATTTAGTACTTGATTAATTCACGTACTTTAGATTTTATGAAATCTTAAGGTTAATGACATGTTACAATTTTGTAATTATGCGATTATCTAACATATGCATATTTTATAAATTTATTTGATTACAGATGGCTTTCGTGTATGTGAAAGTGATTTACGGAGGCTATTGGAATGAATGTACCTATAATGGCGGCACATATTTAGATATCCCCTTATCCGAAGATGCAATCTCGATATACAACTTGAGATATCATATATCTCTTTACTGCAACTCCCCGGGTAGTGATTATGATGTTTTCTGTCTGACGACATCGGAGAATAGACGGACTGTTAAATCATGTCTCAGAACCGATGAGCAACTAAATTGGTTGTGTCGTACAAAGTCATTCCTGATAGTGTACGTGTCTTCGACCGACGGAACATCATCTTCACATGCATGGGCATCTTCTTCATATGTCCTTACGTTCAATTAGGAGCAGCCGCACAGAGTATAATTCAGCTTTGACACCGAGGGCACCGACAATTTGCAGGCCGAGCTCGAGCAGATCCGGAGAGTTGCAGCTTCTACAAACTGGACGAGGGATGTCTATCACGGAGAGAGCAATATCGGTTTTGATTCATTTCATCATACTATCCCGGATCTCAATCATACGGTCAAACGTGATCAGGACACTGGAAATGAATGGTCTTTATTTGATGACGATGACGAGAACGAGGATGAAGATTATATCCTTGAAACGGAGGAGAGCTCTGAGAGCAAAGGCGAGTCGAATTTATATGCTAGTGATAGGACCGTGATCAGGACCTTGTTCGCTGAGTGGATGACATGGATACACGAGGAAGGCGGGATGCAAAAACTCTTAGATATGATGTATCCAGAGTTCAATGAGGATCAACCGGAGGTAGATACTGATACCGATCACATGAGCAATTGGTTGGTTCCAATGGTCCCTCTTGAGCCTGGATCATGAGCAGTTTTTCACGAGGAGAACCTGAATATCAAAGATTTGGCTGTAAATGCCGTTTACTATACCAAGGCAGAAATCGGTATTGCAGTCGGTTTGTGGCATTTGGAGAGGAGGAAAGAATACAAGGTGAAGAAATCTGATACTACGCAAGTGGTGTTGAAATGCAAGTTATCAGAAGAGTGTCGCTTCCATTTACGCGCAATAAGCTTCGGCGGGCTTTGGACGGTTAAAAAATTCGCCTGCAACACACGTGCAATGATTTGGGCATAACAAATGTGGTTTGTAGAAAAATTCATTCGAAGGTGATCGGGCATTTTTTGCAAAGAAAATTATGTGTGATTCAGAGGTTATGAAACCAAAAATAATTCAAAACGAGCTTCGTTGCATTGATGCCAGCTACGATGTCTGCTTGAAGGGGCAGAATTGTGCAATCGAGATGATATACAGCAAGTTTACGGATTCCTTCGAGGACTTGCCCGGTTATCTCCACATGCTGAAGATGTCAAATCCGGGCATGATAATCAAGATTGACATCGGGCCTGACCTGCGATTCAGATACGTATTCGTTGCATGAACTGCATCTCGACATGCTTACAGATCCAAATGTCTTAGGCCGGTTGTCTGTGTTGATGGCACACATCTGAAGGGAAAGAACTGTGGCACAATATTTGTAGCTGTGACGAAGGACGCGAATGAGCAGTTGTTTCCTTTAGCCTTCGGTATAGGACCGATCGAGAACAATGAGTCATGGACTTGGTTCATGACAGCTCTTAGGACGGCATATGGGGCAATGCGGCAATGGTTGTTCGTGTCAGACTAGCACGCATCTATAATACATGCAGTGTGCGAAGTGTTTCCTGAAGCCTACCACGGGTTATGTTATTATCATCTTAGTAAAAAAAATGATGGGCTTCGGCTCTGAAGTTGGCGCCTACTTCCAGCGAGCTGCATACACTTACGATAAGCACATTTTTGATACCATCATGGCAGCGCTTCAAACAGAGGCATGTGCAGCATATCAAGAGTTGATTGATATCGGAGTAGAGAAGTGGTCACGATCGATGTGCCCTGTTCGACGGTTTAGCAACATGACGTCGAACGCCGCTGAATCATTCAATAAGTCCATTTTGTGGGTACGACGTCTGCCAATCTGTGCTTGTCTAGATGCTGTGAGGATTGTAATTGACCGTTGGTTCACTGACTGCCGAACTAATAGGTGGGGTCCGACGATGTGGCTCGAAAATCAGAGGCGAACAGCGGGAGGAACTGCACCCAAAGAATGAACGACATCAGTCGATTCTCGATGGATCTGATCGCCGCTTTCACCTCTTTCTTATCGGCTTCCATCTTTTCTTCAAGTTTCTGACAATGTTTCCCCACCACATCCTCTACGATTTCTCTGAACTGTTCGGGTGTGCAAGATGTGAAATTGTTTAACTTGTACCGTGGTTTTACTTTAAACAAAGACTAACTATAAAATCAGATGCAAAACTAGATCTAACCAACACACTAGAAATTGGTAACCCAGTTCGGTGATAATCGCACCTACGTCTGGGGGGATTTCTCCTGAGGAAACACTCCACTATCAAGAGATTCAGAGATACAAGTATAGCTTACTCAGAACGCTATTGACTCCTCACTCATCTACTCTCTTCAACAATGGACGTGAAGATAACACCTCTCAACCTAGGCCTACCCAAGTTCGCAAATCAGCAACTTACGAACTTTCTCCCCTGAGCTTATAACACGCTCATACAATAAACACTTAAACCCAATAAACAATAGCTCACACAACTCTCGTGTTTGCCCTAAACAATAAATCACTCGACAATCTCAACAATGAATTGACCGAGTATATATAGACTTGTAAAATAGAGTAATATTCTAACTTGGAAACGTGGAAGACCTTTCCTTATTGAATAGGGAACCTTCCTTCTTCAATTCCTTGTAGCATACGAACATATCTTTTAAATATATGTTCGATCTTCTTTTCCTTATATTGAGATTCGACCTAGATCTTCTACTCTCAATAGGAATCTTCGAAGGATATCTTCTCCAGTTGTTCGATCATATCCTCCAGCTGGACATTGAGTAGGTTTCTCTTCAAGTGAAACAAACTCCGAAACAATTAGATTTGCACAGTTGAATAAATCGTGTTTCACTTGCTACATAAATTTGCCAACACTCTAATCGTGTATTCCATACACTCACAAGATGGACCCCTACCATGCCCACCAGCACTGGTAGAAGATGACTCCCTCTCACGCTTCCCAGTATCGCATCTTTCCCAGTGCGGGCGGGAAATGGACTCGCCGTGATCGGGAACATGCTCAGTCACTCTACTGTGTACGCTCCTTCAGGTTGGGCTCCGGAGTTTGTGCCTTCATCGGGCATAAAAATGGCAACGGTGAGGGTTCGGGTTCAAGAGCCTCATTGTAATCCCTTGTGTGGCATCCACTGCGTTCACCGGCTCATGAAACCTTACGGAGTAAGAATCCTCGACATCTACGGAGTGATACCAAACTGTTTCAAGCTCACGTGCGTCGGGTATTACATTCTGAAGCGCTCCCTGAATGTCATTAAACAATTCGTACAACTCCTCATCAGTCGTATGTCTGAGCAATACCTTGTAATGCCATCTCAAAAATCGGGGATACAAATTATCCGCCACTGCAATCCCAGCTACATCGCCGAGCCCTTGAATTATCTCAAACCCCCATACAATGAGCGCCCAAGCCGGACCACGAAAATGATATTTCGTAGCGGTCCTACCAAACTTTCTCACATAATACCGCCGAGTCTTGTGAGTGTATGAACCCTATGGAAATTCGATAAAGGTGTGCATGTCGTCAGCCAAGAACCACAGCCAAGTGTATGGTGGTTTTCGAGAATCGTGGCCAAGAAGGAAATTGTTGGCTATCAACATGTTCGCCAGTCGCAAGTGGATATCACCGTTCGGATCGCCAAAGGGGCTATGATTTTGATTTAATATCTGGAGCAATGTTTTGGCGCTCTCATTTGCCCCTCCACAAACAACTTGCCAGATACGTGAATGCATAGGATTACGCCTACGGCAAGGATCAAATATTGTAGGCCCGAATTTCAATCCAGTAATCAAGGCATGATCCACGTAGGAGTACTCTATACTTTGACCACCGATGTGGAACCAAATTTCATGTCTTGAATGAATTGCCCGAGACAGTATACTATTTAGTACGCCCCCGTAGCTCCTCTTTGGATTCCAACCGATAAAATGACCGAAAGGTCCCTCTCTGAATCTGTCGACTAAAGCATTACCCCCGAAGTTGTATAATGCGCTCCTAATGCCCTCCAACTGGTCAATATAATAACATGTATTGGGCTTTGCTAGCTGGTTGATATAATGTGGGCGGCGATACCCCGGTGCGGGCTTAGCCTATTTTTTCATTAACAAATTAAAATTAGATTCTTCCTAAATTGCATAAAATACACGAATTACATGCAAACAAATACGAATCTAATAACGGCTTTGTTATAAGAACTAATCTAATACTAATCTAATAAATTATCTTACTAATCTCTATTTTAATGAATAATTATGTTAATTAATCTAATCTAATCATATGTTGAAGTGCGAAACTAATTAAATTGTGTAAATTAGATTGGATCTAATTTTTTAAACATATTCCCGAAAATAATAAATTACTTGTTTAACAAGTACTAAACTAATTTCTATAATAAACAAAGTACTAATCTAATTATCAACTAATTAATTACAAATATTATGAAACATTGCCTAAAATAAAAAAATAAAACTAACCTAATCAATTAATGAATGCGAAAATTTAAGAAATTTAAGTAAACCAATAAAATAAAAATAAAAAATTCATGAATCTCATTTTTTAAAAAAACGTGAATTTCCGATCACATTCACCGCCGGCGGAAGTCGCCGGAAATGTCCCACCGCCGGCAATAACATGTTGCCGGCGGTGGGCATATTCCGGCGACGGTGGCCGGCGGTAGATTAGCTAATCTAATAGTAATCTAATAATTTGTCGTATACAAGTAATTAATACTAATCTATTAATTTATTATAAGAACTAATCTAATGATTAGAATGAATAATAATTGTGTTAATTAATCTAATCTAATCATATGTTCGAAGTTTCAAACTAATTAAATTGTTTAAATTAGATTGGATCTAATTTTTTAAACATATTCCCGAAAATAATAATTTAATTGTTTAACAAGTACTAAACTAATTTCTATAGTAAACAAAGTACTAATCTAATTATCAACTAATTAATTGCAAATATTATGAATGATGTCCTAGAATTAAACTAACCTAATAAATTAAGAAACATTGCCTAAAATTAAACTTACCTAATCAAATATTATGAAACATTTAAGAAATTTAAGTAAACCAAATTAAAAAAAATTCAAAAATTCATGAATCTTATTAAAAAAAAACGAGAATTTTCTGTCACATTCACCGCCGCCGGAAGTCGCCGGAAATGTCCCACTGCCGGCGGTAACATGTTGCCGACGGTGGTCAAATTTCGGCGCCAGCAGCCGGCGGTGGATAAGCTATAAAATAATAAACACATAATATAAATTTATAGGCGCTTCCACCGCCCCACCACCATCTCCGGACATTTCCACCGCCGCCGTCGAAAATTTTTCCAACTGGCGGTGGGAAGTTTCCGGACACGTTTGGCGGCGGTGGGGGCGTCTGAAGATTAATTTTTTTTTCTACTCACCAATATCTCGTCGGTGAGTTCTTCCTCCGAATCGTATGCCATGGTCACTGATCCGGCGACGGCGGGGGCGGCGGGCTACTCCGGCGGCAGGCAGCAACGGCTAAGGCGGCGTTGCCGGCGGTAATAGGTGGAGATGACGGGAGAACGGTGGGGAGTGGGTCGGAGTGGAGTTGTGGGGTATGGATGTCGGTGGGGAGTGGGTCGCCGAGGAATTAGTCGCCGGTGGTGAGGCGTTGAGAGGGCTCGACGGTGAGAGGGCTCAGCAGTGATTTTATGGAAGTGAAGCAACGGGGGCGGTGGAAAACGGGGCGGCCGGCGAGCTGCAATGGGAGAGGGAGGGTTTGAGTGCAGCGGTGAGGATGGGCGGCGAGTGAGGTTTCAGTGTGTGGGCCGGTGAGTTTATTGAGGAGGGTGAGTGGTTTTTTTGTTTTTTTGTGTTTTGTTTTTTCATGTTTTTTATTCCATAATCAATCAACACATTAAAAACAAAAGTAAATATATAAAAATTCGGACCAATTCAATTTCCAAGGCCCGACCAACACAATTCGAGGTCAGTGATGTATGAATAAATTAGCCCTACATACATTATTTAAAAAAATGGGTAGTTTCATATATAGGAAGTGGATCCAATAGAAACCAACTTTTAGGTAGTAACTAGGATCTATTTTAAAGCATAGATCATATAAATGTGGACGGTATAGATTCAAAGAAATTAAAAGATTAATTTGTATTACATTAATTGCATTCTTTCGCAACCGCTGAAATAGGGATAAATATGTCTATGACAAAATTAATCTACCAAAATACTACTAGGAAAGTGCCACTATTATAGGGAGTCGAAACCATAGTGAATATACATGTCATCTTGCATTACGATCAAAATTGTATTGCTTATTTCATATTATTGTAGTGCTTGTTTGAATGGAACTATTTGCTTATTAATATCTATTACTTAATTTTTTTATACTAATTATTTTGCTTATCCTTATTGCTTTTATTTCATCTATTAACTAATGCTTATTTTATCAACGGAACTGCTTGCTAATATAATAAGTAATGCTAATTTGAATTGATTATTTGTGATTAATATATGCTTAATTCCAATGTTTAAATTGCTTATTTATACCCATCTATGTGCTTATTTTGTTTTACAATGTTCAAATTGTTTATTTACACTCATCTAAGTGCTTATTTGTTTTACCCATCAAATTTGTTTATATACATTAAGAATATACTTATTGTAACCTTTCAAAAAAGAAAAGGAAAAAAGAATATACTTATTGTATATATATATCACATTTTAATTTGCTTATATATTCTTATCATATTGCTTATTTACACTATGCAAATGCTTATTTTGTATATATATTTTAAATTTTGAATTGCTTATTTGCTCAATGTTTATTTTGTATATATATTTTACATATTGAATTGCTTATTTATCCCTATCAAATTGCTTATTTACACCCCATTTTTAGTGCTTGTTTTCAATAGCTCATTTACACTTTTTGAAATGCTTATTTACACATGTCGAATTGCTTATTTTCACTCCATTTTTAGTGCTTGTTTTCAATAGCTTATTTTGAAGTTTTGAAGTGCTTATTATCTCAAGTTCAAGTGCTTATTTTTCAATTGTTTATTATCGCAATTTCGAGTGCTTATTATCTTAGTTTTAAGTGCTTATTATCTCACATTCTAGTGCTTATTATCTTAGTTTTAAGTACTTATTATCTCAATTTAAAATGCTTATCATCTCAATTTCAAGTGCTTGTTATCTCAATTTTGAGTGCTTATTACCTTAGTTTCAAGTGCTTATTATCTCAAGTTCAAGTGCTTATTTTCAATTGTTTATCATCGCAATTTAAAGTGCTTATTATCTTAGTTTCAAGTGCTTATTATCTCAAATTCAAGTGTTTATTATTTTTGTTCAAGTACTTATTATCTCTATTTAAAGTGCTTATTTTTCAAGTGCTTATCATCTCAATTTGAAGTGCTTATTATTTCAATTTGAAATGCTTATTATTGTTTTAACTATAGCTTATCTTGAGATAATCATACTGCTCATTATTTATTCACTTATTGCTTATATATTGTCATCTTAATGCTTAATTATTACTATTATTAAATACACATAATACAATTGCTTAAAATATATGAATATGAAATAGTCCGATCCACATGTCACTTTATTTACAAAGGTACGTGCAAAATGAAATGATGAAAAATATATAAAATGCATATAAATAAAATGCTAGCATTTTTTTGTCGAAAGAAGGAGTGAACGCGGTATTAAAGGTTTCATCAATGCCTTAATTGATGCAAAGTTAAATTATATAAGCAAAAGTACTTTAGTAACCTTTTTACATTTATAATAAATAAATATATATGAATAATGTAGAATATTTACAACCAATGATAAAAAAATAGGTGGCTAGGATGGACCTATTACTACCTAATAGAGGGATCTCATTGATCATCACAAACATATAATAAAAAATAAATCGCGTGGCTAGGCTTGGATCATAGTTATAGCTAAATATATGATCTCTTTGATTGTACCTACTATATATATATATATATATATAAATGCTCCCCTACCCACGGTGGACACATTTAACGTGCCCACCGGTGATGTGGCAGTGCCACGTTTGTAATTTTTCTTTTTAGGGTTTAGTTTTTTATGTTAGGGTTTAGTTTTTTATAGTAGGATTTAATTATTTTGGTAGAGTTTTTATTAATTACCTTATATATTCCAATGCAACATCATCCGTGGGCACATTAAGCTTGCCCACGGTGGGCATTGGATCATTACTCTATATATATATATATATATATAGGAAATTGATATGCTGGGCGCCACTTTTAAGCGTCACCCGTGAGCGACTGACCCACGTCACCTTAATTTGCTGAATCATTCCTACACGTTTCTTTTTCTGTTAATTATTTATATTTTCTTATCTTTCTTTCCACCTTTTGAATGCCTCTGTTTTTTTTTTTTTTTCTGCAATAATTTTCGTCTCTTCTTTCAAATCTTTGACAATATCTATCTTTGGATTGGGTTAAATGATTTGCAATAGGTTTAATAATTTCCCTAAGAGGGTTTAGTAATTTTCAATTAGGGTTTTTAAATTTGATAAAATTCGTAATATTGGAGACAATTATGTTCACATATCTTACTCTTCTTTGGAAATTCTCATATTTCTTATAAATTATTATAGGAAAAAGTTATTTATGATTGCAATTCAATCAAAACTGAATGTGTAGCATTTCTAAGAAATCAGAAAGAAAGAAAAATTTGCGCCATATAATCTTGGAGAGAGAGAACATAGGTAAAAAAAATTGATGTTGCCAAGAATGAGAGAAATCATAGCCGATATAAGTTGAGAGAGAAAGAAATTCAGAGCATGAACGGGGATGACATACGAGAAGGAATCAAGGAAATGGAAAAAATGATAAAAGTAAAAATAAAAAACAAATTAATTAAGCCTCCACGTCAGCAAGTCGCTCACAATGTCCATAAGGTCGTTTTAGCATATCTTGTCTCTCTATATATATATATATAATGGGTAGTTTTTACATGTGTTATTATGGGAGAAGTATTTTAAATTTTCACCCTAATAATAAATTTAATAATATTTTTTTATTAATTGTTAAAATAAGAGTCTATAAGGAGGAAAATGAGGGCTATGCCCAAACAAGAATCACAGTAAAGTGCGATATCTAACTCTAGAAAAGGTTTTTGTACAGTCGTACGAGTGGAAACGAGAGAGAGCGAGAGAGAGAGGAGAGAGAGCGATTTCTTGGCCACCCACCGAACTATATTCACCACGATTTACTTTCCTAAATTACCCAAGGTTTCTTTCTTTCTTCTTCTTCCAATATTTGATGTGAAGAATCACCTTTCCATTTCTTGAAAACAATACTAGTACATAGCACCCTCATCATGTGCTTTCGGTGCTTTTAATTTCTACAAAACTTTATCTACCTGTTTCAGATTTATGTTCTCTGTGCCACTCTTCTTGCATATATTTTGGAGAAACTTTTCCTTGTGAGTTCTGCTACTTTCTCGTTGCATATGCTAGCATTAAAGATGTACTAGTAAAATTCATTGCACCCAGATGTCCACTTTCCCATTAATGATGAGATTTTGCTACATTTGCATATTAGTCCTGCTATTAATTCATTGATTTTTCTTGTGTGGAGTTAAATTCAGTTCCCAGAAACTTATTGTGCTTTAGTTTCACTATATATGTATTTAGGAAACATTTTAACTGTTTTCAAGAGCTCAATCATGCCTGTTACTCGTGACAATTTTCTAAAAAAGGCTTCTTTCCTCTAAATCCAGTTCTGGCCTCTCGTTGTAAAGGTTCAGTTGGCATGAATAAGCTCATGCTTTTCAAAGTTCAGTTAGTATTAAATATCAATATACATATTGCATATGGATGACTCTTATATAACTCTTATCTATCTTTGCAGTATTACTGTACTAGGGATCACCTGCCTCCTCTACGCCCGTTGCCAATAGAGTATTTGTCCTTTATGATGTGATTTTTGTTGTATGGTATCACTTATCAGTTTCCAAAATCAAGCTAGGAAGGGAAAGGAATCATGCTAGGAGTTTTTTTATGGGTGATTCCCATTGAACTTTGTGCTCCTGTACTCTTCCTTGCCATCTTTTAGATATATGTAATGGCGGAGTTAGCCCAATGGAGATTTTTGGTTGAAAGATAGCACGATCACCAAAAGGTAAGAGCACATAGTGTGCTCGACACTCGACAGGTTCAATTTTGGACACAGCCATGGAGAAAGAAAGGTCCCATCAAACTGTTATAGTCAGTGAGAACATTCACTCAACTACTGAGGATGAAGAACCGCGAACTGATGGATCTTGTCTTGATATAGACAAGGAAGCAGGCTCATTAACTTGTCGAGTTTGTCAATGTTCTGAACCTGATAGAAGGGGAAATGTTGCGCTGGGATTCTTGGATATTTCTCCGCCACCATGTAATCTTGGTAAAGAGGAGGTAAACTCTAATTCCAAAGTCACCTCAGGGAATATTGAAAATAATTCTCTTTTTAAGGGATCTGAGTTAGTTGAGTTCATTAGTCCAAATGGGGAGGTTTTTCTTTGTACTGCTGATGTAGAGCTAGGTCTCGATGACAACCTGGACAGGCTCTTCGAGCTTGGCTGTGCGTGCAAAAATGATCTTGCCTTAGCACATTATGCTTGTGCTCTTAAGTGGTTTATCAGCCATGGGTCGACTGTTTGTGAAATATGTGGATCTATTGCGAAAAACATTAGATCTGAAGATTTTAAAAGGATATTAAGTTCCTTAAAAGAGTACGAAGCTTTAAGAGAGAGAACTGTTAATGGAGAACCTAATCCTGCACCACCTCAAACAAATTATGGTGTGGATCCTGATGCGGTTGCTGCGATTCGAAGACAGAGGTTAAGTGAAATTTCATTGTGGTTTAATCCACATAACCACAACTCTATCACTGTCTCCCAGGTGGTGAGTGAGCTACCTTCAGCTTCTAATACAGTGTTGGAAGAGGTTGCACCTGTTGAAAATACTGCTACAAAGTGGGCTGTAGAGGGTACTGGGATTTTGCTTGCTACAGGTCTGCTCACTGTTACTCTTGCGTGGCTTCTTGCCCCACACGTGGGAAAGGTATGCGACTAGACACTTTCCTGGCTTCATATGCTCTTGTGTAATATACACATTATATGTGCTCAGCTGGTATGGTTTTTGTTCCAACTTGTAGTGCCATTAATCTTTGACAAGTTTTTAGTTTAAGCATGTGAGATGCGTACATTTTACATGAACAAGAAGTGGAAATGAGCTTATGACTTCTAAACTTCTTTTTGATATCAGAAGAAAAGCGTCTTTGTTTTTCGTGTAGGAACATGAATAATATGCATTGAGATTATGTGCTTGCGGTTTCGTGATTAGATCAGTAGTATCTTATCTTCACATGATTAGGTCGTCAATTGAAGTTGAGAATCTACTTTTCTACAATGCCTGTGATTAGTAGGATCTTGTTATAACTCAACATTTACTAATTAATGAGATAACTCTCATATCTCGATCTGTCTGAATAACTATAAGTCTGTTTTTGTGGGGCTGAGATTTTAATTCTAGTTTATATGACATTTTCCTGATTCTGTGAATGTGATAATTAGTTCTCCAAAGATGGCCGCGAAAAATACTGACTATAGAAAGATTAAAGCTTGAATCAGTTTCAGTCATAGAAACAAAAAAAAGACATCACATACTGAAAATTCCTCTTTTCTTGATGGGCCTTGCTATTGATGATAAAAATGACATATGTAGTTTTAGATGATAACTCAGACGTCGATCGCTCTTTATATTACACAAATCCAATGATCTGATGTTGGCCTCTATGAGATTGCTGCAGCAGTGCCCAAAGTAGGAACTTAGAGATTCCCTGAGTAATGCAAAGAACAGAAGCAACAGTACCACTTTGTAGTTCATCTTTATAATATGATAGAAATTATGTCTTTGAGCTTCAAGAATAACTGCGAGCTCTCTGTGTCCAGGCAGCATAGTACTACTCCACAGTCCACAGGCTAAGAACAAGTCCTTATATTATATCCCACCATTTATTAAGTTATTTATTACAGTCTTAACTGTGGAGGGCTTGAACTTCTAAGAAAGACATACATTTGGAAGTTGGAACCAGATCATGTACCAGAATAGATAGTTGACAAATTGTTCAAATAACTCTACCATAAATCGTGGGACCTATAATTGGGCCCTTTCATGTCACAACTAGCTTTAAACCTTATTGTTTGTGAAGCTTGGGTCTTAATGGTAGCTACTATGTCGGACAATGTCTAGTTCTCGAAGTTCCAGATGATAGTACCATAGTGCATCCTATACGGTTTCATCCTGGCACGCATGATATAGCCCCCAAAGCACTAAATGCAACATATCTTGTTGCCCAACTCTGAGCCCGCTACTCGTTTAATCATCATAGTTGAGTTGATTAACAGATTGGTATATTATTCTTGGACCACACTTTTAGCATGAGAAGTCATTGCGCCTTTTATCATTTCGAAAATCTTACATCTGTTTTTGTTAAATTTGATAAGGTAAACTTTGGACCTCTGCATTGAACTCTGTTAGGTGCTTTGTCTAGAGTAACTTAAAATCTTCTGGATTGAAACACAGGCAGGGTCCAATATTAAATATTTTATCTGGTCTAAGAATTTGAGTTATTAGTGACGTGGAAAATGCTATTCTTCTAATTTGTTTTCCCTTTGTCAGAAGACGCTTTAAATTTCACTATATGCATGCTCTTCTAATTTATCTCCTGAAGGTTGTGTTATTGACTCCATTCAAAATCTCTTGCTCCTGACATCATTCCTGTATGTGCTTATCCTGACATTCAGAAATGAAGAATGTGATATGTTCCCAAGTTAATGGATAAAATGCACCAAAGGGCATAAAAAAATAGTGATAGACAAAATGACCTCCTACTTTATCTCATGCAGATTAAAATCCTTAATTCCCATAAAACATTTAAGCTTGGGAGCAAGCTGGTCTTGCCACTTGTTGTACTGAGCATTGGATAATGTTTTTCTTTTCATTTAACAGTCCGTTTTGCATTTGCCAGATACTTTTTGTTTTGTTTGCATAAATTTATTGAAACTTTGTGCTTCCCTGCAGAAAACGGCAAAAAATGGACTGCATATTCTTCTTGGAGGCGTTTGTGCGTTGACTGTTGTAGTTTTCTTCCGATTCGTAAGTCCAGTTGCTTTTTACATGATAGTAGTTTGGGATTTGTCACTTGCAGTATGTATAAATGTGTCAATCGGGAAAAAATCATAGTCATGAAGCCTGCATTCTACTATAGATAGTTACTGAAGTTAAATTATGATGCTATTAAGAAAGGATGTCTGTTCAACTAAAAAAACTACAGGAAGAAGGAAGGATGTTTGTAAATGTGATCTGTAAATGTCTGAGTTCGTTCTTAGTGTTTGATTTAAGCATATGTAAGGAACCACGATAAGTATAAATTGGCTCTAGTGTCATTGTCAAGTTAGGCGGGTTCATCTGAATTGATACTGAATAATATAGTCGCAGTTTTTGATATGGATGGATTAAAACCTTGTGCCGTGTTGAGGCAAGCTGTGTTCATAGTTGGAAATTGAGGAATGTATTGAATGGTATCAGATAGCAAAGTTTCTTGTTTGCAATTTATTTCGACTTTATGGTGCTCTCCTCATTTGCAATTTCTTGTCTTGTTTGATGATGAATTCCACGTGAATTCTTTTGACTGAGATGCTTTTGATTGGATCTCTGAGCTGAAAAATATTCTCCATTTGTTTGCAGTTTGTTCTAACGAGAATCAAGTACGGGCCTGCTCGTTACTGGGCAATCTTGTTCGTATTCTGGTTTCTCGTGTTTGGGATATGGGCATCACGAACACACGGTGCTCATGCAACTTGATCACGTTCTTTCCTTCATCTTCCCATTTACTAGTGAATATGTATTTTGGGTCTAGTTATTCATCATTTGGATAATCCTGAGATTTACTCTCCTTTTATGTAGTTAATGAGTATACTTCGACTATTTTTATAGCGATTTTTTTTCCCCAGAGGATGTAATTTATAGTAAACCCGTGTTTCTGAAATGAAGATTTTTTAGTGTGATCCATGAAAAAGTTGCAGATATTTATAAATTATCTTCTTGATACAAGTATATATAACTCGATGCAAAGTGAAGAAAGAGATGACAAAGAAATCAAACTGTACGCGACTTATAACTGCTTCTGCATACGTAACACGACAGTAATAGCTGCAGGAGCGATGATACAAAGTAGAACCAAGTGACATAATTCAAATCGTGAGTGAAAACTTCAGAAAAATATGAAAGATTATTTGACAAAAAACTGGAAACTGTGAAAAGTGTATACATCAGCTTATTATGGGATATTATAAAGCTTTACAAAAGTAGTATACAAGTTGATTCAAATATGAATACGAAATAAGTATATACCCTCAAGTTCCACTACAAGGTTAAATAGTGTGTTTTTTTTATACCTCTTGTAACTGTATTTACAGTCGGCAGTAGAAACTGGTAATAACATTAACAGCCTGAAAGAGCACATTTCTTTACCATACGTAGGATTTGATGCTGCAAAATCTTCGTCTTCCAATCATCAATGATCGACTACATAAGTGTGCTTGGCATTACCATTACAAGGCAAATGGTTACAACTGATGTGCTGCCAAAAGAAGAGGGGAAATATATTTTTCTTCAGAAAGGAGCTCTTCATAGATGGAGTATAAGCATTCAAGATTCCCGAGAAGCAGTAAAATCAATGCTGCCTTTGGGAGTAACTTTTATATGTTTATGTGAAGCCACATAAGGGTATGACAGGTGTATCTATAAGCTAAAATGGCATTGCCTACACTTTATATTGGCCAGAAAAATTAGAAAAATATGTATACTACGCGTAAAATAAAAAATCGAACTGCATACCATAATATTGTTTTGCCTTCACATATTTGTCAACAAACAAACTGCAATCTGCCTTTCGGGACAGTTTTCCCAAAGGTAGCCATCAATTTACCATTGAAGAAGCTACAAATTTCATTTATAGAAAATTTCACTTCAGATTGTTTCTATAAATCGGATGTCCTAGTTGGTTTGAATTTCTATAACCATTTGTAGTGAAAATGGTGGAAAACTGGAATTTCAAATTATTGATCGAAAAATCCAGCTTAAGCAGCACAAACTATATATTTGTTCTAGTAAACATCCTATATTTCTTAAATTTATTAGTAGTATAAATGTGAAGAAATCCAATTACACCTCTATATACTTGTATATGGTCTTCCCAATGAACAAATGGGGAAAACTATATGATTATTTATACATCATTGCACACATAGTTATCCGCACAAAATCAATCCTTCCAGGAGAAGACTACAGTAACTACATGACACTGAAGTGCCCATAATTACTAGACATCAAGAAAAGAACTCATTGAGGTTCAATCAAGTAGTACTGGCCCCGATCATCATGCACAACAAACGCATCAAATCAGGCTAAACGCATTCAGTGAGTGGATAATGAAACCTTAGATCCGCCTGATAACTTGAAGATTTGGAGGATTGAAAGGGAATCAAACTTAACTAGAAACTGGTCAACCTTTGTATACAGATGTGAGATATTGATTGGTATAGTTCTACATTGATTATTAACTCGAACATCAAAATGCTAGACATAGAAAATCCACCATAAGAATCACTTCATACGCATTCAAGTCACTCAGACAGAATCATGGAACTACCAGCATCGGAGTTCGGGGGTTTGGCAGTATCGGAAGTAAACTAACAGGAACAAACTTTAGCACATTCAGAACCTTATGTGATAATTTTGTAATAAGCAATTAAACACTAAAATCTTTCAACATCATTAGTTTCTTTACTTAGTGCTCACAGGTGATTAAGTGTATGAAGATGGTGCTACATGAAGTGTATGAAGATGGTGCTGCATGAAGATGGTGATTCTTGAATCAAAGCATGCAGCAGAAGTGGAAGAATAATTAGTTACATCCATATGCCACGCTGGCAATCCTTGATGAGTGCTCGTGGCGTATCTTAGTACTAAGTAGATCCAACGACTGATGTAATTAGTTAGTAGCTTACTAAGCATGCAAGTTAGTTAGAAACCGAAGGTGGTTGAGCTAGGATAAATCAGAAACTACAGTGTATTTTCATTTTGAGTTTTGGTGAATACATTCAATGAAACTATAAACTTTCTACAATTTTCTTCTAAGATCATTTTCCTATTTTACTGATTCTATAAAACTACTACCAGCATGTTTCTTAATACTAGCAAGCACAAGCAAGACGTTTCTCCAAATGTATTAAACACAAATGAATTGAACAAACACATCACCAGCTTTTCTTTCTTTCCTTTTTTTGAAATAAACATGACCAGCTTTCTTGCTTTCTTGTCTATACGTCTTTCTAAAGATTGCAATTTATACATCCTTTGGCAAAGATCGAAACTGATAAACAATATCTTGTTCAGGTCCACAGAGGAGAACATTGCAAAGGATATGGTTTTATATTACTTAAAGTGTACAGATACCACCAAAAGATAGCAGCCATCCAAAAGAAACTTACCTAAAATTAGTCAATCACTCCCAACATTATCTGATAAAATCATCATATACACTTCCTGAATTATCAAAACTCCAATCCTATTACCAATATCTATCATTGTCGAATATATTTGTCGCACCTAATATTCATTGAATCCCGCTATTAGTTTATTGAATACATAGACAGCACATGAGAATACCTTATAGTAAGTAGTAACTCAAAACTGCCTATAGTCTCATAAACATAAAGTCACATCTGAATTTCTAACAAAAGCAAACCACTAAGATTATATATAGCATGAAAGGAAAATGAATTCTTACTTGAATGGCTAAGCAAGGTAGAAGACATCATCAGTCATCAAAAGAATGTACTGCAAAATCCTCAACGGCACATTCCTGAAATCCAAAGCAGGCAGCCTCAGCTCTCTAGCTCTACTGCATTCCCTCAAATCCCCATTACCATACCTCAATGGTCTGCTACTACAGATTCTACTCACATCCGACTTTCTATACAAATATAATTCCCTCTCTGCGGAATCTTGAGAATCTCTCTCACTGCAACTGTTAGTCTTGAAAAGGGTCCATCCCTTTCCAAGCATTGCTTTAGAGAATTCGTCCATGGAATCTATGCGCTCGCCCGTGCGCGCGGCGAACAGGGAAAGCAAGGTGCAATGCCAGTTTTTATTGCTCAAAGATTCGTTTTTCTCAAGTGGGATGGAGCCGTTTTTCAAGAAAGCCAGTTTGAAGTAGCCCTTGGAGAGATTGGCGAAGAGGCGGAGGTGGGAGAGGGAGGCGGTGGCGAAGGAGGGGAAAGGGAGCGGAACGCTGTCGTTTGGGAGTGACCATGAGTATGTGTACGATGATGAAGATGAGGATGGTGGGGCGGAGGAAGAAGCCCGTGAATGCGATGATGTGGATGAGGATGACGGCGTGCATGATGGGGGCGGCTGCGGCGGCGGAGGCGGTGGGGATGGCCATGAGAAGATGATGTGAGAGAGGGAGGGATTGGGTTGAAGATCCATGCCAATGGCTCTGGCAATTGAGGCCAATCTGTATGTATCTCGTACCAATTCTTGATTGGGAAGAAATAGCATCAATGGGGTTCGTTTTCTTGACATGGTGGGATCATCAGTGTCGTTCTCTTGTTCGAGATTTTCATGGTGGATGCAGAGAAAAAGGGGGTTGTTTGTGACGTCATCGCCGGAAACCAGAGAGCGTACAAGCTTTAATGGCAACATGCCCTTCTATTCTAGTGAGAGAGAGAGAGAGAGAGAGACAGAAAAAGAGGGAAGTAAGGTCATGAGCTGGGGAGATGCTGATTGTTGATGATGATGCGGCCCATTTTTATTTTTCTTGCACTTGATTTTTTTGAGAATCCACCTACCTATAATTTTTTGGGTGCTCCCCGGGAGATTTTGATTTATGGACATCTTGTAAGGCCTGTCGAAATTCGATATGAATCAATTAATATTGCATTTTTTTTACATGTTATTCTTTCCATCTTATTCAATTTGTCCTGTTTTTTTTTTTTAATTTCACATATATATTCAAGAAGCAGAATGAATTGGACAGGACATAGGGAATAATTTTACAAGCTATTTCATATTCATGTCAAAATCCGTAGTTAATGACATATTTTCTTTAGTAGTTTCATTTTAATATTAGAACATGTCTATATCCTTTATAATTCTATTGTAGTTTTTGTTGGGATATAATGTTAGAACATCATGTATAGAGGAACTTAACGAGACCAATCTCAAAAACCTATTAGAACATTCTCCTGAAAAGATAATGTAAATGAT
This sequence comes from Mentha longifolia, assembly GCA_001642375.2. NCBI lineage: Eukaryota > Viridiplantae > Streptophyta > Magnoliopsida > Lamiales > Lamiaceae > Mentha > Mentha longifolia. The sequence continues at coordinate 18,398,157 of CM038115.1, read as the reverse complement.
GCCATTTACCCCTAGTAGTTCAGCTGGTTCACGTGTTAAAGAACCTAGTAATAGTCGTGTATTGCAGGCCCCTATTGAAAAATAAAGTTCAAAGCCACTGCAAAAATAGTAAAGCTACTGACCAAAGTATCCAAAAGAACTATTATTTGCGGTAGCCGCTGATATCCAAAGAAGTGTCACATATGAAGGCACCCGTTGATAATTAAAGGTAGAGGACTCAAAGCGAAACCGAAGAGAAGATCAGCAGAGTCTCCAACATATAGAATGATTAGCGAGCGTAGCCGCAGCCTAACTAAGACGTATCAAAGAGGTGAAGCAATCAACCCGTGAATACTGACAAAAAGTTGCCGCTTCTGTTCCAGACACGACAGTTACAACATTGCAAAACAAGGGATCTTAATTCAATTATGCACATTGTCAGTGAATAAAATTTCTCATATTTTTCAGTCTTTGTCATCATTTTAAGTAAATGTGATAGCACTCAAATCTTAAGAACTAAAAATATAGCTATATAATGCTTATAAACTCATCACAATCTAGTCTAGCCTCCATTTTAGTCTTGTATACATAATATTTCATGAACTCACATTACTCAATACCCACCAAATGACACAAATGAACAAGAATAGCTACATATTAGGTTTGCATTTCCATAAAAAAATTAAGATGTGAAACATCAAAAACTACGAATTACTGATCAGTTATCTTTTTTTTTTTTTTTTTTTTTCAGGAAACATCTAATATCTATAGCACATTTTTGATTCAAGATAGGTGCATGGAGCCACTACAGGATGAGCAACACATGATGTTCATTTACAGTAAGTCCTTAAAGACCGAAATAAACTATTACCAATTCTAAGCAAGAAACTATATGAATAGAAATATGAGGTGGTTGGTTAAAAGGGAAAAAATGTTTGTTGTTACCAGCAACTGCAGATGCCAAGTAGCCTGATCGAGCTACAGATTTTCACAAGAGATTGTGGAGTCATTTCACATCTGATTTCTAGCAAGCATTCACAACCATAAAGCATGAGTTAGTCCAGTATCAATTACATATGCAACACTAGCATTTCTATTATGACTATTGTTCATACTTTTAAGACAGAGCTTAATGAATATATACCAATATTGAAGACCAAAGAAACAATAACCTGCTACGGTAAAGAGGAACATACAAAATGATTTTACCTCTAGCAATGAGCACGAGGGTAAATGGTAAGTTAGTGCAATCATCAAGCTAAACTTAGGCAAAATCATACAACTATAAGCATGAACATGAAGGTAGTAAGCTCATCGATAGGATATGAACAATATTGAGGACCACAGATCAGACAACATTCAACTGTAAAAATGAACATACAAAAATTAGTATAACCTCATATTTGGGTAAGTTGATCAATCCTCAAGCTAAACTACTCATTCGACATAGCAAGTGAGTCGAGATCTTTACAACAATGAAGTAAATCTTTACATCCAAAATTTAAGCTTTTTCTGTAGCCACTTTGCAAAGTATAACCACTCATCAGTCATGGTGTAGCTACAAAGTATAACCATTCATTAGTCATCAGTGATGGTTTATAACCCGGGACTCCAAATGTTGAAGACAAAAGAGACGTGTGAACCTTTAGTAAGGACTTCCTGGGCTCATCTCCTGCAAAACTGATTGGAGCTTGATTTTCCATCAACTAATTCAGAAATTGTGTCTTGCCAATAGTCGGTTGAGGGTGGTGAGCAGTTTGGCTGTGATGTCGCCGATGACGTCGAGCAGGTAGAGTTCCGAACATATAGAATCAGTGGACATTGATGAATATGTTTCAAACGAAGTCCATGGATTTTTAGAACTCTAAAGAGGTCACTGGTCTGTAAAGACCACTGTCCACTGTGGCAATACAGTAAAGATATTCATGAAAACCACGTAAAATCTTGCTAGCAAACATTATGTACATTAGCAAATAAAAAATAATATTATTAGTTGTATGTTATAATTGACCTAATTTCAAAGTATATTTACATTCATTAGTTTTAGCACAACATATTATTTATTTATTTGAAGACTAGAAATCAATAAACAAAAGATAGTATTATATGACCGAATTGTACAATTTAAGCTTTGATTTATGTTTGTTTTCAACTCATTGCAAAATGAAGTCAAATATTCTTATTTATATTTCACAACTACTCAATTAAATGGCGAAGATCACTTGAGCATGTATTTGATGGTTGTTGCACACACATAAAGACAAAACATTATGGGGTTGCCAATATTAGATAAAAATTTATCTCCGAATAGGCTTAACTACCATTTTTAAAAATGGATATGTAAAAATTACCCTTTTTAAAGAAACATCTGTAAAGAAACTACCATATTATTATTTTAATATGTAATGGGTCTCACTTTTATGTTTAAAAACTAGCAATGAGTCACACTCTCACTTATTTTTCTTCGAATGATGCAGTGAAGTGACACCTCTCTTAATTTTTTCTTTTATTTATAATTTTGATTATCAACAGTAGTAAGTAATAATTTTTCTCATGATAAAATGACCGGACAAATCTCTCGCGTATGCATGCGTGAATGCTATTGAATTATACAATTTTGATAGCTTTTTTGATGCAAATAATTCAATTTTCGTCTGTTATATCACAAACAAAATATTAATAAATTTCGGTATCCTATTTAAACCACACCACATGAAACTCAATATATACAACCGTAAAAATTGCGAATTAAATTCAAAAAAAAAAACTCACCAAAAAAATTATTTGGAGAAGAAGTAAGCACAGTTGAGCTGAGGAAGACGAGGGATTATAAGGGTTTATCACCGAGGAGGATATCGAGTTACATTGCTTCATTGTGTTTTCGGATTATCCAATAATATATGTAACGTTTAATATCGAATTTATATGCTTAGTAAGTAGTTTAGGGATTTATTTTGAAAATTAATTAAATTTTCTTAACATGTCGTATTTATGAAATTGAATTTATATGTTTAGGAATTAGTTTATAGATTTATTTTGGAAATTAATTGATTATTATTTTGTTTAAATTAATTTATTTAAGTGATTTAATTCGCAATTAGTATATATCTGTAATGTTTGAAATGTTAAAATTTATATATATGTTAAAAAAATTTGAAAGATTATGGTATAGCCGACCGGTCACTCCGGCATCGGAAAAAGGTCGACTGGACGGTGATAGATCTGGGTCTAAGATCTTCAACGAGATCCATAAAAGTTGAAATCTAAATGGATATAACATTTGGAGTGAAAACACTAGAAGTGTTAAGGAATCGACGTTCCCAAAAACATAGCAGAATATCCTCCAAGAAACCCAGCTTCTTTTTACCATCAATAGCTATGAAATCCTGCAAAACAACACCGGAGAAGTGGTTGGGGGTCCTCCGGGAAGGACCTTCCGACGCTCAAGTCAGTTTTAGAACTGAAAGTGAAATTACAGAGGTTTTCCGGAGAGAAAAACCTCTTCAGTGTATGAGTGTGTAACTTAGAAAAAATAAAGAGAGCGTACCTTATAATGCGCTATCACCTCTTATTTATAGTTGAGAAATGGTAATATGGTGAATAATTGTTAATGAAGAGGATATCCTTGTCTTTTTCTGTTTAGGATCGAATCATCTCGAAGGATGCTTACCTAATACCCATATTATACTTATATAAGGTTGATAACTAATAAACGCATGACACGTGTGAGGATATACAACTTCACTAGGATCTGCTTACTTTTAATTTTTAACTCAGATGCATCACATGCATGTGATGCAGAAGCAAAGCAGATCTGTAATCTGAGGACCTGCTTCTAGCAGATCCCAAATACTATATTTAGGGATGACAATGGGTCGGGTACCCACCCATTTAGTCTTTCCCAAATCCAAACCCGTTAAATTTTTTGATACCCATACTCGTCCCAAACCCGATTAAAAATCAATTTTAATACCCTACCCGCCCCAAACCCATCGGGTAATACCCATTAATTACCCGATATACCCAAATTCTATAATATTAAAATAAATATTCCTATAAAATTTATATAACAAAAAACCATAACTAAAATATAAATACCAATCGAAAGTCAAAACTGTTATTTAAGCATGTAAATCTCATAATAAATGTGAACTAAGAAAATATAAAATAAATCTCAAGATAAATACTAACAAAATATAAAAGAAAATTTCTGATGAATACTAACTAAAAAAAATATAGAACCCTAGAATTACTAATAGTCATAAATGTTATAAATATTATATATATATATATATATATATATATATATATAGGTATGGGTAGTGGGTACCTATAGATATCTACCCATACCCGATCCAAACCCGTTGCGGGTATCAATTTTACTACCCAAACCCGTCCCAAACCCATTTAATTTTATCCAAACTCATCCTATTAGGGTATGGGTGGGGCGGGTACCCGCAAAAACCCGACCCATTGCCATCCCTAACTATATTTATATTATGAACCCCTTTTACTAGGCTTTATATATTTATTTTATTGAATAAATAAATAGACATATTTTATCCGTATCAACTATTTCCCCCCTGCTCCACAAGTTTAGTTATGAGAAAAATTTGTGAGAGCAGAAGTCAAAGCTTCTTTCCTGATCAGAAGGTATCCTTATATACCCCATATATTTTATGATTATTTTTGCTAAATAGAAGTTAGAATCAATTTCCCCGAAATTTGCCAACTTTGCCAACGATCCTTTTTTTATTTTTTTTTATTTTTTTTTATATGCTTGCCCTTATCCGTTAAACATGGTTACAAATTATATTTAAATAAAACAAGTAATATTTTTCAATTTTCAGGTTTAGTAAATCATATATATTTATATGAATTTTTCTTATCAGAGAAAGTATAAGGTGATGATTCACCATACCCGTTGCCTGCACTCCTTTCTATTTCTCTTATATGCTTTACCAATATTTCAACTGCTTATTTCTTCATCGCAGTGTTGGGGAAAAAGATAGAAGCGAAGCCTCCCTTTTACCCCAATCTAGGTTTCCGGCAAGATATCATCTTCTCAGGTATCTTTTCTCCTTGATTCTTCCAATTTGTTCTCCTTTTTTGCTTAGTATGTCATCTTCATCGAATATTCCGCCTTTTTCGCCGTCTGAAAGAGAGGCTCCTCCTTGTAAAAAATCGTTAAAATTGAAACAACCTAGTCCACCCCCCATTCCTTTGATGAACTATAGCCGCTCTTCCTTTGCGAAGGATGATTTGCCAAACCTTTTGGCGAAAATGGGTAATACCCTAGGATACACCCTTAATATTTCTGGAGAAAGGGAACGCCCTTTGGTGCCTCGACCTCGAGGAAAAGTATTCTGGGTGGCTCAACTGGAAGCAGGTCTTCGTTTCCCCGTCCCCCCATTCTTCGTGAAGCTATCCAAGTTATACGAAATTCCCTTAAACCAATTGAGCCCTGCCTCTTTTAGGAAGGCCATCTTTTTTCATATGGTTTTGACCCTTGAAGGTGTTAAAGATACTGCTGCCCTTTTCTTCAAGTGCCATTATATCCGACCTAGGAGCTATCATCTTCACTTTTCTCCTACTCCTTGGTTTTCCAAGTTTTATGGGAAATATTCCTCTTTAGATAAATCTTGGCATGCTCGCTATATAGTAATTCTTCCTCCAGACGATAGGCCTTGGGAAATTTTCCAAGCTTCTCTATATCGTGATCTTTCTGAGAGGCCTGCTCCCCCAGTAGCTCCGAAATTGACTACAGACGAGTCAAGATTATTGAATGTTTTGTTATGCATTTATGATAAGGATCATCTCCTTCTTAAAGGTTTGGTGAATAATGAAAAGGCTTTGTCCTTTTTTGGTTTAAAACCAGGCACTCCTTGGTCCCAAAATATGGGTAATTATTTATTTATATTTCTTACTTTGTCTTGTGATGCCTTTGAGCATCAGCATTCCTTATAGGAATAGAAAACATAATTCTCTTTAAACTCTTTTAAGAGATATCCTTTTTGTTTGAACAGGTATGGATTTTGTTGATGATTTGGGTGCACGGGCTAAGGAGCAACTAAGACAGATAATGGAAGCTCGTAGAGGGCAGAGGGAAAAAATCCCTCCACAAGTGTCTGCAAATCCTGCTACCTCTAACCCATCAGCTTCCTTATCTCAGCCAATACCCTCCAAAGGGCAAGATTCTTCTTCCAAACAAACTCCTCACCCTTTGGCATCTGAAGTAGATGCCACACTGGGTATTGATCCTCTTACTTCTTCCACTTATTCTACTGAAGAATCCCCTTTATTGGATACTCCTCCCGACTTTAGAGTAAATATGGATGCTGTTAGTATAGAGCCTTCCCCTTTACGAGAAGAGGACTTTCCTAGTCTTTCTCGTAAGAGGGAGCGTTCCTCTTCATCTCAAACATACAAAAGAAGCAAATCTCATCCTTCTGCTAGCGTGGATAAGAGGATAAGAAACAAAGTGTCTAATGCCTCTACTGTAGTTTTCGCTTCTCCAAAGCTTCCTTCCGACAAATCTTTGTCTGCCAATTCATGTCTTCCTTCTCCTCTGTCTAAGCAGAGAGATGCTCACTTACCAACTCTAATTAACCCCTTTCAACCAATCAGCGTTCCTTCTCCCCCAAAAGATTCTATGGAAACTCCTGTAGTAATTCCTCCTTTAATCAAAACTTTGAGAGATAAAGGTCTAGCTTGTCCATATGCTTCTTATTCTTCAAGTTCCATCAATATCAACTTCCCTGGGAAATTGATTGAAGCTGATGGTCCCACCAGTTCCTCACTAATTGTGAACCTCTTCAGAGCTGAGGATTAGCTGGAGTTAGATCGATACTCTTCAGCGGACCTAGAGAATAAGGCGGCCATCTGTGAACTAAAGGTATAGCCTTCTTCTCGGTTTTCTTTTGTCTCATTACTTTTATAAATGATTTTCATTTGATTAATATTCACTTTTCTTAATATCAGGCCATGGGGTATAGAGCCATGCAGAGCCATCGAGCTCAATCTTATGAGTTCATGCGATCTCATATTGAAGAACTTTCGACTAGCGTCAAGCGCCTACAGGAAGAAAATTTTCATCTTCAACGGGCTATGGATGAGAACTCATCATTGGATGCAGAAACTATGAGAAAGAAATTAAGCAGTTTGGAGACTGAGGTACAATGTTTGAAAAAGAGATGTTGAACGCGAGGAATTAGTTTGTTCTAACTTGAGCCTCTTAGAGAAGGCAGAGGTGGAAAAGAAGAATTTGCAGGATCAAATAGTTGACTTGACCAAGATTTGCGAAGCCACAAAGACTTCTTTGGTCAAAGCCACTGAAGATCATAAAAAAGAAATAAACCGTATCAGCAAGGCCTCTTTCAATGATGGTGTGGAGATGGGTAGAAAGAAAGGTGTCCTTCACGGACAGGTGCTGGGGGCATATATGTGCAAATCCTATTTGTTGATGACCCCTCCTGGTCAAACTTTTTTAAAGGCTGTGGTGGGAGGTTTGATAGAAGATTTTTCACATTCTTCTTATTTCTGGGAAAAAATGCAAACCCCTCTGGTTTATTGGATAGTGAAGATTGTGGATTCTTGCTTTACTCAGTTGGAGATAGATAATGAACGCATGTCGGAAATAGACACCATTGCACTTTTCAAGTTACTTCGTGAATCTACTCCCACTTTGGAATTACGTGTTCCAGATCCTCCCCATGAATCATGGTATTTGAGGTGCCTCCGTGAAGCAGCACATTTGTTATCCTCTTCAGATGCAGATGCTAACTCCTTTCCTGCTTGGGAAGAGATCTTACTTCCCGTGCTTAAGCCGGAGGCCGGAAAATTTGAACTTCTTCGAGGACTTTTTGATGAGGTAATGTTCCTCCATGTTTCGTTTATTTGCTTATTTATTGTCCTTGTCTTCTTTTTATCTTTAGAGCCTATACCTTTGCTTATTATTATTTATTTATTATCAATTTATATATATATATATATATATATATATATATATAATTTATTTATTTATTTATTTATTTTATTTTATTTAGACAAAGAATATGTCCCCTGCTTTTTGGCAAGCGCTGGCAGAAGCATAGCAGCAAGCTGGCTTAGATTTTCATCAACGTCTTTTGCAGAAGCAAATTCCATCTATTAGACCTGAGGACCCGGATTCTCAAAATAGGCGGGTTCCTTGCCTTGACTTTTCTGCTATTGATTCATATCAAGTACTCTCAGAGCCCCAAGATGATGAAATGCCTTTTTCTACTGAAGGAACTCTTCAAAACGCGAGAGTTTATTCTGAAGATGCTATCCCAAGTGCCCCTCCTGCAACTTCAGATTCTGGCACTCCAGCAGCTGACGGCAGTTTCTCCCTTTGAGCTTATGCTCCTTTTGTCACACATGGATTTTCTTCCTTAGAATCATCCTTTTTTTTTTTTTTAGCATTTGAATGTCAACACTTTGCGTGCTGCAATTGTTTCGTTATTTAGCAATTATTTTGCAGAAGTATGAATTAGCCATCTACATTTTCTAATAGCAGATGTTAAGCTAAGACCTCTTGGTTAGGACTGTAAGTGCAACTTTGGTTGGAAAAAAGAAATATTTTGGGCATTATGGATTTGCTTTGCTTGTTGCCTACTAACTTAGAGGCCAACGCCTTCTCTTTTTTTTTTTTTCTTTTTTTTTATGCTCGAACAGTCTTTTGTTGTTTCAGAATCTTGTTCTTTTTCTTTTTGAAAAAAGAATCAATTTTATAGAATAGATATATGCCTTATGCATGGTGTAGAGGGTATACCCTATTCCCGCCCCAAGTAAATTATAAGTGATCGAGAGAATTATAATTTTTATCAGTTTGCCAAAATAAGCAAAATTCAAAAAAGGAAATATTCTCATTTCATTAAAATACTTTTCAGCAAATGGGTGCCCTCTACAATAATGATCTTTCAAAAGTTCACTAATTTATGCATAATATTTCTTTAGATTATTAATATTCCAAGGCCTGGGCAGGACTCTCCCTTCTGCATCTTTCAACTCATATGCTCCTCCCTTTAAAACTTCGGTAACCACATATGGCCCTTCCCAATTTGGTTCTAACTTGCCTGTAGGTTTGAGAGCATCTGCTCTTCGGAGTACCAGGTCTCCTTTTCCAAATCTGCGCACTTGCACTTTCTTATTATAAGCATTACGTATCTGCTGCTTGTATTTGTTAGACCTGATGCGAGCATTTTCCCTCAATTCCTCAATTAAATCGAGGTTCTCTCTTAAGAGCCCTATATTCTGATTTTCCTCATATGCCAAGATCCGGTGAGACTCATTACTCACCTCTGCTGGTATCACAGCTGCAGATCCATAAACCAAATTAAAAGGACTTTCACCAGTAGCTGTTTTGGGACTTGTTCTATAGGACCAAAGTACAGAATCTAATTCCTCAGCCCAATTTCCCTTAGCCCTTTCCAGTCTAGCTTTTATCCCTTCAAGGAGAGTTCTGTTAGTGACTTCAATTTGCCCATTCGCTTGAGGATGAGCTACAGCCACAAATCTTTGCTCAATTTTTATCTCTTGACACCAAGCTCGGATTAATGATCCATTGAACTGTGTTCCATTATCAGATACCAAAATCCTAGGGATTCCATATCGACAACAAATATTTTTCCACAAGAATTTTCGAATGGCTTGTTCAGTGATTTTCACCACTGCTTCGGCTTCTACCCATTTTGTAAAGTAATCCACAGCCACAATAAGGAAAACTCTACCACCTGGGGCAGTTGGGAATTTACCCACAATATCAATGCCCCATTTATCAAATGAACATGGGGAAAACATCATTCCCAATTCTTCTGCTGGTTTATGAATCAATCTGCCATGCCTCTGACAATTATCACATTTTTTTACCAAGTCTTTAGCATCCTTTTCCATGCTAGGCCAGAAGAAACCGGCCCTCAAAGCCTTTCTGGCTAAATCTTTGAAACCTGTATGCCCTCATGCGCACCCTTCATGGATTTCTCTGAGGATATATTCCCCTTCCTGCTCGGAGAGACATCTTAAATATGGATGCGTGAAGGATCTTCGATATAAGAAATTGCCCATTAGGAAAAATCTAACCAACATGGATTTTCGGAGGGCTCCTGGCCCTTCTGGGATCTGGCCAGATCTTAAGGCTTGGATAATGGGTATTCTCCAATCAGATGTTTTTTCTATAATATTTACTTCCAAAAAGTAAGATTTTGTATCAGTATTTAGTAGCACTATATCACCTGACCAATTACCCTCTACAGCACTTGCTATACGGGCTAATCTATCTGCCTCTATATTCCCCTCTCTTGGGATCTGAACCACTTCATATTTTGGGAATTTTTTGAGCAAATTTTCGACTTGATTAGCATAAGCTATCATTCTTTCTTCTTTCTTTTCGCACGTTCCCAGAACCTGGTGGGTAACTAATTGAGAATCAGAGTGGACTATAATGTTATAGGCTTCCAAGTCTACTAATATGTATAGGCATCTAATCAGAGCCTCATATTCAGCTTCATTATTAGACGTCGGAAATTTGAATTTTATAGCAAACTTGTATTCTTGGTTGCCAGGAGCCTGTATAAATATACCAGCTCCAGCACCTTCCTTGGTAACAGAGCCGTCTACATATGCCTTCCATACATCTTGCATCGAATCTACCGCCCTTGTAGTTTCCTGTAAGAAATATGCTAAAGCTTGTGCTTTGATGGTAGTTCTGTTTTCAAAATCCACATCATACTCACTGAGCTCTATGGCCCATTTTACCATTCTTCCAGATAAATCTGGTTTTCCCAGTACTTGCTTTAGAGGTGCATTGGTTCTAACGACTACTTTATGTGCCAAGAAATAAGGTCTAAGCCTTCTTGCTGTAACCATGATTGCTAAAGCAGCCTTCTCGATATCTGCATATCTTTCCTCTGGGCCTTGTATCATTTTGCTAATGTAATAAATGGGCTTTTGCACTGAGCTTTCTTCTCTGATTAACACTGAGCTAATAGCCTCTTCTCCTATAGCAAAATATAAGTAGAGAACTTCTTTTGGTAATGGTTTAGTTAACAAAGGCAACTTTACCAGATGCTTCTTTAATTCCTCGAAAGCTTTCTGGCACTCTGGTGTCCATTCAAATTTAGCACCTTTTCTTAAAGTTTTAAAGAAAGGTAAGCTTTTATCAGCAGATCTAGAAATGAATCTACTCAAGGCAGTGATTCTACCATTTAGCCTCTGAATTTCCTTCATTGTCCTTGGTGGTGTCATTTCCAATACAGCCTGCACCTTTGCTTAGTTAACTTCTATCCCCTTCTGTGTAACCATATACCCAAGGAATTTTCCTGACCGCACTCCAAATGAACATTTAGCTAGATTAAGCTTCAAATGATAAGCTCTAACCACTACAAAAATTTCTTCCAAATCTTTGGCATGTGTTTCCGCTTTTAGGCTTTTAGCCAAGATATCATCCACATAAACCTCCAAATTTCTACCAATTTATCTTTTAAAAATTTTATCCATCATTATTTGATAAGTTGCCCCAGCATTTTTAAGCCCAAAAGGCATACTTTGAAAACCAAGTGTTCCAGCACAAACGCCAAAAGCTGCTTTTGTGACATCTGCCGGATTCATTTTGATTTGATGATAACCTTGGTAAGTATCCATCATTGATAATAATTGGCACCCTGAGGTGGAATCTACCAGTTGATCAATCCTTGGCAATGGGTAATGATCTTTAGGGCAGGCTTTATTAAGATCTCTAAAATCAATACACATTCTCCAAGTACCTGTATTGCCTTTTGGTACCATGACCGCATTCGACAACCATTCAGGAAATTGAATTTCCCTAATATGCCCTGCCTCAAGCAACTTAGCCACTTCTTCTTTTATGACTTTATCTTTTTCATAACCGAATTGTCTTAGCTTCTGTTTTACAGGCTTGGCTTTAGGATCCACATTTAAGCAATGTAATGCTACACTAGGGTCTACCCCCACCAAGTCAGATGTGGAAAATGCGAAAACATCTGCATTTCTTCTCAAACATTCGATTATCTCTTTAGAAATATCATCTGGCATCTGAGTACCAATCTTGGTTGTAAAACCAATTTTTCCCTGAAAGAGTTCTATTGACAAGACTTCCTCCACCGGCTGCATCTGCGTTTGGGCCTCTGCTTCACCTAATTTCAGCTTCTTTTCTTCAGATCCAGATCCTTGTCTAGATATTTCTAAATTGGATAAAACTCTTTTCTTAGCTTCTCCAGCTTTGATGGACTGAATATAACATTTTCGGGATAAGACCTGATCACCCATGGCTTCTCCAATACTACTGCCCACTGGAAATTTCATTTTCATATGATATGTAGATACATGCTTGAAAAAGATTCAAAGCTGGTCTCCCTAATATCATATTGTAGGCAGATTTATGCCGCACTATCAAAAAATTCACAGGTTTGGAGATTTTCACATCTCCGTCCCCTAATGTTAGCATCAAATCTATAGATCCCAAGGACATTAAAGAGTCCCCTGTAAAACCATGAAGGGCAATTGCAACTCCATCTAATGGCCTCTGGATAGCCATTTGCTCAAAGCATTGTTCAAATATGACATTAACGCCCGTTCCTGTATCCATAAAAATGCGTTTCACATCATAGCATTCTACCTCTGCAGTGATGACTAGTGCATCTTCGTGGGGGAGGATTAAAGCCATATCATCTGAGCTTCTGAAAGATATTTCTGGTAGAGGTAATCCCTTTTCTATTTTGAAAATTCCATGTCTTTCTGCAGCTTGTGCCTTTCTTTCATATGCTTTACGGCTGCGATTAGAATCGCCGGTTGCTGATCCCCCATAAATCATGGTAATCACACTTTTTTCCCCAGATGGCTCTCCTTGTGGGTCTTTATCCATGCCGTTTCCTTCCTTGTCATCCTTTCTTTTCTTATTTTGATGAGTCTCCTTTCGCACATACTCCAGAAGCTCCCCTTCTTGGATGAGTTTTTCAATAGCCATCTTTAGATTTCTACAATCATTTGTCAAATGCCCGTACTCATTATGGAATTTGCAGAATTTATCCGATTGCGGTCTTCTTGGAGGGTAGTTCCTTCCAGGGGGTATCTGCACTCCTGGTTTTTTCATTACCACTTCCAACAATTCTATTGGTTGCTTAGTGAGAGGAGTGAAAGTCTTCTGGAATTTGCCATTCTTTTCAGAAGACCTTCTGCTATCAGGAGCAGGCCTCTTCTTATCATCTGATTTTTTATCCCTTTTATCATTGCCATCGCCTTTTCTAGAATTATTGGCGTCTTCCAGATGCACGTATCTTTCTGCTCTTGCCAGTAAATCATCAAAATTTCCAGCTGGCTTTTTGATTAAAGAATCAAAAAAATTTCCAGACCTTAAACCTTGAATAAGAGCATGTTTCTTGAGATTTGGATCTATGTCCGGAATTTCCAATGCTTCATCATTGAACCTGGTCATGAAATCTCTTAGGGTTTCATTATAGCCTTGTTTGAGAGTCATGAGATGCATGGGTGTTTTTGATGTCTTCTTAGAACTGGCAAATCTATGTAAGAATAACTCCTCCATGTCCTCAAAGGAACGGATCGAGTTTCTTAGTAGTTGCCGAAACCATTGCTGAGTTGGTCCTGCTAAAGTTGTCAAGAAAACCCGACATTTAACTCCATCTGAATATTGATGCAAGAGACAGATACTTTCAAATTTAAGCAAATGCTCCTCCGGATCTCCTTGGCCTTGATACTCACACGCCATTGGCTTAAAATTTTTGGGAAGAGGATCTGCTTGTATTTCTTCCGAAAAAGGACTATTCAAATTGATGTAAATTTGAGGCATTTCAGTTCTCTTTGTAGTCTTAGCCACAGAACTCTCCGCTCCACCTTCTGGTGTAAAGTGGGTTCTCCCATCTGAGTCTTTTCAAGCTCCTTCTGGCTTTTCTTCAATTCTGCGAGTTCTTTAGCCATGATAGCCATCTGCTCCTGCTGATCTGCTATTTGCTTTCGCAGTAGGTCGGTCAACTCAACCCTTGCTTCTTTTCCAGGCATTAGTTCTATTCCATCCTCTTCTTCCTCAGATGAATTGGGATTTGTAAATTCTCCATCCTTTCTCATGTTGGGTAGTTTAGATGCTAGGTTCTGCTTAACCATTTCCCTTATGGTTTTCACAGCTGAGGTAATGTTAGGTGTATGCTTTTGCTTCCCATTACTTCCTTTTTCCTCTTCTGGGGGATAACTCATTAGCTTACTGCCCGGGGTATTTCCACTCAATCTTGCCGCCTCCAATTTCTTTTCTATGGCATTTTCAAGCATCAAGGTCAATTGTTGAGCCAGCATAGGCAGAATCATCCCTTCTAGACTGCTTCCAGTATGAGCAGTTGACGTCAAGTGTGGGTGTCTTTCAAACCCAGGTGGAGGAGTATCTTGCAAATCTGGATTATCCAACCCTGTTGTTATGCGTGCCATTTCAGAATCTTCATTCATGATTTCTGAAAAAGCGCAAAATAACATGACATCCATTAGTTCGCCACTTATATTTTTCCCAATTTTTAATTTACTTGGGAATTTGCTTTTTTAGCATCTAGATTTTTGAAGAGGATATGTGAAGATTTCCTTCACATATCCCGTCCACGTGCCTAGTTAATAGGGCTTGTTGAATTTGGCATATTAGGCGGGTACCTGCACTTTTTAAAGCAGGATTTATCCTTTTAGCTTTTGCCTTTAATGCTTATACATTTTTTTTTAGATCGGATTGTAGAAGTTCTGGCAAATAAATATGGTGGCCTTAATGCCTGAAATTTTATCAGGGCTTACTATCGGCTTGCACTTATTTTATTCCCAGTTCTTCTTCATCCAAATCTATTTATAAACCATGGAATTACTTTTGCTACAGAAGATCCCCAACTCACCCAAAATTTACTTGGTTGTGGTTGAAAATATTTGTATGCCTTCGTCCGGTCTTGAAGATGACCTTCTCTCCGTAGCGCTTCACAAACATCATTTCGCATCAAAATTAAAATGTAAGAAAACATTCATGCTTGGAAAGTTTAAGACATGAGAATAATATTTATTTATTTATTTTTTTTTTCCGAAAGTAATACTTCTACTAGAAAATGGAACGGACTTTTTACTTACGAAATAAGAGTTTGAGATTCAATAAATCTTCTCTCTATCTTCGACTTTCTTCGCAAGCATATTTTTCAACAGAAAATGCTTCACTTGCGTAAAAAACTATAACACCGGAAAGTGAACCAATTAGGAATCGCCTAAAAAACTCATCAATTTATCAAGGAAATTTGACGGATTTTCCATTAAAATGAAAGAAAGAATCAACATCCTAGCTCAAGTTTCCCACAGACGGCGCCAGTTGATAGATCTGGGTCTAAGATCTTCAACGAGATCCATAAAAGTTGAAATCTAAATGGATATAACATTTGGAGTGAAAACACTAGAAGTGTTAAGGAATCGACGTTCCCAAAAACATAGCAGAATATCCTCCAAGAAACCCAGCTTCTTTTTACCTTCAATAGCTATGAAATCCTGCAAAACAACACCGGAGGAGTGGTTGGGGGTCCTTCGGGAAGGACCTCCGACGCTCAAGTCAGTTTTAGAACTGAAAGTAAAATTACAGAGGTTTTCTGGAGAGAAAAACCTCTTCAGTGTGTGAGTGTGTAACTTAGAAAAAATAAAGAGAGCGTACCTTATAATGCGCTATCACCTCTTATTTATAGTTGAGAAATGGTAATATGGTGAATAATTGTTAATGAAGAGGATATCCTTGTCTTTTTCTGTTTAGGATCGAATCATCTCGAAGGATGCTTACCTAATACCCATATTATACTTATATAAGGTTGATAACTAATAAACGCATGACACGTGTGAGGATATACAACTTCACTAGGATCTGCTTACTTTTAACTTTTAACTCAGATGCATCACATGCATGTGATGCAGAAGCAAAGCAGATCTGTAATCAGAGGACCTGCTTCTAGCAGATCCCAAATACTATATATATATTATGAACCCCTTTTACTAGGCTTTATATATTTATTTTATTGAATAAATAAATAGACATATTTTATCCGTATCAGACGGCAATTCCAGTCGCCGGAAAATTGAATTTCCGGCCACTAGATGGGCCGGTCGGCTATACCAATATTTTTAAAAAAAAATTCTAAGTATGAATTATTTATCAAATGTAATTTATATGCTTAGAAATTAGTTTATAGATTTATTTTTGAAAATTAATTGATTATAATTTTATTTAAATTAATTTACTTAAGTGATTTAATTCAAAATTAGTATATATTTGTAATTTTTGAAATATTGAAATTTATATATATGTTTAGAAAAAATAATTAAAGATTTTTATATAGTCGACCGATCAACTCTGGCACCGGAAAAAGGTTGACCGGACCTCAATTCCGGTCACTGGAAAATACCTTTTTGGGTCACCGGAGGGGCTAGTCGACTATACCAATATTTTTCTTCTTTTTTTTCTTAGTGTAGATTGTTTATCAAATGTAATTTATGTGCTTAGCAATTAGTTTGTAGATTTATTTTGAAAATTAATTGATTATTATTTTGTTCAAATTAATTCTTTTGATTGATTTAATTCGAAATTAGTATATATTTGTGATGTTTGAATTGAATTTGGTCTCTTAACATTTCGTATTTATCAAATTGAACTTATGTGTTTAATTTAGTGATTTTATATTTATTTGTAGTTGATAATTAATTAATTAAGTTTTAATTATTTGACTACAAGTGGATTTGGTTTACGTATGTTAAATATGAGGGTAACTGGGGTGATTGTAGTTATGAAGGCGGTCAAGAGATAAATATTCCATTATCTTGTGATGGGATATCCATTTACAACTTGAGATACAATATATCTCATTATTGCAACCTGACGAGCTCTGCTTTTGATATTTTTTATATGAGGACGACCAACTGCAGACGGATTGTCAAATCACGTTTGACAAGAGACGAGAAATTAATTGAATTATGCAATGCTGGTTTTACGCCTAAGATATTCGTGAAGACGAAAGACGGAGCATCATCTTCACATGCCGGGGCATAATCTTCATATGCCGGGGCATCCTCTGCATGTCCCTACCTTCGATCAATCGCAGATGTATGAGGGCTCATTTGAATTTTACAACCAGGGCACCGATTGGCAGGCAGATCTGGAACAGATCGAGATGGTTGCTGCTTCCACTAACTGGATAGGGGGCGTATATCTCAGCGAGAATAGCAACGTTGGTGGGGATCCGTTTCATCATGAAAATATCGTCCAAGATAATGCAATTCCAGACCTCAATCAATCGATCGAGGATGATGAGGAGCAAATAGATGACGAAGATTACGTCCCGGAACCTAAAGAGAGCTCGGAGACCTCGGGGAGCGAGGACGAGACCAATCTATACCTTGATGGTAGGCAAATGAACATGGCCTTTTTCGCAGAGTGGACCGCTTGGATATATGAGGAAGGGGGTATGCAGAAACTCCATGGGATGATGTTCCCAGATTTGCGTGAGGGTGAAGCAGTGGTCGATACGGACACCGACCACATGAGTAATTGGCTTGTCCCGTTAGTCCCTGACCGGCCTCGTGATTCAACAGTGTACCACAAGGATCTCATGAATATTGACGAGCTCTCGAGGCACTCAATTTTCTTCTCCAAGGATGAAATCTGGATCGCAGTTGGTTTGTGGCAATTGAACAGGAGGAAAGAATACATGGTCATCAAATCAGATACGAGGAGAATGCTTTTGACGTGCGAATTATCCAAAGAATGTCCCTTCAGACTTTTTCTCACTAGCGAGGGCGGACCTTGGATTGTTTCAAAATTTCACGAGGAGCACACATGTAGCGAATTCGGTCTAACAAATATCGTTCATTGGAGGAAGGTCCACACATTGGTGATCGGTTCAATTTTTGCAAAAAGATTGCTCCGTGATTCTCAGATAATAAAGGCCAGAATTATTTAGAACGAGCTGAAATCCGAGTTCGGCATCGATGCGACCTACGATGTGTGCTTGAAGGGACGAAATGCCGCGATCGAGATGGTCTACAGCAAACACAAGGAGTCTTTCAACGATCTGCTCGGTTACCTTTACATGCTAAGAATCACTAATTCGGAGACGATCACCAAGCACGAGATTAGTCCAGACGGCCAGTTCAAACAAGAATTCATTGCTCTATGCGCAACGCGATTCGCTTGGCAAAACGGATATATCCGGCCGGTTATAGTTATTGACGGCACGCATCTCAAGGGGAAGACCCATGGTTTAATGTTTGTAGTTGTGGCGAATGATGCGAATGAGCAACTATTCCATTTGGCATATGGAATAGGGTCAACTGAGGATCACGAGTCGTGGACTTGGTTCATGCGAGGCCTCCGAATGACATATGGTCTATGTCAGCGTACGTTGTTCGTCTCCGATCAACATGCATCTATCATACATGTTATCCAAGTCGTGTTCCCCGAAGCTAAGCACGGGTTCTGTTACTATCATCTTGCCAAGAATCTCGCGATCTACAGAAAGAATGTTGGCGAGCAATTTCAAAATGCCGTATACACGTACGACAAGACGAAGTTCGCAAAATTCATGTCAGGGATCCGTGACAGTTAGCAGGTTGGCTTACAAGAGATTGATAAATATCGGACCTAAAAAGTGGTCTCGATCTATGTGCGATGCCAGACGATTCAGCAATATGACGTCCAACGCTGCAAAATCTTTTAATAACAGCCTTCTATGGTGTTGGAATATTTGTTAAGGGGAAGCGGAATCTTATATGTTTTTAAATGATATAATTTTGTTTTGATTAGATTCCAAAACCCCATAAAACATTTCCTATTATTTTTTATGTATGCAAGCATCGCTTTATGTACTTTTCAATGTATTTAGAAAGGCTCACTTGTTAAGGAGATATACTATTTTAAGTGTATTTTCGTTCCAGCTCAAGTGTAGCAGTTCGAAGCGAAGCGAAGTGAAGAAAGCGAAGAAGGCTTTACAGTATTCAAGTGTGCTAGAAGCTAAAAGTCACAAGAGATCACTTTTTATAAAGTGAGGAGCGACTACAGTAAAAAAAAAACTTGAAGAAAAGCATTTGTGCAAAACTAATCCGAGAAAGCGACATTAGTACAAGCGTAAAGTGAACACTGATGAAGCGCTCGTGAGAAAGCACGAGAAGCGATGAAGTGAACTGGAGTTTGAATTTCAAATTCTGACTCTCCAATAGTTCGTACACTTCATTAAATGCGGCGCGGCAGTCAAAGGACGCGTTGAAGCTCGCCATAGGGCAATGTCAGTCGCCAGAACAGTGCACAAAAGTTGTTCGCGCTAGAAGACGCGACAATAACTAGTCAAGAGATAAAGTTACCTCTTCCGGAAAGAAGACAAACCTGAACTCTGCAAAATCACTGTGTACCCGCCGTTAAGTTGCATTGTTGCTTGACCGAAGGGAAGTGAAGAGCACGTGCCACCAACCTCTCTAATGGGTAAGATGGCTGACTCCCACTATAAATAGGGGTGCATACTCAACGTTGAAGACTTACGAAACTACTCTCGCGCACAAGCCTACTGCAAGAACTTCCAAGTTTTCACAATATTCAAATCTCTCAAGTTCTACAATCTTAGAGTTAGTTGAGTCCTTAGAAACCCTCAGAAGTTTCTAAGTTAGCAGCACCTAAATCCCATCAACCCTAGACTAGAATCCCATCTTTTCTAGGAGGAGAATCCTTATCCTTTTTACGTGATCTTTCATTGTAAAAGGATTCTCTAAGTTATAACTTTCAAAACCTAAACCCAACCCTCGTTCATAGCTTGTTGTTAGATCAAGTTGTAAGTTTGAGTTTGAGTTTGTTTGTGTCTGTTTGATCCGAGTTTGTGAAGCTTAAGTCCGAGTACTTAAGTGGAAAAACAAAGATCGTTTGTTAGGTGTTTGTTAGGTTGCTAGAGAACCCGTTCCAATCTCTAGGTTTTAAGTTCAAGGTCGAACTTAGAACACTTCACTGGGAAGGATAAAACCAGGACGTGTTTGTTGTTGTTGTTCGATTTCCGAGTGAAGGAAGTTTGAGTTGCTAAGTGAAGGCAACAAATGGATGTAGGAGCGTAATCTCCGAACTACTATAAATCGCATGTCCTTACTGCTTTATTAGCTAAGTATTTATCGCTTTCATTTCTTTATTTATTTACAAGCTTGATTATTGCATAAGGCACACACTCACTTTAAACAACCAATACGGGTTTTAACTAAGGCAAGATTTTTTTTTTCAAAAGCGAGTATAATCGCTCACCAAATTTCCGCAAAGCGTTTTTAACTCTGCAAACGATTCGCTTCTGAAAAGCACTAGCTTTTTCAAAAGCGAAACGCTTCTAGTTCTTAACTCACAGTTTTTCAAGAAAATTTAGAGAAGTCCAAACTTCTCTAACACGTATATTCACCCCTCTCTACATGTGTAAACTCGCTTCTGGGACCAACAGGGCCCGACGTCTGCCGATTTGCGCTTGTCTAGATGCTATAAGGCTCATCATCGAAGAATGGTTCAATGAGCGATGGGAAAAGTGTAGGAATGACAACCATCCAATCACAGAAGAGGCCAGGAGAAAAATAGTAGTGCAATTGGAAATGTCAACAACCTACAAGGCCACGCGGATTGGCAATGCTCCACATTATAAAGTGGGAACGTCTAAGCGGGAAGTGATGGCGGACCTGCAAAAACACATGTGTGAATGCCACTGGTGGCAGTTTGATTGTCTCTCTTGTGCTCACGCGATCGCGGCAATCAAGTAATGAAATACATAGCAATTATTTTAATTCACTAAATTTCACGACAACAAGCATATTTTAACTCCATAATTTTTTAATTGTAGGAAGAATTGAGAGAACGTGGTGGATTACGTCTCAATATTTTACATATGGATAATGTACGAGGCGTGTTTCAGCGTGCCAATTCATAGTGTTTCGAAAAAACATCTATGGATAATGCCGCAGTATTACAAGGACATTGACGTTCTACCACCGATTTCAAAACGTCTATCAGATCGTACGAAGGAAACAAGAATCAGAGGCAGAGGCAAAAGACGTAATCGTCGAGAGGTCATCATCCTCGTAGGTGTCTGCACTGCAACGAGTTAGGTCACACCGGCCCCACTTGTCTCAATTTATCAGATTAGTATTTTGTAATCGTATTATTTTAATTAAATAATATTCATGATCAACTGCCAATATTTAATTTATTAAATAATTGTAACTTTAACTATATTTAATACATTAACGATTATAAAATAGTATTAATAAACCCATAGTATTATTATATTAAATAATCATCTCGGTTAATATAATCATCATGAATCCAATAGTATTATTTAGGTTTATTCTAAAACTATATATAAATTCGATTTTCATTAACTTAGAAAGAATAAGATTTAAATGTAACGGAAAACAAGTTATTAATTAAACCTAAAAATTATCCAATGTGAATATGATAATATTTCGATATAAAAGCAAGAACTAGGAAACTGAAAATCCTGCAAGCCACAAGCTTTCTATACAAGTCTAAATGATAATCCACACCCTCCAAATCGGGACATCCACTAATAAAGCGCTCGATATTCATTATTGCGATTGGACCGTCACTATTGGGATGATCACTTGTAATTATGTGATCTTTCTGAGTAAAATACACTTCAAAGGAGAGCGCCACATCCCGCCAACCATGAGTGTTCGAGATCCAATAGCCCCCACCAGCTATCCAATATGGCAAAAGGACTTTCTACGGCATCAATTCGAACCTAACTTGTGCCTGCCCATCAGAATCTAGATCCCAAAACAATTGATCCATAACAACAATTTTTTTTTTCAAACAAGCTAACAAAGCACACAATATATCAGTTGTCAATTTGAATAACCCATTGAATGATAACCTACATAATTAGAGAAATAAATAATTAATAAAAGTTGCTTCATTTTACATATTAAATACTAACAATATAAATAAATATCTTCAAAATAAATTAAATTTACGGAAAAGTGTTACCATAATTGTGTTCCACCAGTTAGGTATATCTAGTGGCAAACATTCTCCCGACATCAAATTCGTCAATTGAGAATTATGTCTCCAATTCTTTTCTATGTAGGATCTAACTGGTATTGAGAAGTGGGGGCCACTCTGTTCTTCGGGGGTAGAACCAACGAGACCCAATGCAACTTCAATCAATGATGCATAGTCCAATTTAAGATTCATATGAAATCATAAACAAGGGAAACATATCCCAATAAATAATTAGTAAAGGCACAAGGCGGTGAAATATGTCAAATTCACTATAAATTTTGATTATTATGATGACAAAAGTAGGGCATATGATCACTCTTCCGTCCCGATACTCGGGGTACACTTCGACACCACTTTTTAGACGCAAGGTCATTAGAGCAAGGTCAAGAATCTACGTAGTGAAGACATACAAGTTAGAACCATAGTTTAATTAGAAAATTAATATAATATTAAAATTCAATAAGGTGAAATTCACATACCAACGTATCCCATTGACCATCCTTGGCTGTTATAGTTTTAAAATCGCTTGCGCTCATATCTTCTACTGCCTCTAAAATTTTGATAGGGGATTTGGTTTTTTTAGAACCAATAAATGCATTGAAGCTCGATACCACCTCCGTTAGGGCCAAGCCGGGACTTGTGGGGGCAAATAAGTACTTCTATTGCCTGAAGCAGTCGATGAAGCATGGCTCACTGACTTTTTAGGGGGGACTTTTCGCCTCTCGGATCTAAGAGTACTTGATCTAATAGACTATATGAAACAGGAAGAAATTAAAACATTCTTTATGGACGCACATGAAATTAATTGAGGGATTCTTAACTTTTAGTTATAATTTGTAATTATACTTCTTTACGATATCATTAACATAAAATAAATTAAATTATGGCTTTAATTTCGGATGTCATTAACATAAAATAAATTGCATGTAAAGGAGAAATTGAGATCAATATTTAAAAATATCTGCCCAAGCTCGACTGACGAAGCACGCCTTGGTTGTTCACGAATCATAATATTGGCGTGGGTGGTGGTCGATGAAGCCGGTGTGGGAGTCGATAAATTAGGGGTGGTGGACGAGAATTCGGACAGAGGGTTTCGGGACTGTTCAGGTACATATATTTTGCAGAACGTAGGAATGTAGGTCGATAGTTACCCGCTACTACTGAACGAAGTGAATTGAGGAGCCTATACGATAAATGAATATTTGAATAAGCATATACGAAATTCAATGAAAGTAAATGTTAAAGAAAGACAACAGTATACTACATTCTACCTGCCCGAAAATAGAAGTGAACGCCGAAGAGTATACATTACTCGGGTCGTGGCCAGTGTAGGGGTCGGAAAAGGAGTTTGTATAAATAGGGAGAGAGGTGTCCGTTCTTGCACCTACAGTCTCGATGTCCTCATTCACTTCAGGGCTCGTCACCACAACAGTGGCTGCGAAATTCGATTCCCGTGCAGAGGAAACATTGAAGGAAGGGCTCAATCATCGGGGCTGGTGCACTCGAGTGGACATACTTGAAGTCCCGCAGCTGACGAAGCCAATGCCCTTACTGATTCCCTTACCTAACCACTTCTTTACCGTCGTGAGGAGTTTGTTCTCCGACGCTCTCAGCTCTTCTCTGTACTTGTTCATCATGATCTCGCTGTCATAACGGTTGACCTCCTTTACAATACCAATCCATTCCTCTCTAGACATCCCTGGCGGAAACCCCCCTCCTGGCCGCCACTCCTGCTAGAAGAACCCTCTCCGAAGTGAAAGCTAGTGGCTCGTTGGTGACCGGATGAAGATGTACCGTCATTAGATAGATTCCCGACGAACCTCATAGACCGGGTACTCCGTCTATGTTGAGGTTCCATGTGGACATCTCCGACGGCATGCTGAGGTTCGGGAACAACTCAACGTCCATGGGGTCGTTCAACGACGATGTACGTACTGGTCGTCACATGAAACTTCACCAGCAAGGCCTCTGCTTGATGTATCGATTGGAAGTAACCTTCTTCAATCTCTTTATCTTAGGGCTGGGATCATCGAAATCCCTCCTTCAGCATCATCAAAGTGTCCGTACAGCTCATCATCAGACACGCCCCTAAAATTATTGACAAATTTCCATCTCACACCTCGGCACGTCATTTGTGGAACCCCTCTCCGCAAATTCATCACCAAACCCTGTCATCACCTCAAAAGCCCAAATCATCAATGCCCATGACGGCCCGTAAATGTGATATTTCTCCCCCGTTGTCTAAAACGTCCTCAAATAGTACTGCAGGGTCTTGTACGTGTACGCACCCCAATGAAAAGCATTGAATTCATCCGTATCATCGATCAACTCCCACAACCACGGGTGGACAGGACTCTGGGCGTCGTGACTGAGAATAAAACAATTTGCAATCAACAAGTTTGTCAGCTTCACACGAACTTCCCCGTCTGGATTGTTGGCCGACTCGACTTGCTTTAATTGCGAGTTCAACCATGTCGCCTTCTGATTAAGACGGCCACAAACGAGCTGAAAAAAATGTGATTCCCTTGGATCCCTGGCAATCCTGGGATCAAACTCTGTAGGCCCAAATCCCAACCCTGTAATCAGAGCATGGTCCTGCACAGTGTACTCTAAATCTTGGCCCCTAATGTGGAACCAAATTCCTTGCTCCGTAATAATGGCGCGAGATATAACAGAGTTTAGCAATTTTTTACTGTTCTGCCTCGGCCCCCAATTGAGTAAATGTCCGAAAGGTCCATCTTGAAATCTATCGATTAAATTAAAATTGGTATAGCTTTCGGTCCGTACATCTTTGAGATCATCCAAAATTTTAATCCTATAATAGTTAGTGACGTCTATTTTCTTGTTGATCAAACGGCTTCGACGGAACCATGGGGCTGAGATTCCTGTAAAACATGGACACAATAATATTATTATTACTATTATAAATTTATGTATTATGTTTAATAAATAATCGTAATGTTTAATATATTAAGTATTAAGCATATAAGATAATATGTTTTTAATGGATATTATTTTAATAAATAATCATAATGTTTAATATATTAAGTATTAAGCATATAAAATAGTATCATTTTATTATTAAGATTATCCATCGAAACCGTTTGATCAACAAGAAAATAGACGTCACTAACTATTATAGGATTAAAATCTTGGATGATCTCAAAGATGTACGGACCGAAAGCTATACCAATTTTATGGAGTCACTCTCAACATCGATGAAGTTAATTTCAAAGATCGAGAGAAATTCATCGATGACTGGGGAGCAGCAATGAGAGTTGCAGGGTCAACTCTTGATATGAGTGACGAGGGATATCTTAGGTTCCTCGAAATGAGTCTTGCAGGAGTGGCAAAGACTGCGTGGGAAGAAAATATAAGCACGGAAGTAAAAAATGCGTGCTTTAAAATAGAATCCCACACAAAGAAGGTGAATCAAATGGCTGACATCCTAAAGAATCATTTCTTGGGAGTTGGTTATTTCGGAGCCTATGACGAGGAGAAGAAGAAGAAGTACAAGATGGCCCTTCTTAATCTAAGACTTGCTGTCTTAGATCAAAAATCTCTCAACAAGTTTCTGCAGCTTTTCACAGTCTACCAGCATCAATCCAAGACTGAGGATAGCTTTGCAAAGGAGATTTTCTTCTTGAAATTTCCTAACCCATGGAGAGAAATGTTCATCCGAGATTACGTTCCCGGAGAATATGATGGAGTGGGAAAAAGAATGTCTTTTGTGCACACCAAACTGACGGAGTGGTGTCAACAAGCCACAGCACAAAAGAACATCAAGAAATTAAGAAGGATCAATAAGGAAGCTCCTCTTAATTGCGAAGACAATGATCTCCCAACGGTCATTGCAGAGGATCCTGCTAGTTACAAGAAAAGCAGGAAGAATAGGTATCAGCCCTATTCTAAAAAGAAAAGATCTTGGAAACCAAGAACGATGTGGTCCAGACAAAAGGCTGGATTATACAAGTATAGACAGCGGAGCGGTCCATCGAGAAACCGGTTTCAATCCAAAGGTGCAAACTCAAGCAGACCTCAGGAGAGGACACCAGCAAGGAAAACTTTCCGAAAAGCTCATACTAGAGCTAATGAAAGTTTCAAAGATTGCAACTGCTGGACGTGCGGTGCAGCTGGGCATATCTCTACAAATTGCCCAGAAAACAAGACGATGAGGAGGTTCGAGTCAACCCCAGACATCGAAGACGCGATCTACTTCCAAGATCTCGTACAAGTCTACCAATTTGAGGATATTGCCTCAGATGAGAGTATTTATGAACAGGATGAGATCCTGACGAGTGAAGAAGATGGACCAACCGATTCAGAATCAGACTGAACCAGAGGTACATCATCAAGAAAGTGAAAATCGAACGGGTTTCTCAAGCCGAACGATGATTTCACAAAGCCAGATCGACAAGATCATGAAGAAAAGCCTTAATATACATAAGTATCAAGGCTTTACAGCAGGGAATATCGATTATGCCCTGAGGAATTTCAGTCTCAAGACTCGGAAGCACCATATCGTATATGGTATCACGAGACGAGAGATGTCACTTCCAATCGAGCTCACAGGGAATCAAGTGGAAATGCAATTGATTCCAGCAAGCGATATCCGGGAGGATCTGGAAAAGATGAAGCCGGAGATTGCAGAAAAGATGAGTTGGATACATATTGGAGCAATCCAACTTGTACTCAAATCTGCCCTTTTCGCCGGTGTTGATTCTCCAATTGACATCGCGATTTGTGACAAACGAGTCAGAAATCTCAAGGATTCCGTAATGGGAACCATTGCGGGGAATTTGTGTGCTGGACAAGTGGTGGGGATTATATATCCTAAGATTGCTTACAATCTTAACGACACCAACTTCAGCAGAGCCCTGACGCTTTATCAGGACTTCAAGAGGAAAGAATTGGTGGAAGAAGGGAACAGACCTTATTCCATCACATATCAGGTATCATATGCGCTTTCCAACTCACATCATACTGAGTTATTTCTCGGGAAGCAGTTCATAGAGATACCAGATATCTTCAAGAAGGTGACAACGGCGATTTGTCCTGATAGAATGGAGTTTCCACGTTTAAGAAATGTGGATATGCAAATTCAAGATAAAGTGGTCATAACTCATGACCAAAGTCTCAGGATACAATCAGGAAGATTGTCATTCCAAGGAGATAGGATTACTTCTCAACCAATGGGAAGAAATCTTATTCAGCAGAATCAAGAGTCTCAGAGTTCTTTGCCTACTCTGAGTTACAAGAAGACGGCTATTACCATCAAATGTCCGGAAGGATGGAGAGGAGTAGCTGCCAGATTCGATACTACAAGATGGGAAACCAACTTCCCTTGCAACGTCTTGTACTATCTCGAGCAACCGGAAGTCCATCATTACAAGGGAATAATTGAGATTGGAGGACATACGGTTGAAATCAAAGGGCGAGCAGGAAGAGAGGAGAATATCCTCATCTTAGGTTTGGATTTCCTTGAGAAATTCAAACCATGGAGGCAAAGAGAGGAAGGAATGGAAGTCACGATCAATGAGAGAAAAATATTGATCTAATGACTAGCCCATTCTCAATATACATTCCTATTGGAGTGTTATACGAGAAATATAAGGCAGAATACTTTGCTGCTTATATTGATTCCGGAGCAGGAATATGCACGGCGAAACGAGGAATCTTTCCTACAGAGGTCGAAGAAGATCTACCTCGGATTGCAGGAAGAGATTTTTCCAAGAAAATCTTGATTCTTACGAAGGGAGTCAAGATGGTGGAAGTTTTAATTGGAGGAGCAGGCAAGACGCCATGGTATAAGGTTAAAACTCCACCAATTTATTTTCATGATACAGGAGCAGATATCCTGTTAGGGAACAATTTCTTGCAGATGTTCAAAAGATATATGCAGGACAATGAGAGACAAAGATTAGTGTTCACGACCCAATGTGATCACAAAATCATTGTTCAAAGGCTAAAAGGGGCATTCAACAGGCAAATGCCATTAGTCTTTCGCAGCAAGCGTGGTGATGAAGGACAACTTCGAAACCCAAAAATGCAAGATCGCAGAAGGTTCAATGAGGTATTATTGAACTACAGGATCAGGGGAGAGTTGACAGACAGCGACGAAGCTGAGATTCAACTCCTAAAGGTATCTTTAATATCTACCGATATTGGAAATGATACGCAGGTATCATTGGAAGATGTCAAAAGGAAAATTGTAAGGTGTTACAATGAGAATCCTTTGGCATGGTGGGAGAAAAACCAACTCAGAGCAACCTTAAAGGCGAAGCCAGACAAGGAAAATGAGTTTGTTAGATTTAGACCAATCCTGATGAATCTCAGAGATCAACAGGATATGAAAGAGATTATCAAGGAACACCTTGATTTGAAGTTAATCGAACCAGGTAACTCGCCATATAGCAGCCCAGGCTTCTTGGTAAGGAACCATGGTGAGATCAAAAGAAATAAACCCAGACTCGTTATTAATTATAAAGGTATTAATGACGTTTTAGAGTTTGATGGTTATTTCATTCCAAGTAGAGAACACCTTATTAACTGCATTAGAAATGCTAAGGTTTTCTCCAAGTTTGATTGCAAGTCAGGATTTTACCAGATTCGCATGGAAGAAAGTAGTAAGAAGTTTACAGCCTTCTCTACGCCGCAAGGACATTATGTTTGGAACGTGATGCCAATGGGGTTAGCTAACGCACCTCAGATTTTCCAGAGAAAGATGGATAATCTTTTCAAAGATTATTTCTCTTTTATGTTTGTTTATATTGATGATATTCTTATAACATCAAAAGATATGAATGAACATGTTAAACATCTCGAGATTTTTGCAGATGTTTGTTATAAGGCAGGACTGGTGCTTTCAGAGAAAAAGGCAGTCATTGCAACCCGGAAAATGGAATTTCTGGGAATCGAGATAGACGAATCAGGGATTATCCTACAGGATCATATTGTCCAAAAGGTCAAGAATTTCTCTGAGGATCTAAAAGAGAAGAAACAACTTCAGAGTTTTCTGGGAGTTGTTAATTTTGCAGGAGCATTTATCAAAAATCTTGCAAAATACAGAAAGGTCTTCAGTCCGTTACTGAAGAAAGATGTTCCGTTCATTTGGACAGATGAACATCGAAAAGGAATGAGAGATTTAAAGGAAGTTTGCAAGAA
This sequence comes from Mentha longifolia, assembly GCA_001642375.2. Taxonomy (NCBI): domain Eukaryota; kingdom Viridiplantae; phylum Streptophyta; class Magnoliopsida; order Lamiales; family Lamiaceae; genus Mentha; species Mentha longifolia. Next base: position 18,368,951 of record CM038115.1, on the reverse strand, counting down.
TCTCCCAAAACTCTCTATACCACAAGACGAAGACGATCTTGTCTTGTATACTGATGCAAGTGATCATTGGTGGGCGGCAGTGCTAACAAAGATCACTCCTAATGGAGAAGAACCATGCAGATACTGTAGTGGTTTGTTCCAAGAAAATGAGGCCATCAGATGGCACATTAACGAGAAAGAATTTTTTGCAGTTCGAAAGACTTTTAAAAAATGGCCTCTCTTTCTTCTTGCAAAGAAATTTATTTTGAAAGTTGATAACACTCAAGTTAAAGCTTTCTTAAAAAACAAGATAGAATCGAAACCTGAAAAGGCTAGATTACTTAGATGACAAGCTGAATGTCAATATTTTATATTTGATATTGTCATTGTGAAATCTCACGAAAATGTTCTTGCAGATTTCTTAACAAGAGATGGAGCCAACTGAAGTTAGCTCTATCAACAATGCCATGAGACATCTCAGGGAAGACCTTGAGATGCTTCAAAGGGAATGGGATGAGTGTGTTTTGAAAGCTGAACAAGCTGGAAAAATACAATCTGTTGACAAGACGAAAGTCTCAAACAGAATACAAGACTGTAGGCTGGCACAGACTAAGTGCTGGAATGCAATACAAGAGCCACTCCTTCGGGCTTCTAGGGTGACTCCGGTTACCCCAGAAAAAGAAGCGATTCGGTTACCGGCCCCTATAACGGTAGCAGAGGATTCAAATACCTCTTGCACGAGTCCTAAGTTGGTAGTATCAATACTATCGGCCCAAGGAAAAGATGAGACTCAGGAGTCAAAACCTGAGGTATCATTTCAACCCGGCACCTCCGGGGTTAAAGAGGGAGAGGTTAATCTTAGGCCATTGAAAGACATTTCTAAGATTAACACTGATATTATCCAAGTTTCTCCTTTTTGGCAGGCTTATCAAGCAAGCTGGGAGAAGTTAATGACGAGACGAGGGATCAACCAAAACAAAACCTTGGTTGATGTCTCAGAAAGTACCCCCGAGTGTGGATGATGCCAGGAGTTCATCCACAAGAAGTCAAGGAATGGTATGAATTTGGGGCACTTGCCTCGGTTTATACGGTCTCCCCATCGTTCACAGAAATCAAGAATCTACCCAAATGGATTCAAGAAGCTGTTTACGATTCCTGGTCTAACAATGACCAGCTCAGCCGAGGAGATGTTTTGGAGCTCTACTTCATTAGTGCAGCACCAGAACCAGTGGGAAAGGGGAACCATGAAGCCTTTCATTACATAAGGCTTAGGCGAACCGACGAGAGGAGCCGTTGCAACATACAGGTTCCACATGGAGAAGTACCACTTGTATCCATGATCACCGAGGATGAAATCTCAACCCGCAGGGCTTGGGGTTTATGGGTCTGTCTTACTGAGATGGACAAAGTCAAGTATCAGTTCAAGTTCTTTCAGAACTCCGTGAACGGATCATTCCTGTTAAATATGATGACAGGAAAAACCACAAGATTTGCAGAAGAAGCTTTCGAGAGAAAGAGGAATCTGCTATGGGAAAACAAGCTTGTGACGAGCAAGGAAACTCATCGCAAGTATTGTAACATGGCGCACTATGGGAACTGGATTAATCACATCTGTCCCGCGTGCCAAGGTCAGAAAGAGCTGGAATTTGGCAAGAAGTTCATGCCTAGAGCAGGCCGAGCTCGAGCCCAAGACCAGAAGGAACCAAGGGAGCCACCGAAAGGAAGGATGCCCAGGGCCCCGCCAAAAAAGTAGTTGGCCGACACAAGAAGATAGAGTCATGTGACTCTATGAAAGATGAGCCTCACCCAAAAAGAAGACGACAAGGGTGAGGAAAAGCAAGATTCCCACTAAAATAAAACGACAAAGGTGGGAGGACCGTTCATTCACGATCCAAAAACAAGAAAAAGACATTTCACCAAATTTGTTCGGTGAAATTCAATTATGGAGGACCCCAGTCTCCGAAAGAAGGTGCAATTATCATCTCTTTCGGTGATAATGGAGGAAGGAGGTCCCATGCAAGCTGGCGTCGGTGGAAAGCATCCGATGCAATAATTCAAGACAAAGAGGTAGCCAACCTCTATAAATAAAGACGAGCGAAGGAAGCAAAGATCATCGATCATTTTCTTAGCTTTCTTCAACATTAGCTTTGTAATAGTTTTCAAATTTTAGTTTATGCGAGTTTTCCATTCCGCTACCATAGGTAGCTAAACAAGTCTGTCTCCTCCCAAAAGGAGATAAACTTATGTAATAAATATTTTATAATTCCCTAATAAAAGTTTTGGGCTTTTGCTCATCCTCTTCGTATTTTAAATTTTTGTTTACCAACAAAGTTAGCCCGCAGTGAGTCTCTTGCTCAGTGTTCTGAGCCCTTATCACGTTTCCTAGAGCGCTGCTCGGATTGATAAGTCAGACGAAGGCGAGGCGGATCAAAAGCTTAGGAAGGAATTCGACGGAGAACCATAAGGTGCTCCTGGTGGTTGGACGCAGTCTATAAAACCTCTGTCGAAGGAGATCCCGTAGCAGATCAAGGTATGAAGTTGGTATACATTAATTTTATTTACGGAAGTGTGATGAGCCTGTTAGTATTTACCTGAAGAATTAAACATATGTTTAACAAATACTTGGAAATAGTGCTATATATAAGAAAAAGGGTATGATGGTCCTTTTAAGGCTTTTTGGATATGAAACTTATATAATTAAAGAGGTGGGTATAAAACTAATATACTTAACCTTTTTGGGTATTTATAAAGTTCACCCTTAGTTTTATACCCACCTCTTTAATTATATAAGTTTCATACCCAAAAAGCCTTAAAAGGACCATCATACCCTTTTTCTTATATATAACACTATTTCTAAGTATTTGTTAAACATATGTTTAATTCTTCAGGTAAATACTAACAGGCCCATCACACTTCCGTAAATAAAATTAATGTATACCAACTTCATACCTTGATCTGCTACGGGATCTCCTTCGACAGAGGTTTTATAGACTGCGTCCAACCACCAGGAGCACCTTATGGTTCTCCGTCGAATTCCTTCCTAAGCTTTTGATCCGCCTCGCCTTCGTCTGACTTATCAATCCGAGCAGCGCTCCAGGAAACGTGATAAGGGCTCAGAACACTGAGCAAGAGACTCACTGCGGGCTAACTTTGTTGGTAAACAAAAATTTAAAATACGAAGAGGATGAGCAAAAGCCCAAAACTTTTATTAAGGAATTATAAAATATTTATTACATAAGTTTATCTCCTTTTGGGAGGAGACAGACTTGTTTAGCTACCTATGGTAGCGGAATGGAAAACTCGCATATACTAAAAACTTGAAACTATTACAAGGCTATTGTTGAAGAAAGCTAAGAAAATGATCGATGATCTTTGCTTCCTTCGCTCGTCTTTATTTATAGAGGTTGGCTACCTCTTTGTCTTGAATTATTGCATCGGATGCTTTCCACCGACGCCAGCTTGCATGGGACCTCCTTCCTCCATTATCACCGAAAGAGATGATAATTGAGACTTCTTTCGGAGACTGGGGTCCTCCATTATTGAATTTCACCGAACAAATTTGGTGAAATGTCTTTTTCTTGTTTTTGGATCGTGAATGAACGGTCCTCCCACCTTTGTCGTTTTATTTTAGTGAGAATCTTGCTTTTCCTCACCCTTGTCGTCTTCTTTTTGGGTGAGGCTCATCTTTCATAGAGTCACATGACTCTATCTTCTTGTGTCGGCCAACTACTTTTTTGGCGGGGCCCTGGGCATCCTTCCTTTCGGTGGCTCCCTTGGTTCCTTCTGGTCTTGGGCTCGAGCTCGGCCTGCTCTAGGCATGAACTTCTTGCCAAACTCCAGCTCTTTCTGACCTTGGCACGCGGGACAGATGTGATTAATCCAGTTCCCATAGTGCGCCATGTTACAATACTTGCGATGAGTTTCCTTGCTCGTCACAAGCTTATTTTCCCATAGCAGATTCCTCTTTCTCTCGAAAGCCTCTTCTGCAAATCTTGTGGTTTTTCCTGTCATCATATTTAACAGGAATGATCCATTCACCGAGTTCTGAAAAAACTTGAACTGATACTTGACTTTGTCCATCTCCGTGAGACAGACCCATAAACCCCAAGCCCTTCGGGTTGAGATTTCATCCTCGTTGATTGTGGAGACAAGCGGTACTTCTCCACCTGGAACCTTGATGTTGCATCGGCTCCTTTCATCAGTTCGCCTGAGCCTTATATAATGAAAGGCTTCATAGTTCCCCTTCCCACTGGTTCTGGTGCTGCACTGATGAAGTATAACTCCAGAACATCTCCTCTGCTTAGCTGGTCATTGTTAGACCAGGAATCGTAAACAGCTTCTTGAATCCATTTGGGTAGATTCTTGATTTCTGTGAACGATGGGGAGACCGTATAAACCGAGGCAAGTGCCCCAAATTCATACCATTCCTTGACTTCTTGTGGATGAACTCCTGACATCATCCACACTCGGGGGTACTTTCCTAAGACATCAACCAAGGTTTTGTTTGGGTTGATCCCTCGTCTCGTCATCAACTTCTCCCAGCTTGCTTGATAAGCCTGCCAAAAAGGAGAAACTTGGATAATATCAGTGTTAATCTTAGAAATGCCTTTCAATGGCCTAAGATTAACCTCTCCCTCTTTAACCCCGGAGGTGCCGGGTTGAAATGATACCTCAGGTTTTGACTCCTGAGTCTCATCTTTTCCTTGGGCCGATAGTATTGATACTACCAACTTAGGACTCGTGCAAGAGGTATTTGAATCCTCTGCTACCGTTATAGGGGCCGGTAACCGAATCGCTTCTTTTTCTGGGGTAACCGGAGTCACCCTAGAAGCCCGAAGGAGTGGCTCTTGTATTGCATTCCAGCACTTAGTCTGTGCCAGCCTACAGTCTTGTATTCTGTTTGAGACTTTCGTCTTGTCAACAGATTGTATTTTTCCAGCTTGTTCAGCTTTCAAAACACACTCGTCCCATTCCCTTTGAAGCATCTCAAGGTCTTCCCTGAGATGTCTCATGGCATTGTTGATAGAGCTAACTTCAGTTGGCTCCATCTCTTGTTAAGAAATCTGCAAGAACATTTTCGTGAGATTTCACAATGACAATATCAAATATAAAATATTGACATTCAGCTTGCCATCTAAGTAATCTAGCCTTTTCAGGTTTCGATTCTATCTTGTTTTTTAAGAAAGCTTTAACTTGAGTGTTATCAACTTTCAAAACAAATTTCTTTGCAAGAAGAAAGAGAGGCCATTTTTTAAAGCCTTTCGAACTGCAAAAAATTCTTTCTCGTTAATGTGCCATCTGATGGCCTCATTTTCTTGGAACAAACCACTACAGTATCTGCATGGTTCTTCTCCATTATGAGTGATCTTTGTTAGCACTGCCGCCCACCAATGATCACTTGCATCAGTATACAAGACAAGATCGTCTTCGTCTTGTGGTATAGAGAGTTTTGGGAGATTCTTGCAAACTTCCTTTAAATCTCTCATTCCTTTTCGATGTTCATCTGTCCAAATGAACGGAACATCTTTCTTCAGTAACGGACTGAAGACCTTTCTGTATTTTGCAAGATTTTTGATAAATGCTCCTGCAAAATTAACAACTCCCAGAAAACTCTGAAGTTGTTTCTTCTCTTTTAGATCCTCAGAGAAATTCTTGACCTTTTGGACAATATGATCCTGTAGGATAATCCCTGATTCGTCTATCTCGATTCCCAGAAATTCCATTTTCCGGGTTGCAATGACTGCCTTTTTCTCTGAAAGCACCAGTCCTGCCTTATAACAAACATCTGCAAAAATCTCGAGATGTTTAACATGTTCATTCATATCTTTTGATGTTATAAGAATATCATCAATATAAACAAACATAAAAGAGAAATAATCTTTGAAAAGATTATCCATCTTTCTCTGGAAAATCTGAGGTGCGTTAGCTAACCCCATTGGCATCACGTTCCAAACATAATGTCCTTGCGGCGTAGAGAAGGCTGTAAACTTCTTACTACTTTCTTCCATGCGAATCTGGTAAAATCCTGACTTGCAATCAAACTTGGAGAAAACCTTAGCATTTCTAATGCAGTTAATAAGGTGTTCTCTACTTGGAATGAAATAACCATCAAACTCTAAAACGTCATTAATACCTTTATAATTAATAACGAGTCTGGGTTTATTTCTTTTGATCTCACCATGGTTCCTTACCAAGAAGCCTGGGCTGCTATATGGCGAGTTACCTGGTTCGATTAACTTCAAATCAAGGTGTTCCTTGATAATCTCTTTCATATCCTGTTGATCTCTGAGATTCATCAGGATTGGTCTAAATCTAACAAACTCATTTTCCTTGTCTGGCTTCGCCTTTAAGGTTGCTCTGAGTTGGTTTTTCTCCCACCATGCCAAAGGATTCTCATTGTAACACCTTACAATTTTCCTTTTGACATCTTCCAATGATACCTGCGTATCATTTCCAATATCGTTAGATATTAAAGATACCTTTAGGAGTTGAATCTCAGCTTCGTCGCTGTCTGTCAACTCTCCCCTGATCCTGTAGTTCAATAATACCTCATTGAACCTTCTGCGATCTTGCATTTTTGGGTTTCGAAGTTGTCCTTCATCACCACGCTTGCTGCGAAAGACTAATGGCATTTGCCTGTTGAATGCCCCTTTTAGCCTTTGAACAATGATTTTGTGATCACATTGGGTCGTGAACACTAATCTTTGTCTCTCATTGTCCTGCATATATCTTTTGAACATCTGCAAGAAATTGTTCCCTAACAGGATATCTGCTCCTGTATCATGAAAATAAATTGGTGGAGTTTTAACCTTATACCATGGCGTCTGGCCTGCTCCTCCAATTAAAACTTCCACCATCTTGACTCCCTTCGTAAGAATCAAGATTTTCTTGGAAAAATCTCTTCCTGCAATCCGAGGTAGATCTTCTTCGACCTCTGTAGGAAAGATTCCTCGTTTCGCCGTGCATATTCCTGCTCCGGAATCAATATAAGCAGCAAAGTATTCTGCCTTATATTTCTCGTATAACACTCCAATAGGAATGTATATTGAGAATGGGCTAGTCATTAGATCAATATTTTTCTCTCATTGATCGTGACTTCCATTCCTTCCTCTCTTTGCCTCCATGGTTTGAATTTCTCAAGGAAATCCAAACCTAAGATGAGGATATTCTCCTCTCTTCCTGCTCGCCCTTTGATTTCAACCGTATGTCCTCCAATCTCAATTATTCCCTTGTAATGATGGACTTCCGGTTGCTCGAGATAGTACAAGACGTTGCAAGGGAAGTTGGTTTCCCATCTTGTAGTATCGAATCTGGCAGCTACTCCTCTCCATCCTTCCGGACATTTGATGGTAATAGCCGTCTTCTTGTAACTCAGAGTAGGCAAAGAACTCTGAGACTCTTGATTCTGCTGAATAAGATTTCTTCCCATTGGTTGAGAAGTAATCCTATCTCCTTGGAATGACAATCTTCCTGATTGTATCCTGAGACTTTGGTCATGAGTTATGACCACTTTATCTTGAATTTGCATATCCACATTTCTTAAACGTGGAAACTCCATTCTATCGGGACAAATCGCCGTTGTCACCTTCTTGAAGATATCTGGTATCTCTATGAACTGCTTCCCGAGAAATAACTCAGTATGATGTGAGTTGGAAAGCGCATATGATACCTGATATGTGATGGAATAAGGTCTGTTCCCTTCTTCCACCAATTCTTTCCTCTTGAAGTCCTGATAAAGCGTCAGGGCTCTGCTGAAGTTGGTGTCGTTAAGATTGTAAGCAATCTTAGGATATATAATCCCCACCACTTGTCCAGCACACAAATTCCCCGCAATGGTTCCCATTACGGAATCCTTGAGATTTCTGACTCGTTTGTCACAAATCGCGATGTCAATTGGAGAATCAACACCGGCGAAAAGGGCAGATTTGAGTACAAGTTGGATTGCTCCAATATGTATCCAACTCATCTTTTCTGCAATCTCCGGCTTCATCTTTTCCAGATCCTCCCGGATATCGCTTGCTGGAATCAATTGCATTTCCACTTGATTCCCTGTGAGCTCGATTGGAAGTGACATCTCTCGTCTCGTGATACCATATACGATATGGTGCTTCCGAGTCTTGAGACTGAAATTCCTCAGGGCATAATCGATATTCCCTGCTGTAAAGCCTTGATACTTATGTATATTAAGGCTTTTCTTCATGATCTTGTCGATCTGGCTTTGTGAAATCATCGTTCGGCTTGAGAAACCCGTTCGATTTTCACTTTCTTGATGATGTACCTCTGGTTCAGTCTGATTCTGAATCGGTTGGTCCATCTTCTTCACTCGTCAGGATCTCATCCTGTTCATAAATACTCTCATCTGAGGCAATATCCTCAAATTGGTAGACTTGTACGAGATCTTGGAAGTAGATCGCGTCTTCGATGTCTGGGGTTGACTCGAACCTCCTCATCGTCTTGTTTTCTGGGCAATTTGTAGAGATATGCCCAGCTGCACCGCACGTCCAGCAGTTGCAATCTTTGAAACTTTCATTAGCTCTAGTATGAGCTTTTCGGAAAGTTTTCCTTGCTGGTGTCCTCTCCTGAGGTCTGCTTGAGTTTGCACCTCTGGATTGAAACCGGTTTCTCGATGGACCGCTCCGCTGTCCATACTTGTATGATCCAGCCTTTTGTCTGGACCACATCGTTCTTGGTTTCCAAGATCTTTTCTTTTTAGAATAGGGTTGATACCTATTCTTCCTGCTTTTCTTGTAACTAGCAGGATCCTCTCCAATGACCGTTGGGAGATCATTGTCTTCGCAATTAAGAGGAGCTTCCTTATTGATCCTTCTTAATTTCTTGATGTTCTTTTGTGCTGTGGCTTGTTGACACCACTCCGTCAGTTTGGTGTGCACAAAAGACATTCTTTTTCCCACTCCATCATATTCTCCGGGAACGTAATCTCGGATGAACATTTCTCTCCATGGGTTAGGAAATTTCAAGAAGAAAATCTCCTTTGCAAAGCTATCCTCAGTCTTGGATTGATGCTGGTAGACTGTGAAAAGCTGCAGAAACTTGTTGAGAGATTTTGATCTAAGACAGCAAGTCTTAGATTAAGAAGGGCCATCTTGTACTTCTTCTTCTTCTCCTCGTCATAGGCTCCGAAATAACCAACTCCCAAGAAATGATTCTTTAGGATGTCAGCCATTTGATTCACCTTCTTTGTGTGGGATTCTATTTTAAAGCACGCATTTTTTACTTCCGTGCTTATATTTTCTTCCCACGCAGTCTTTGCCACTCCTGCAAGACTCATTTCGAGGAACCTAAGATATCCCTCGTCACTCATATCAAGAGTTGACCCTGCAACTCTCATTGCTGCTCCCCAGTCATCGATGAATTTCTCTCGATCTTTGAAATTAACTTCATCGATGTTGAGAGAGACTCCATATGGATGGATGGGCTCCAGTGTTGTTTTTTCCGAAGGATTATCATGTTTCCATTTTGTCCTTCGTCTGAAATTGATTTTGAATTGATCGTCTGCAATCCCACCAGTTCTTCGATGGTAGGAGGAACCAGCTTCAAAATCGTGATATCCTCGGGGTGGTTGTGTAGCCCCGCCAGATGTATCTTCTTCCGGCTTGGCCATCTTGAGATCCACCACCTTCATGTTAGCAAAAGAATCTGCTAAATCTTGTAGATCTTCTAGTCCGATCCTTTCGAGGTTACTCATCTTTTTTACCCCGGACCGTACCAGAAATTAGATCCAATCTTGGGTCGCGTTTCTCGCCTCTTGACTGGTAGCGGGTATCTTTTTGGTTCGTCCCAAAAGAAACCCCTCTTGGCTCGACTGGAACTCGGATGTGTCTCCAGCTTCTCGACTCGTTTTTGAATATCCTTTAGAATGTCAAGAATGACATCCTGTTGTCGGGATATTTCGTCCACCTTTTGAGGTACTCCATACAGGCTGTTGCCGTAATTTTGCACCGTCTTCTGGATTTCCCTTAGATCCATAGAGATTTTGGCCGGATCTGGCGTTATCTCTACAAAATTAGGGCCAATCTTTGGGTCCATCAGGTATGATCTTGATAGGGCCGTTCTCATCAGTCGTCTTAGCTTCCCCTCAAGATAAGCGTTTATCATGAGGCGATCTAAGTAGAACTTGATCGTCCACTCGCAGGCACGGATCTCTCTGGGGTGCCTATTTTCTCGAATTGCTGCTTCGAGACGTTCCTGCCTTACTCGTAATATAGTAAGGTCACTTGTTTTGTTCCTCTCCATAATCTGGAGATATGAACTGTAGCACTCGCAACTCAGACAATAGTCCGGTTCCATTTTAACTTGAAGTCTCCTCCGTTAAGTAATAAACACTATATAATAAATAAATATAATTCTCAAATAAACCTAGGGCTCTGATATCATTTTAGAAGCGCGGGATCACATCGCCAAATCATGGGATTTTAATCCACTTTTAAACAATAGATTAACAAATATAGCTTGAAAATAAAAGAATTACTTGTCATTAGCAATTCTTGGTGTGCTTTTAGCAATTTATTAAGGATATGTTTGTCTTTTCATTGAGTTTTGGGTATAAAACTTATATTGTTAAAGTGTAGGGTATAAAACTACTATACTATTTTGTTTTGGGTATATATAAACATTTACCCTAAAACTAATATACTTAACCTTTTTGGGTATTTATAAAGTTCACCCAAATTTATATTATGCAATTGTGTTTGATTTGATGGACGAGACCTAATACTATATTTCATCATGCATGCATAGTCTTACATTTTTTTTTACCTCCTTAATGTTTCAACGTAGAGTGAGTTCTAAAAGACTGAAGAATACTAGTATTTGCAACTAAATTCCCACCTCTTTTTATTGGCAATTCTAAATATGAATATATAATAAACAGAAATCACATGTTAGTGAAACCTAAGGAAAGAATGTGTGTTGTTACCAGCAAGTGGAGATTGCCGAAGAGCCCGACTCGAGCTACTGATTTCCACAGCAGAATTTGGTTCCCTTCTGCTTCTGAATTCCTGCAAATATTCACAACTATGTGGAAAAAAAAAAAAAAAATGTGTAAGCATTTACAATGAACAAAACACCAAAATGTATTAACTTAGGCAACTGTGAAAGTAGTCAGTTGTTGAGAACTAAAATATAGCAAAAAAGTGCTTATAAACTCATCATACATAATAGTACTATTATTTTATAAATCTACAGATGAACAAGATGACCAACTAATGGCATAGTTGACCGAATAAATATATAAGATTTTTCCATTCCCTAACTGAGGAAGAATTAATATTTCTAAGCAATGCAGATTTTTTAAGATTTCAAATGTCCACGTGATATGCAGTAGGTAGCATTTCCATAATATTATCATGAAAAGTTGGATAGGCTTCCATTTATAGTATGTTCTCAAGCAAGTTGAGGAGCTTCAAGAAGAAAGGTATGTTATTATATCTCTTATTGTATGAATCCTCAAATACTTTTACCATTTATATTCTCCTGCAGGCTGCAGCTAAATCATAGACAATGAATTATCTTCTTTTCCAATGAAACATCTAAAATCTTTACACTTTAGCACATAGTATTTTTTAGTCACAACAGGTAATGAAGCCACTGCAGGAAGATATAACAATACATGATTATCAATTTCCACCTTTCTTTTATTAGAACTTTAAAACATGAAAATATGTAAGCAGAAATCACAGCTGATCAGAACCAAAAGAAATGATGTGTGTTATTACCAGCAATTGGAGATTCTGAAGAGCCCGATTCGAGCACAGATTTCCACAATAGAAATTGAAGTCTCCCTTCTGCATCTGAACTACAAATATTCACAACCAATGTGGGAAAGTTTATTGTGTGCAATCACAAACCCTTAAGCATGTAGTAACAACAAGGGCAAAGATCATTGCAAAACAAAGGATCTCAATTCAGTTATGCGCATTGTTAGTGAATAAAATTTCTCATATTTTTCAGTCTCTGTTAGCATTTTTTAAGTATACGTGATAGCACTCAGATCTCAAGAACTAAAAATATAGCTATATAATGCTTATAAACTCATCACAATCTAATTCAGCCTTCACTTTAGTCTTGTGATACGTAATGTTTCATAAACTCACATAACTCAATACCACCAAATGACACAAATGAACAAGAATAGCACACTGATAAATATATACTCCCTCTGTCCTCTATTTCTTGACACTAATACTATATCAGGACGTCCTCCATTTCTTGATCCTTTCTATTTTGGGATGTAGACCCCACAATTACTTTATCACTTTAACACTTATCACTTTACTTTTAACACTTTAATACCATTAAAAATATTAGTTGGGCCCACAATTATTCTACTTTAATACTTTATCACTTAATTTATTAATATATCATCAAAACATATTAAACTCCGTGCCCAGGATTTTGGGTCAAGAATTGGAGGACAGAGGGAGTAATATTTTTCATTCCTAACCGTGAATCCACTGTATGAAGAAATAATATTTCTAGCCAATCAAGATATTTTAATATTTGAATGTCCACATTTATGCACCAAGTAGCTGTTACAAAATATGAAATTATTATTAAGAAGTGGATAGGCTTCCATTTATAGTACGTTTTCGCAATCTTTGAGATTCAAGCAAGTTGAGGAGCTTTAAGAGGAAAGGTAAGTTATATATAATGTTTGCATTTCCATAAAAAACAATTGTCATTTATATTCTGCAGGCTAAAGCTAAATTAAGATGTGAAACATCAAAAACTACGAATTACTGCTAGGAAACATCTAATATCTTATAATGTAGCTCATATTTTTGATTCAAGATAGGTGCATGGTACCACTACAGGATGAGCAACAAATGATGTTTCATTTACAGTAAGTCCTTAAAGACTAAAGATAAACTATTACAGATTCTTAGCAAGAAACAATATAAACAGAAATATGAGGTTGTTGGTGAAAAGGGAAAAAATGTTTGTTGTTACCAGCAACTGCAGATGCTGAAGAGCCTGATCGAGCTACGGATTTTCAAAAGAGATTTTGGAGTCCTTTCACATCGATTTCCTGCAAGCATTCACAACCATATAGCATAAGTTAGTCCAATATCAATTGCATCTACAGCACTAACATTGCAATTAAATGAGTTAATTCTATTACGACTTTTGTTCATAGACCAATATTGAAGACCAAAGAAACAACAACCTGCTACAGTATAGAGGAACACACAAATAATTTCACCTCAAGCACTGAGCATGACGGTAAATGGTAAGTTTGTGCAATCATCAAGCCAAACTTAGACAAAATCATATAACCATAAGCATGAACATGAAGGTAGCAACCTCATCAATAGGATAGGAACAATATTGAGGACCATAGAGCAGACAACCTTCAACTGTAAAAAGGAAAATACGAAATTAGTGCAACCTCATGTGAGGTAAGTTGGTCAATCCTCGTGTGAGCGACTTCCAAGACGTTCTCCTGCAGCAGTTATTTGAGGGCAAGATTCAGGGCAGCTGATTCAGAAACTGTGTCTCCAGTAGTTGGTTGAGGGTGGTGAGCAGCTCGGCACCGATGGCGTTAAGCAGGTAGAGTTCCCAGGCAGAATCGGGGGATTGTGACTTCATAGATCAGCTCCAACATGATGCATAAGGCTAACACAACTGATAGGATCAGTGGACATTGATTATAATATTTCAAATGAAGTCCATAGATATTTTAAACTTCTAAAGAGGTCAAGACCACTGCGGCAATACAGCAAGTGAAGGATATTCGTGAAATCCTGTGCCAGTGACCTTAAAGTGACATTGAAATATCTACAAAACTACAATAGTATCGTGAGCAAAGTGAAAAACAAGCCAATTTGTTTATCTCTTCAACCAATTTTTCTAGAATATGAATTGTGATGGCAAGGGCAAACTCAATCAAAACAAGCCAAGCTGGTGATGCCATTTTCTGCAAGAATTGAACAGTTGAATGCAAGAAAGCCATGTCAAAATGAGAGAAACGAATGCAGGACCAAAACCACAAAGCCACAGAAACTTATCACCAAGAATTTCCACAGACAGATCACAAGTATGCAATTCACAAAAAAAACTTCAGGAAATCTCCAATTCAATTTCATCTCAAGTGAATCCATATATCCATAAAGCAATGCCAAAAAAAAAAATCAGAGAAACGACTACATTATCAAAACCACAAAGCCACATATTGTTGAAACTTATCACCTATAATTTTCAAAGACCTCAACTACCTAAATTCACACACACACACACACAAAAATTGTTCTGAAGATCTCCAATTCAATTTCATCACGAACATAATTAGTAAGAGATACAGAACATTTCTTAAGTGAATCCAGAGAGGAAGCGGGCCAGGCCTGAGAAAGTGCAGTTGACTGGGCTTAGGAAAATGGGCCCGATAAAATAGTATTGCACATTTTAATTTTGAAGCCCATATGTTTAGTCTAATACCGTTTGATTTAATTGAGAAAGTCAATGTGTAATTCTTCTATTTTCTACTACTTTTAACATGTAGAAGATGTAATTATTCTCTGGCTAATTCTATATATATGCCACAAATTTTAATTTATAAATATATTTTTTGTTATGAGTTGTTATTTTTATTTTTATTTTATCGTATTCTCTTTTTTAAGGGAGTTTTATCTTATTCTACTGAGATTATTATTAATGATGATGTCTTCACTATCATCCAATCAATGGATCTTCAAGTTTACAGAAAATAGAATAAAATTGTATCTTAATTATATCTTCTTTAATTATAATTTGATTATAGATTGTTACAGTTTAATACTCCGTATTTCATTATTTTTCTTATGCAATGTTTCTGCCATTATCATCTCATTTCCATACATCCAAATATTACTCCCTCTGTGCTATTCTAGTAGAGGATTTTTTTTTTTTTTGGCATGCGAATTTAGATAGTATAAATTAGTAGTGAGTGAAAGTGGTTAAATGTATTAAACATTGAATTTTAAATTGAATGTAATATTTAAATTTATAATACTCCCTCCGTTTCAGTTGAGTATTCATTTTATTTTTTTTGTTGCACGAGTTTTAATAAAAGGTAGGTAAGTGGTGTTAGTGGAAACAGGGACCCACATTAATGTGAGTGGAGTAGTATGCAAAAATAGAATGTGCATACTCTAGTGAAATGGACCGAAAAGGAAATAGCAAATATTCAGGCGAAACGGAGGGAATAATTTTTTTTTCAAAAAATTGAAACTATAGAATTTTAATTAATAAAAAAATTGAATTTATTTTCTAATTTAAAATTTTTATTATGAAATGGGGCAACCCAAAAAGAAAATTAGCCCTATTAGAGTGGGACAGAAGGAGAGTTATATAGTAAAATCTCTAAAAAAAATAACATTGGGTCTTTAAAATTTCTTCAATTTAAAAAGATATTAACATTATTCTAAAAATCACTAGAGCCTACCTCAAGGCTTCATCCGCCTAGGCTCTAAAAGCGGCACCCCGCTAGCCGATGAAAGCTTCATCGGTAGTCTATATGTGTGAACTAATCGGCACCTGGTGCGGATTAGGAGATTGGGTGGATTTAGAGCTAAAAATAATTAACATACTAGGAATGAGGATCGTCTTTATTATCCTACATAAAAAAGATGATGTTTCATACTCACATGGACCGAGAAGCTTACGGATTCATATTAGGCGCTATCCTCGGTAGCACCTTGCACACTGTGCATCGTGCATCAAAACTATTGAAGTGTCCCAAACCCGTCTCAAATTTAAATGTCAATTAGTTTTACGTATTTTTCTTCAACGATTTGAATTAATAATTATTTATTTTAATACGATAACTATTTTATAAAGTACCTTAATACAATTAGAGTTTAATTTCAATTTTTAATTAGTAATGTCCTCATTTTTCATGTTTTAATCACACCAATAAATATAAGTTACATAAAAAAAAATTAAGTTTTGACTATAATGTTTTTTATTTAAACATAAATTACTACTCCCTCCGTCCACTCCATAATGTCACATTTTTTATTATAATAATAGACAAATTTTGAACAAATATGTACCACTGTAAAATGGACAGATGGAGTAATATAAACTATAACATAAATAATGCAAAACGAAAAATAGTACTCCCTCTGTTCTCCCATATTCGTGTGTTTATTACTCGTTTGAAACGTTCTCATATTAGTGTGTATGCCAAAATGAAAAGATTCCCTCAGTAAATTGACATTTTTATCTTCCGGCTTTTACATTATTTATTCACTTTCTCTTATATTTTCCACTTTCTAGTTACTTTTTCCTTAAAATGTGTATCACTTCTCTCCCGCACCAATATGGGAGACGGATGGAATATAAAAAATAAATGCATTGTAGAAACGCAGGCAAGGTGTGGTATTAATTGCACATCATTTCTTGTCATAGACTCAATTGATTCAATATACACATTTTATTTATAAAAAATTGTCCTAATATGGTCTACAACATACATAAATATTACCAATTATCAATATATATCAATAACATCATGCTAATTCAATAATAATCAAAAATTGTAGTCACGAGTTTCAACCGTATAGCCTATAATTTACGGTATTTAAGATTTTCTATTTACAAAATTAATTTCAAACATGATATTCAACTAATACTATGTACTACTATTGCCCCAAAAAAAACGCAACCGTGTAGCAGTTGTTTCAACTGTATATCGAAGAACAATATATATTTTTTTCCGACAGTAAAACCGTATAATGATGTATGGCGTGAAACATACATTAATCTTCTAAGTAAATAAAATTCCGATTTATCCAAACGGGAAAACGTTCTTAGCAAGATTTTCTCTTCTCAATTTAACTCTTTTTGTGAATATGAGAATGTATAGTAGTTGTTTTACTTGGAGTCATTTAAGATTTCATTCACTGCCTGGTAACCACATCTCTCACGAAGAAATAAATGTGAATTCTGTATTTTCTTCTCACTTCATATATCTGCAATAAATGAGAAATAGGGATTTATTTCTTGAACTTTCGCTCATTTTTCTCTCATTAATTCCCCCCAGCAATTTCGTGAATTGAGGTCTGAAAGAAAAGGAAAAAACATAAAACAAATTGACTTATTTAATTTTATTTTATTTTTTATTTTTTTTGTTAAAAAAATTGACTTATTTAATTGAGAAGTCAACTTGTATTACTTTTTGACCAAGAAGCAAAAGTATCTAAGTCTTTTTTTAATGAAAGCCTGAAAGGTGACTACAAGTACAACATACCAAATTATACATGTACTAGTTATAAAATGCGTAAGTGGCTATTTATGCCATTACCGCTTAAAATAATGCTCCATTTGGGCATAAATAGCCAAATGTACATTATGGCGGTAGTGGGCCTCTGTTCCTTAAATGGTCAGTATACACGTGTGCCAAGATAGCTTTTATGCAAATTTCCAACAATGAAACAAATGCGTGGACCACTACTTGCTACAAACCAAAAGACAGGCATATTTGTTCATTAAACTACCCTCCAAGTGCCAAAACTACCCTGTAAAATATTCCCTTGAAAAAAACCAAAATTCATAAAATTTTCTTATTAGTATATCCCATTGAAATGAAGCTGTTTATCAAAATAAAAATAATCAAGCTTACTAAACCTAATAAAATCAGGACTAGATTTATGTGCTGAAAATTAATACTCTCTTCTCTTGTGCTGAAAATTAATACTCTTTTTATCAAAGTTATTTATTCACTCTCACTTTTATCACTTTTCATGCTTTCTAATTACAGTATTTTTCTCATTTTCTTCCTACTTTATCTTACTTTTCTCAGTTTGCACTAACTTTTTTTTAAACTGTGCATCACTTATCTCTCCACATATACATATATATTTCTCTCACTAGTACTAATCTATATTACCTAAATTCTTGTGCCGAAAAATAAAAACTACTACTACCTCCATCCCACCATACTTGGCATGTTTCACTTTATTGACTTTTCCGGCACGCATTTCCACAGAAATCTAGTACGGATTTTAAAATATAATTTTGAAGTATCGTTTTTTTTACGGGGACTGAGGCATGTAGTACGGAGGAGTCTGCCTAGTGAGAACCACAGCATCCGGGCCCGATTTCCTAAACTGCTGATATGCAACCCTAGCAGCCCGGGTTGAAAGAGAGGTCTGATGGCTCGTGTAAGGGCTCTGCAATGCGAGAGACGGCTTCAGAACCCGTCCCGTAGCCCTATCAGTGTCCACTCTCTGCTCAGGGACATCTGAGTCCATACTATCGTCATCGTCGGCGCCCAAATCAGGCTGAGGGACATGGGGGATCGTATCTAGGTCCCTAGCAAATGAACTGTGAGACGAGGACTGCATTCTGTCTCCCTCCATCTGATCATCTGCATGTGGGGGCGTCCTCCATCTCGCTGCACGATGCTCAAATCCAGGCGCGGCCTCAGGAGTAGGTGATCGATGCCCATCATCAACCAAAGGAGCCTGTGAGCGTCGCTGGCTCACAGGAGTAGGTGATCGATGCCTAGATCGTCTGCTGCCGCTCGAAGAACTCTTCGATCCTACCATGTCCTTGAGGTGCCGGAAGAGAGACATAGCCATCCGGGCAAGTACTCCCTTCTCAGATGTGTCTTCTGCTAGGCGGTGCACGGCTCTCTCAAGGACCTTGTCGATCCAATCATCATTCCTCGCATCCCCGACGGCACAGATCTCCGTGCACGCAACAGACAAGCTGCTCAGACTGCTCAGCATGGGACGACTCTTCCCTAGGACGCTTCGCCCGAGAAGATTCCGGAATATCAACATGTGGTCTCTCCGGGAAGTGGCCTCTAGTCTCTGAAGAGGCTCGGGCTGCTCGAGGCTGTTTGCGATGACCCGGCTGCATCACGTCCTTGGCATCACGACATTTCAATTTTTGCACAACTTTGGCCATCTCCCTTGCCGCCCTCGACTGTCTCTGCTGTGGCGGTAGCTTCTTATGTGCATGACGTGGATTGGGGTTAAACTTCAAGGACAATGGGTCCCCTTCCCCTAGCGTAAGCATATAGGGCTCAACAATCTCTATTTGGGGATCCGGTTCAAGCGTGGGAAGGGCCTCGAGCTACAAAAGAATTAAATAACATTAAGACTCGTTATAAATAAATAATGAAATAAATAATGAGAATAGCATGAAAATTGATTTATTAAAAAATAAATAAATAATGAACTAAAAAATGAATATACCTCATCGTCGTCGAAAAATCTAGTAAAATCCAAATGAGATTGCCGAGTTGCCATCTCAAGAGACGAGGCGTAGCGATCTCATTCAATCGATAGCCGCATGCTCGTCCTAATAACGGGATTGCCTCGTACGACCACAAATTCAACACACCGGCCCATATAAATGGTAGGCCCCAGTCGGTCCCCCAATCTCCGTTGGGTCTTTCTTCATCACTCCTAGCTGATGACACATCACTTGGAATGACTATGATCCCCAAGGAAATCTCGCCCACTCATCTTGATCCTCTACTAATGCCCATGTCCAAGGTTCGATCGTTTGGTTATCACGGCATAGAAGCATGTAGTAGTACATGAGCAAATTCGCCGCGCTCAAATACTGATCTGGAGTCCCCATATCAATATGAGGATTGATAAAATCCTTCAAAAGCGTCTTATCCTTCATCTTTTGACCATTATACCTAGTATAGAAGAGGCTAGTTGGGGGAATGACGTGAGCACCTCTGTTGGGATCAAACTCGGAAGGGCCGAAAAATAAGCCTGTCACGAGACAAAACTCCTGTGCACCAAAACGAATATCTCGCCCACCTACGTGAAACCACCTCTCAAACTCGGAGAATGATGGATCGGTGAGCTCCCGGGCTAATAACTCGTGCAATGCAACGTTTGCGGTCCCGTTCTTCTTAATATCTAACAAGTAGAAGAAGGGGCCGTCCTTGAATCTTTGTAGAAGCTCTTCCCCGCCGACACGCATCAAAACTATCGGTATTTGTTCGACTACAATATCTCGAACGTATAAATTTAATCGTGCCGGAAACCCTTGCATACGAGGCCTGTACCAAGCGTATCTCGGCTGCAAAAGATACGTCAAAGGATTCATTAGTTTCGGACGAAAAACCTACAAAAATAGAAAATTACAAATATTTCTGTCACTACACGGTTGAGTTAGAATTTTAACCGTGTATACGGTTAAAATTCTAAATCAACCGTGTAAGTGGTCAACACCAAAAAGTCAGCAGTTACACGGTTGACTTCTAATTTTAACCGTGTACACGGTTAAAATTAGAACTCAACCGTGTAATTGTAAACAACTGAAATTCAGAAATTTCAATTCATGCTATTAACGTGTAAATCATCACCAATACGAAGTAAATCAACATTTAAGGCATGTAAACACATTATTATATATCCTAACAAGTACAAAACGAATAACATGCTTCAAATCTAAAAAAAAGCGGCAATAAAAATCAAATTTCAGTCCGGTGAAATGCTCACCGGATCCGGCGGGTAAGGAAGATTCTCCCTTTCTTCTCGTGTCGGCACTCGACGCTGGTTGGAAGTTCCTTCATTGCCGGAATCATTATCACTATGCGTCATTTTCAGTTTTTTTTTTTGGAAGAGGAATTATAGCTTCAACGGTTTTTTTTTTGGGGGGGGGGTTCGGGTTTACACTGCCACAAGGGGAATTGAGCGTGTAGAGAGAGACGTGAGAGAGAGAAGGATTTTGTTTGTTTCTTTAGGTTTTAGTGGGCCCCATTATTGTTTTTTATTTTATTATTAATCTTAAAGATAGTGGGCCCAATAGTAAAGATTTTTTGGACTTTTCCTTAAAAATAGGGTATAAAACTTAGGGCCAAATCTATAAATACCCATTTTGAAAATATAGATTTAAAATATACCCATTTTGAAAATACACATTCAAAAAATGCCCGTTTTATTAAAATACAATAAAAATGGGCCCCACTTCACCAATATCTCTCCATGAGCCTCAATATCTCTCCATGAATATCAATAACTCTCCATGAGGAAAAACTCCCGGGAGTTTTTGACTTTTCTCAAAAAAAAAAAATTTGAAGATTTTACAAATCAATGAAAAACGCCCGATAATTTGTGAAAAGCGACTCATGCTTTCTGAAAAGCGCTCGACGGTGTTTGAAAAGCGCTCCATAATGTGATTTTCCATTTTTTTTTAATTTCATAAAAAGTGCCCGTAATTTTTGAAAAGCGCTCGATGTTCCTTCAAAAGCGCTCGATGTTTCATCAAAGGCGCTCGATGCGTTTTTATCTATTTTGAAAAGCGCTCTAAGTTCCTTCAAAAGCGCACGAAAATGTGGGCCAGCGATATTTATCAGCGATATTCGCTATTGTAAAACGACAAAATCGTACCCATAACACGTGAAGCGCGGAAATTAATGTGTGAAGTGGGGCCCATTTTATTATATTTTAAGTAAAACGGGCATTTTTGGAATGTGTTTTTTTAAAGTGGGTATTTTTTGAATACCCACTTTGAAAACGGGCAAAAATAGACATTAAGAGTAAAACTTATAGTTTTATAATATAAGGTATAAAAGTTATACTCTTATAATTTTAGGGTATATCTAAAGTTCACCCTACATTTATATAGTGAACAAGTTGAGTGCCGAACAAACTGTGACATTGGGTTTGGGTTTCAAATTTTGAATTTTATATACATTTTTTATTTTAGCTCCCTTTCCTACGCATATACTAGATTCGATGCTCCTGGAGATCTATGCATATTGATTAGATTCATTGATTGAGAGAATAGAAGCCATAATTTTTGTGTAGTGGTCCACTTTTTTTTTTAACCTAAAACAAAATATTTTATATAATTTTATTAATTATTAAAATAAATAAATAAACAAAATAAGTATTGACAGGATTCCTTTTGTTCTCTTTAACACTAGTAATTTTAAATATATTAAAAAAACGAAAGGAAATAATAAAATTACGATTAACCGGATCCCTTTTGCATTATTAAAACATGAATGGAAAAGTGCAATTTAAAAATAAAGGGAAGATAATAAGCTATTTGAAAAACGAAAGGAAAAAAAAAAAAAAAAACTATGCTCTCTTTTTTGTAGTTTTAAAAAGTATTGAAAAATGAAAGGAAAAAATAAAATAATACATTGGCTGAATCAACTTTGAAGAAAAATTTTAAAATACTAAAAAATAAATGAAAAAAGAAGATGAATGCACTGGATGTATTATTAGTAAAAGGAAAAGGGGGATGACTACAAGAAGAAAAGGGAGAATACGAAAAAAAGAGATAGAGGAAAAAACGAAAAATAAAGAGAAAAACATAGGGAACATGAAGAATCAAACATATGATTAGTGAGAGAGAAGTAATATTAGACTCAACTTTTTGTGTCGCTTACGCTAAAGGAGTATTTTAGTTTTCTTTTTTTTCTTTTTCTGATTACATATGAAATTATTGAAATACTCCTGATATTTTTATAGATCCCAATAAGGCAATAAGTTCCTGGCTTTGTCACTGATTAGATTTCATGTGATTTTGAGGAAATTCGTATATTAATGCATAAATGAAATCCGACGCACCTTATTCCTTTGAATTGAGCTATAGTAAGCAGACGTTTTTGAGAACCCTGCCCCCAAATTCAATTATGTTGCATGTTATGCTAATTATTGCATCGAGTGATGCTAAACGGACCAATTTGATCGATCAAAAGCATTAAGGGTTTTGCTAAACAGTCATATTATGGCTGGCCATAGGAGGGTTTTATAGTAATTATTTATAACTTAATTTACTGATTTACATATATATCTTTACGTTTATTTATAGAATATATCATCCAAAGTAACTTTCATTTACAAATCATAACTCTCAACATTAATTAGAAACTTCTACTTCCAAATATACATTTGCATTAATTTATTTAATCAAAATTGATGAAACTATTTCAGATTGATTTAAATCGTCAATATTAGATAATAATAATAATAATAATAATAATAATAATAATAATAATAATAATAATAATAATAATATGGGTATATATTCATGATCTTTTCTACATTTACAGTCCCAGCTTGTAATTTTTATTTGGCATTTGCCATATGATTTTGTGGCATCATTTAAAATAATTAATTAATTTAAAATAATTTCATATATGTATTTAAATAAGATCTGTAACTATTTTAGATTTTTTTTCTATTTAAAAAGAAAGATATTTAACACATATCTGGAATCCACAGTTTAATTGAAATCAAATATAAATATTTCTTTACGCTGAAATCAAATACGTATATTTTTAATTATAATAAATTTATAATAAATAACAATGCATTATGTTGCACAATGCATTATAGTTGTGCTTGTGTGTAACATGCGTCATTTTTTTAAGTATAGATTTATTTATTTATTTTTATAATTTTAATTTGTATAGGACTCCATGTATCATTAATTTTTTTTTTTGAAGTATATATATGTTTGCATAACACATCCTAAGCCTCATTACCTCTAAGTTTTATATCGGTAAGTTCTTCTATACTATTATTGTTTTATTGGAATACTTCTCTGCATTTTCTTCATATGCCACATATATATAATGTAATCCTCCTTATTAATGCAATTCGTTAAATTTATTTTAGTTATATAGACATGTAGGTCCCGATAAATAGATATTGGTGTATGGGGGGGGGGAAATACACCAATTCGCCAACAGTTTTGACTTTAAAAACAAAGTCGATCTTACTGAGTTGTCAGCTCAGCTTATCAGTGCAGCTCGGTTTATCCAGCTCAGTCAGTAAACTGGTGAGCTTGCTAAACCGAACTGTGTGCGGAAGTTTGGTGGACAGGTTGGCTATCTCTTAGAAAATTCTTGCTTTGTGCAGGTTGATTATATCAATGAAGTGCAATGTAATGAAGGTTAGTTGAACATTGTAAGGTCGACTGTAAATAAAAGATAGAGAGAGAGAGATCGAGACAGTCGATTTAGCGTGGTTCGGGAAACGTCCCTACATCCACGTCAGATACCGTCGTATCTGAAATTCCTTACTTCTCTCTTATTTATACTGGCTGAGTACCAGCCTCAACCTTCGTCAATCTTTAGACTTAGGCCGAGCACGAGTTATGGGTCGTGACCCTTACAACCTTTCATACAAACATACATACAACCTTGCAGCTAAAAAAACAGATTCTTCTTTACTTGAACGAATGTGTAGTAAGCTTGTGAAGAGTGTTCTGTGAGGTTCCAGACTCAGAAATCTTGAAGGTCTCAACACTTGGGAAATGGCTTGGATTCGAGTGTTGAGTTTGGCTTTGAAGCGTAAAGATTTCTGGATAGATTTAGCTTTGAAGCTCTGGTTTCCTCTCTCTATTTTTCTCTCTTCCCCGTCTATTTTCCCTTCTTTCCCCACCTCTCGATTCTGGGATGGCTTGAAGTATTTATATGACTCCAATTTGAATTAGAGCCGTTGGAGTTGCAGAGGTGTCAGAACCGTACTGCTGACTGGACTTCTAGCCGTTGAGGTTTTCTATACAGTTCGAACCATCAAGGTTGGCAAGGCACAGCTTAGGTCAGACTGGGAAGGTCGACCTTTTGTACCTCAAGCTGTCTTTGTTTTCTGTGGTCTTCAAGCTTGATCTTTGTATTAGAATCTTCATCTTGAGAAGCTGTTGACTAATAGCAGCTTGACTCACAGCAGCTTGACTAAGCATATTGGCTTCAGCAGGTTCCTCAGAAGGTTGGCCTAAGCAGGTTCCTCAGCATGCAGGTTCCACAACATGCAGGTTGCACTCAGGAGGTTGGCCTAAGCAGGTTCCTCAGCATGCAGGTTGCTCAGCATGCAGGTTGGCCTATGCAGGTTGGACTATGCAGGTTACACGAGCAGGTTGACAGATTGATCTAACTAGGTACAAGGTTGCACTACCAACCTTGATCTTTACATGGAGATCAGTCTGTTCCTATCAAACCTATAACTAAGTCCTATAACTAAGTGTGGTTTCTAATAACATCATCAAAACTAAACTAAACAGGGTTCCCAACAATTTCCCCCTTTTTGATGATGTCGAAACCAACACTTTACAAATTGTTCCTAAAGATAAGAATATAAGATCAATGAACTAAAAGTTCAGCAAGATGAACTTGCTTTCTGTGCTTTATGCTCTTCCTGCATCTTGATACCACTAGTGCATCTTTCCCCCTTTTTCTACATCTTTCCATGCTCGTTCTACATCTTTCCCCCTTTTCGACATTATCAATAAGGTTCTTTGCTTTCTGGCGAAAAGAAGAGTTCTTTTCCTTGAGCTTGACTTGCTTGGAAAGATCATTGCATTCTCTGTTTCCCCCTTAATTGTTGATCTGGTGTTTTACGGATATATCGGCTGGGCTGGCAAATCAGTGATCATTCCCCCTTAAAATGTGTCAAGGTTGATCAGCTTGACTAGGAGGCTAGCTTGGTTATGAGATCAGCTTGATTGACTGAGCAGACTGATCAGGTCAACTCTAGAAATAAGCTTAGCTGATCTGTTGCTCTCGATCTGCATCTTGAGACAGCCTTTCCATTATCTTGTTCACCACGATCATCGATTCGATGCACCATCCTTTGGGTTCCCAACAGTGAGCTCCTCCGGAAGATCATGTTTACCTTTTGTACCACTTGTTCCTTGCAGCTTTCAAGGCCTCTGAAGCTTGCGACGCGAGCTTTGTCTTTTGCCCTTTGTCTCTTCAGCTCAGCCAAAAACAGCTTCTGTTTGCCTTCATTCGCGCAGTCTTCAGCAGTGTATCCAGCTTCTGCCATGAGCCGGATGAGGTTGGATTCAGCTGAAGCTTTCTCTTGAGCAGACAGCTGCTTGGCAGTAGCAGGTTGGGCAGCTGATACAGGTTGAGCAGCTGCAGTTGGCATCACAGGTTGGGGAGGTTGAGCAACCTGTGCCTTCTTAGCTCTTCCTGTAACCTGTGTCTTCTTACCTTACATTGTGATACCACTTGTATTGTGATCTGCTTGTTGATCAATAGAGAGTTTCCATAGAAATACTCCAGAATTTACTTCGCAATTGAAAGTCTTTAATTTAGATAGGCTTAGCATTTTGTTGAGATCGGATGCTAAGTGGGAGGTCAAGCTCCCTTGAGAGGTCGAGGAGCAGGTTGATAGCAATCTGCATGATAAGATGGCTCCTCAGCAGCTTGGATTCTCTGATACTTTTGACCTTGATGAGCAGCTTTGGAAGAAATCTCGAAAGAGAGACTGCTCATATGAATCACACTGGTACCACCGATCTTAGTAGCCAGCTTGGGTGACTAGTGCTGGTGTTTCTAGCTTGACAATAAGCTTGTTTCAGTCGGCTTTGATCAGATCTGGTCTGTTTGACTTGTAGTGACCTGACCTGCCATAATCACAACAAGTACCCCAAAAGTTAGTAGAATTGAAATTCGAGGGATTTACCAGTGCTCTGCTAATCAGAGTGGTCGAGGTTGTGTTTACCGACTCTGTGCTTGTTCTCGCGATAGAACTGCTTATACTTGAGCATTCGAGATTCCAACCTCTCATGCTTTCTTGTCATCATCGCGAGATCTTGCAGCAGTTCGTCCTTCCTAGTGAACTCTTTAGATAAGTTGGGAGGAACATCTTTGGCCAGATCAGCTCGAAATGCAGCATCTTTTTCTTCCTCTTGATACCATTTCTTTTTAGCTTTACTTCCTTTGTTAGAGCAAGCTGGAGCTGATCCATGAATACGAATGATCTCGTACTCATTCCCCATCAAAATGTCAAAAAGCTCTTCGGTTGTGAGCTTATTGAAGTCAGGTCGGTTGGGATGGAGGGCAACATACACATGCCAACTTGCTGGGAGGGCACGAATGACCTTGAGATTCAACTCTCGCTGAGTGAATTTGTCCTTTTTGATAGCAGCGATCTCGAGAGTGATCTTCATGAAGCGATCTCTCATCTGCTCCACAGTCTCTCCAGACAACATCTTGAATTCATTGAAATTGTTGCAGGCCATGGAGAGCTTGTTCTCTTGCGACTCTTCAGATCCTATGCTGAGAGACTTTAGAGTATCCCACATTTCTTTTGCAGTTTGCAGATTTCTGATCTTGGCAAGGTGAACTCCTTTGACTGTGCTTGAGATGAGCGCTTTCGCATAATTGTCCAGGCTGGCTTCTAATCTTTCCTCGGCAGTGTACTTACGAGGACTCTTGACCACTTGTTTGAACGTGGCCTCGCCTGGAGATTCTCCTTCAATCTGAACCTTTTCTCCGTAGATAAGAGAGGATCCATTTTCGATGATATCCCACATGCGAATGTGACGAGCTTGCAGGCACATGCGAATCCTGAAGCTCCAATCTTCATATCCCTGTATAGAAAAATCTTCGCAATTGCGAACAAGTGCAGTTTCCATGATGACAGGTTGATATGAAGGTTACAAAAAGAATTTTCCTAGATCAGTTCAATTTGACCAAAAGTTTTGAAAAGAACTTTTAGTAAACAGATACGATGGTCAAAAGAACCACCGCTTTGATACCACTTGTAGGTCCCGATAAATAGATATTGGTGTATGGGGGGGGGGGGGAATACACCAATTCGCCAACAGTTTTGACTTTAAAAACAAAGTCGATCTTACTGAGTTGTCAGCTCAGCTTATCAGTGCAGCTCGGTTTATCCAGCTCAGTCAGTAAACTGGTGAGCTTGCTAAACCGAACTGTGTGCGGAAGTTTGGTGGACAGGTTGGCTATCTCTTAGAAAATTCTTGCTTTGTGCAGGTTGATTATATCAATGAAGTGCAATGTAATGAAGGTTAGTTGAACATTGTAAGGTCGACTGTAAATAAAAGATAGAGAGAGAGAGATCGAGACAGTCGATTTAGCGTGGTTCGGGAAACGTCCCTACATCCACGTCAGATACCGTCGTATCTGAAATTCCTTACTTCTCTCTTATTTATACTGGCTGAGTACCAGCCTCAACCTTCGTCAATCTTTAGACTTAGGCCGAGCACGAGTTATGGGTCGTGACCCTTACAACCTTTCATACAAACATACATACAACCTTGCAGCTAAAAAAACAGATTCTTCTTTACTTGAACGAATGTGTAGTAAGCTTGTGAAGAGTGTTCTGTGAGGTTCCAGACTCAGAAATCTTGAAGGTCTCAACACTTGGGAAATGGCTTGGATTCGAGTGTTGAGTTTGGCTTTGAAGCGTAAAGATTTCTGGATAGATTTAGCTTTGAAGCTCTGGTTTCCTCTCTCTATTTTTCTCTCTTCCCCGTCTATTTTCCCTTCTTTCCCCACCTCTCGATTCTGGGATGGCTTGAAGTATTTATATGACTCCAATTTGAATTAGAGCCGTTGGAGTTGCAGAGGTGTCAGAACCGTACTGCTGACTGGACTTCTAGCCGTTGAGGTTTTCTATACAGTTTGAACCATCAAGGTTGGCAAGGCACAGCTTAGGTCAGACTGGGAAGGTCAACCTTTTGTACCTCAAGCTGTCTTTGTTTTCTGTGGTCTTCAAGCTTGATCTTTGTATTAGAATCTTCATCTTGAGAAGCTGTTGACTAATAGCAGCTTGACTCACAGCAGCTTGACTAAGCATATTGGCTTCAGCAGGTTCCTCAGAAGGTTGGCCTAAGCAGGTTCCTCAGCATGCAGGTTCCACAACATGCAGGTTGCACTCAGGAGGTTGGCCTAAGCAGGTTCCTCAGCATGCAGGTTGCTCAGCATGCAGGTTCCTCAGCATGCAGGTTGCTCAGCATGTAGGTTGGCCTATGCAGGTTACACGAGCAGGTTGACAGATTGATCTAACTAGGTACAAGGTTGCACTACCAACCTTGATCTTTACATGGAGATCAGTCTGTTCCTATCAAACCTATAACTAAGTTTTATAACTAAGTGTGGTTTCTAATAACATCATCAAAACTAAACTAAACAGGGTTCCCAACAAGACATGTAGTTGGACGCTTTTTAAAATGTATAGATATGTATAGATTAAAATGTATGAGATCAAATATTAAAATATAATTGGAAACTTTTTAATATTATGGGAAAATGTGAATAAATGCATGTGTTGTAAATTATTATGTATGCACAATATGGTCGAGTATTTTGCAATCATTCTAATATATTAATTTTATTTATATTATTTAAATTAACTTGTTGGCTTAATTAAGTTTCGAATAATCAATACAAATAAATGAAATCTACAATGGTGAAAGACTTTAATTTCATGATTCTACTGTATTTAAATAAGGGTATATTAGTCTACAAATCAAATGCAACTTACCTTATAAAACACAATCTAATTTTAGATAATAATAAGGGTATTATGGCTGGCCATAATATGGCCACCTAACTTAATCCTTTATGTAGGGTATACCGGTAATAATCTCATCTCAATGTAATAAATGCAAATGCCTAGGAATTATATTAAAATTAAATGTATTATGATGCATCATATTATGGCTTTGTTTTATTCAATATGATTATATACTCGTATGTATTAATAAATAGGCAAAACACATCTCAAGGTCCTTGTACTTTTATTTTTTATTTTAATAGATCCTTATACAATTTTTTAACTTTAATAAGTCCTTATACTTCAAAATTTAATTTCACCAAGTCCTTATTTAACTGAACTAAAACATCCGTTATTATTTCCGTTAGAATAATGTGGCGATAATGGATTAATTAATTTAGTTTTTTTTTTTTTGAACGGTAATTTAGTTTATTTTCAAAACATTAAAATAATAAAACTATAAAAGCTTCGTCCAATTAATTATCTTCTTCCTTCCGTCAATTTTGTTGGCTTTTTACAGATGCCCATCGAAGGGGAATCCGGTAGGTAGGATACGCGTATCCGGTAAGAATCCAGATATTTTTGGAGTTTTTTTTAAAATAATTTTATATTTTGGGGTTTTTTTATACTTTTTTATATTTATTGTCCTAAAATTTAAATTCAATACAAAATCAATATAGTATTTAATTTATGGGGTTTAATTGGAATCTTCATTTTAATTGAGTAGTATTTAATTTATGAATTTTATTTTTATAAAATAGGTGATATATATAATAAAATATAAATATATAAACGTATCATCGACGAATCGCACCCTAAAATTTTTAAAAATCTGTATCCGCGTATCCGAATCGTATCGCCCCGCACCCGCACTCCCGTACCCATGCAACATAGAAGGGGATCAATACAATTGGGATGAATCGGAATAATTAAAGTCGATATTAGCTTTTATCGAGCATCCGTGAAAAATATTTTTTTTTATTTTCTGAAACTTTTTGGAATTTCAATATATATAGCTTTTTCAAGAAGAAATTAATGAGATGAATTAGCTGAAGATCTGGCATGAGTGTCAAGATCAGTTTTTCCATCAATTCGCGAAGGCAACGAATTGCCTGTCTAGGTACAATCTGTCTAGAAGAAGAAAATGATTTGACTTTGTGGTTTTCTTGTTTACGGTTTTCCACAAGGATAAATCAAATTTTATTAAATAAAAAATGGATTGACACCGTTCAATAAAAAACTTAACATATTAGTTAGTTCTGTTAAATACGGACCTTGTGATATGAAAATATAAAAGTATAAGGATGTATTAAAACAAAATATTGTACAAGGATCTATTAAAATAAAAATTAAAAGTACAAGGAACTTGAGAATGTGTTTTGCCTAATAAATATTCTGGATTTAGCAATTTTGATAGAGTCAATAGGCTGAACTTATTAATGACACAAAATCTCTCTCTCTCTCTCTAATATATACTACATATAGAAAGAGAGAGAGTTTGATTTATATGAATCTGTACTATTAATCTTAATCAAATCTATGACTCTCATTGATTTAAGCATAGTTTCAAGGTACAATAAACATGATTTCATTTAAGCATGAATTGGTACATTTAAAAGCACAATTATATAATAAGCATAATTTTATACACATTTAAGCATAGTTTTGTATACCTTTAAACATTTTTAACATTTTAACACGCCAGGATTTAATAACACACGAACCGTTCTCTCTCTCTCTCCCTCTCTCTCTCTATATATACATATATCTATATATATATATATATATTATATATATATATATATGCAAAAAAACCCTCACATGAGAAATAGGAATACATCATGTCCATTAATTCAACATTAGTTAGTGGCTGAGATTAATTAAAAAGAAATAACTATAAGCACCAATTTATATGAATAGAGGGTAAAATAGGCAGATTTTGTAATCTACTCTCTCACCACATATTACCGTCCGGCAATTATGGCTGGAAATTAGAAGGGGATCGTGAAAATTTTTGTGCTTTCATCAATAATTCCAAGCAAGGAAAAATATCTCCTAATTTGTGCTTTAGCTAAGCTTCGTTCATGATACTACATTTAATGCTTTTAGTCGTGTGCTTAAATCAAAAGAATTTCAGTCTTACGTGTATATATAAATATAATTACTCTACTACGTGCTTTAAGTAAACGATGCAAAATGTAATTTAAATACATAGTTCAATATATATATATATTGATTTTCATTGATTATTTTATGCTCTTAAATTATTATATATCATGCTTCATTAAATAATTGAGCTTATGTTAGTTTTGATGCTTAACATTTAAAACTTTCATGCTTATTAGTGGATTATTTCATGCTTATAAGTGTATTTTAAACTAATAAAAGCATGATAGTTGAAAGTATGAAAGCATATTATAAAATAAAACAAAAACAAATAAGAAGCATGATATTTGAAACTATAAGCGTATTTTAAATTAATAAAAAGCATGATATTTGAAAACTATAAGCATATTGTAGAAAAACTAAAAAGCATGATTTTTTAACTATAGGCATATTTAAAACTAATAAGCATGATTTTCTTAACTAGAAACATATTTAAAAACTAATAAGCAGGGTTTTTTTTTTATTTTAATCTTCTTTTTTTTAACTATAAGCATATTTTTTTACTACTCTATACCTCTATACATACAATGAACGCACATCTTGAGGAAAAAAAAAACAAAAAAAAAAAAAAACACAAAAGATACCAATGAAAGAAATGGTTGTGAGATGCAAACGTGGAAAGTAAACCGTTTTTATTTCTTTGTTATGTAATTAAATCCCTTAATTGTTGGGATGCAGTTATTAATAAATATAAATTTATACAATATTACCTATAAACTACCTCCTATAAACGTGTATTCCTTTAATCACATCATTTAGTACTTTCAGCCATAACCATAGATTTAGAAAAATGTATAGATGTGATTCATTCCTATTTTTCACATGGGGACTTATTTCTATATGATCGATAAGTAGTACAAAATATATCACAAATTTAAAAACTTACAATTTCTACCCAATTTTTTAAATTCCTTCCCAATTTACCCTTATTTTCCATTCTCTCTCTCCCCCATGTGATCTTGTCTCCTTCTCTCTCCTCCTTTATTATCTCTCTCTTCACTCTCTCTCATTCTCTCTCTATTTTATGTGAAAGACATACATTTTCTCCCTCCATCTTCTTCATTTTTTTTGTTAGTATTTGTCGATTGTTTTTTTTTTCTATTTTATTTTCTCTTTTTATTTTTTTTACTATTATGTCTTTTTTTTCATTCTTCTTTTTTTAAATTTTTTTTCTTTACCTTTTTTTTTTCCTCATTTCCGTTGCTTTTTTGAGTTTTTTTTTTTTAATATATATCATCAGGTTTTGCATATTTGGTAAGATATTGATAAAATCTTGTCATTCATGTTAATATAGTTGGCAAGATGTCGATGATTATCTTTGATGACTTTATACCGAATAACTTGGCAAGATATGATACACTTCTTACGATCTATATGTATGATTTGATATATTTCTTGTCATCTATATGTATGGATATTAAGGTAATTCTAAGTTATATTTGTATATAATTAGGTAATAAATGATACAATTATTACCATCTGTATGTATGAAGTAATACATTTCTTGTCAACTACCAAAATCTTACCAGTCATTTTTGTCAGATGGTAAGAAGTTAACTATATCTTGCCAAGTATTTGCAAACTAATAAACATGATGCAGATTGCTTGCCAATCAGGTATGTTTGTACTCGGTTTATTTGGTATATCAAAATTATGAAGCATATAAAAATATGGCAATTCCTTACCAATCAGGTTTAGAAAGTTGGCAAAAATTTCAATAATTCTTATAGATGATGTGGCAGGAATTGACAAAATCTTTGCAAGAACTGTCGTTTCTTGCTAATTATACTATAAGGTTTTGTGTGTTAATTGTGATCTTTATCTTTGTTAAATGTGTTAGCAATAACACCATCAGATTTTGTATAGTTGGTAAGACATCGATAAAATATTGTCATTCATCGTAAGATATTTGGCAAGATGTCAATAACGTCTCGGTTTATTTGGTATATCAAAATTACGAAACATATAAAAATATGGCAATTTCTTACCAATTAGGTTTAGAAAATTGGCAAAAAATTCGATAATTCATTGCAAGTTATATGCAAAAGAACACAAGAACAGTAAGAAAAATGAATTAAATCACCATTAACAAAAAATACTCTCTCCTCGGAACCATTCTCGAATTAAAAATATATATATTTTTTTATTGTTCTAGCATCTCAAAAAATTAACTGATGGCTCTCACTTACTGATGACAAAAATGGTGAAACTCTTACTTACTGATGACAAGAAATGGTTAACTTCTTGCCTTGACATGACAAGAAATGGAGTAATATAACTACCATTAACTGCGAGAAAAACAAGGCAATAAATTAAATAATTTTCTACCTACTGATAGCAAGAAATCGTTAGTTACTTGCCAGCAGAAGGCAATAAATGTAATGATTTCTTAGATTAATTGAGAAATTATTTAAAAACCACATTACAGTTGACTTACAATGAAACTCATTTATAGTAAACTCTTACTTACTGACGGCAATAAATTGTTAACTTTTTGCCTTGATAAAGGTAATGCAACTACCACTAACTAGGGAAAATACGAGAAATTATACCATTTATTACCTATTGATGGAAAGAAAACGTTAGTTACTTGCTTGCAGAAGACAAAAAATTTCAATATCAATTTCGAACAATTATTTTCATCTCGATTTGACTAAAAAACTGTTTCTTTCTCTCTCTAGAACCCAATTCATAAAAACAGAATTGCCTCACAAAACTTAATAAATTACTGAATTACATAATTTAAGAAGGCCAAAAAGAACAAATATTGAGAATAAAAATTAAGAACAAAATAATTCGAACAAATAATATGCAATGAAAACAATTTTCTTAAAGGAAAAAACATAAATAAAAAACAAGAAACAAGAAACAAAGAAAAACAAGAAATAAAAAATCCACACAGCCAAAATTTATTTCCTCACGCATGCACACACACACACACAACAAATTACACACACTCACGCACACAGAAACACACACAAACTCACGCACAGAAACACACATGCCGCGCAGCCTTCTTTCAACCAAACTACCGCCGCGCCGTTGCCGAAATCGGCCCACCAGGTCGAGGGTGACGCTGCCGCCATCGATGAAGAGGATAGGGAGGCGATTCAGAGAGAGTTTGTGGCCGAAAAATCCGATAGAACCCGTCGGAAAATCAGCAATAGTCTCTCTCTCTGCTGAAAAACAAGGGCCTTCGAGGGAGGAGGGCATTAGATCCTCTCTCTGCTGAAGAAATCGAGTTCGAGAGATGAAGATTTGGCCATGGTTGCTGAGATTTTTATGTCCGGATTAGATGAAGTGGAGAGAGAAGATGAGCACGTTAGGTGAGATAAAAGGGGAGAGGAGAGAGGGGAGAGGAGAGAGAATGTATTGGGGGTATATTTGTCCATCAATACAAAAATTGAGTAACATTTGTATTTTTTAAGTTGAGCATATATTTTATATTTTTTATGTAGTCTCAAGTATATTGGGATATTTCCTCTATATATATATATATATATATATATATATATATATATATATATAATATACGCATATGGCTACGTAATTGTGGGCTGAATCCTGAAATCCTTGTGTTTGCTATCATACTGGATTCTGAGAATGCCCTGATTACAGAATCCATACTCCTCCTCCGAGGTTTGTAGAAACCGCAAGAGTTCCGCATTCGACAAAGCCTTGGTGTGGACCATAAATCGCTTCGTCTCTTTATCGACACCAACAGCCACCGGAATGTAGCCTCTCAGAGTCGGAGGGCCTAACAACCGCCTCCTGCTGCCGAAGCTCACTGCCCTTCTCAGCGTGCTGCTTTTCACTCCCTACCATATATGCTACCAATAAAATCTATTAGACTCAAATATATACTCTACATGTTGGAAATTTGGTTTTTGACCAAATAAATAATAATTAATATTTTAATTTATTAATTAAATTAAATATTATATTATTGTTCTACTCGCGGAGTAGATGAACGAGGTGTATTTATATGCTCAAAACCGATTTCCGGTGAGTGAGATATAAATATTCTAAGTTTGGTGGAGAGTTACTTCTTTCTTGAAAGAAGTATAAGTATGATGTTTATAAGTGTTTAAACATGTGGGCTAAGTATCAAGTGGACTAAGTGGATGTGTGGTCGACTTCGTCCTAGGCACCTCGGCTTCGGCGTCGGCTTTGGTCTTCGGGCTCGGCATCGGCCTCGGCCAGGGTCCTCGACCTCGGCATCAGCATCGGCCTCGGCCTCGGCGTCAGCCTTGACCTCGGGTCTTTGGTCTTCGGCTTCGGCCTCGGTACTTCGGCTTCGGCCTTGGTACTTCGGCCTCGGCCTAGTCACTCCGGCTTCGGCCTAGTCACTTCGGCTTCGTCACTTAGGCGTCAGCACCTAGCTCAGCTCAGCCCAGCTCGTGTAGCCCATCCGGAAGAGGTTTTGGAAGGTGACTCTTCAACTGAACAGTCAGGTGACTCTTCAAATGAACAGTCAACCCTTTCACCTTTCATCTCCACCACTACCTCAAATAGCCTTTATGGCTGATTAATGCATTTAATGCATTAAATTCCCCTACATAGTGAGCGGCTTATAAATAGAGGGGATTGTAGGCATTTGAAGGACAAGCATAAGACATAAAATCGCATCTTGCTGCATATTTCTCCTTTGTTCATTGTTCGAGCTCAGTTTTCACCTATATCCAGTTCGCCGGAGCTCTTGAGTTTTGCGGTGCTGCTACTCACGAGACGAAAGTTATTTTATCTTTGGGGACGATACGCTATTACCGAGAGCACTACCGGGGCGTATTTCGTCTTGCGGAAAGAGGGTTTTCCTCGACTCGACTTTTATTATTTTATATATATTTTTTGTTCGTTGTAATCTTCATTTACGTTTGTACGCCCGGCAAGTTTGTACTCAATTTTCCAACAATCGCAAGACGAAATATTTACTTGCCTTCCGACGTAACTGAAGATGACGAGCGCTGCTGCTTCCACCGATTC
This sequence comes from Mentha longifolia, assembly GCA_001642375.2. NCBI lineage: Eukaryota > Viridiplantae > Streptophyta > Magnoliopsida > Lamiales > Lamiaceae > Mentha > Mentha longifolia. The sequence continues at coordinate 18,332,580 of CM038115.1, read as the reverse complement.
TAACATCAACGTCTCCACCATTCCATCCATGAGTTCAACTTCGTTGCCATTAAGCTCTTCGACAGCATCAGCAACGATTTCAAACACCGGAGGCTCGACTATGCCTTCATCTAGTTCGTGGGTTTTCAACAACCCATTTATGTCAAGCGGAGGTTCCGGTTCCACCGGCTCCGTTGGTGCCACATTCAGTGGGACTGTGGGTTTCACGTTTAGTGGAACTGTTGGAGCGCCATTCGTGGGCTCGACTATGGGTGCCTTCGGGCTTAACCCAAGTGGCTCCCTTATGGGAGTGAACTCGGCACCTAGGGTGATGCCACCCGCCGAGAAGCCACCGAAGTTCGGAGGAGCCGACTTCAAAAGATGGCAACAAAAGATGTTATTTTATTTAACAACATTGGGAGTGGCGAACTTCCTAACGGAAGATGAACCACCGGTTCCAAGTGCGGAGGAGGCGAACTTCCATGTTCGAGCCTTCTACGACAATTGGCAAAATGGAGATTACTTGTGCAAGAATTTCATCCTAAATGCCTTGGATGATAGCTTGTACAATGTGTACTCCGGTGTCAACACCTCCAAAGGAATTTGGGAGGCGTTAGACAAGAAGTACCGTAGCGATGACGCGGGTACGAAAAAGTTCGTGGTAGCACGATACTTGGACTACAAGATGGTCGATACTCGACCGATGATGGAGCAAGTACAAGAGTTTCAACTCATTGTACATGACATCCATGCTGAGGGGATGGCTCTTCCGGACGCGTTCGTGGTTGCAACGTTGATCGAGAAGTTGCCCCCGAATTGGAAGGACTTCAAGAGCTACCTTAAGCACAAGCGAAAGGAAATGACTCTTGAAGACTTGATTATGAAGCTTCGCATCGAGTCCGATGTGCGCAATCAAGATAAACCGAAGGCATCGGCTGATGCAAAGGTAAACTTGATGGAGAAGGGCGGTCCCTCCAACAAGCGTGATCGCCCAAATGCTAAAGATAAAGGCAAGGCGAAGGGACCATCGAAGAAATTTGATGGTGATTGCTACAATTGTGGCAAGCATGGACATACTGCGAAGGACTGCAAGAAGCCCAAGAACAAAAAGAAGAAGAAGCATGCTGCCAACGTCGCCGAAAAAGACGGCGAGTGGGTGAAAGAAGATTTTTCGGCTGTGGTCACCGAGGAGGTCAACCAAGTTGAAAATCGAGGAGGCTGGTTCATCGACACTGGTGTTACTGCGCACGTGTGTGCCGATAGGAACAAGTTTGTTACCTATCAAGCTGTTGAGGGGAGGAAGCTCAACATGGGGAATCAAGCTTCGTCCGTGGTTGTCGGAGTTGGAGATGTGGTGTTAAAGCTTACATCGGGAAATTCTCTAACTTTGAAAAACGTGCTGCATGTTCCCGACATCCGAAAGAACTTGGTCTCGGGCTCTATTCTAGTTAATAAGGGGTTTAGACTAGTTTTTGAGTCTGACAAGTTTATTTTGTCAAAGAGTGGTACTTTCCTTGGAAAGGATTACCTCTCTGATGGTCTCTTTAGGTTGAATGTATTAGCTATACGCCATGTACCAAAATCTATTGAGAGTAATGAAAATGCTACTACTTCCTCTTACATTGTGGAGTGCTCTGATTTATGGCATTGTAGATTAGGACATGTTAATCTAAATGCTATAAAACGATTAGTAAATTTAGATTTACTAAAGTTAAATGAAGTTAACACTCAAAACAAATGTGAAATTTGTGTTGAGGCAAAAATGACAAAACAACCATTTCATTCGGTTGAGAGGAGCACGAAACCCCTTAATTTAATTCACACCGATGTGTGTGATTTAAAGTATATGCAAACTCGTGGTGGTAAGAAGTACTTTATCACGTTCATCGATGATTGCACGAGATATTGTTATCTTTATCTTTTAAGAGGTAAAGATGAGGCTATTGAAGCGTTTAAACACTTCAAGAATGAAGCCGAAAATCAACTAAGTGGTCGAATTAAGAGTGTTCGAAGTGATAGAGGTGGTGAATATGTTGCTCCGTTTGAGGAATTATGCAACGAAAGTGGTATAATTCATCAAACGACGGCTCCTTACTCACCTCAATCAAATGGCGTTGCTGAACGTAAAAATCGAACTCTTAAGGAGATGATGAACGCTTTGTTGATTAGTTCAGGGTTGCCCCAAAACATGTGGGGGGAAGCTGTCTTGACGGCTAACTACATACTGAACAAGATTCCACTCAAAGGTAAAGATGTTACACCTTATGAGTTATGGAAAGGTTGGAAACCATCGTACAAATACCTTAAAGTGTGGGGGTGTCTGGCGAAGGTTGAAGTGCCTCTACCTAAACAAGTTACAATTGGCCCAAAACGGTTGATTGCATCTTTATTGGGTATGCGCATAACATCAGCGCCTATCATTTTGTTATCCACAAGTCGGAAGTACCCGACATGACTGTGGGAACTACGATCGAGTCAAGGAATTCTTTGAACACATTTATCCTTGTAAAGACAAGGGTAATGTAGAAATCAATTCTAGCAATAGAATTGAAGGTGATGACACGAGTTCTAAATCCGAGGATGAAGAACCTAAGTCACGTAAACGACAAAGGTCTAATTCGGAAGATAGTGAACCGAGACGTGGTAGTAGAGTTCGAAAACCAAAGCAATTTGGTTCGGATTATATAGTGTTAATGTTGGATCAAGAACCAACGACGATCAAAGAAGCTTTTTCTAGATCGGATAGTCCGCTTTGGAGAGAAACGGTACAAAGTGAAATTGATTCCATAAGGCAAAACAACACTTGGGTGTTGGTTGATTTGCCCGAAGGGTGCAAACCCTTAGGATGCAAATGGATCCTTAAAAGGAAATACAAAGCCGATGGATCAATTGACAAGTATAAAGCCCGTTTGCTTGTCAAAGGGTTTAAGCAGAAAGAAGGGTACGATTATTTCGATACCTATGCTCCTGTAACAAGGATTACATCTATTAGGGTGCTTCTTGCGATTGCTGCTTTGCACAATCTCGAGATACATCAAATGGATGTAAAAATAGCTTTCCTCTATGGAGACTTAGAGGAGAAAATCTATATGAACAACCAGAAGGATTTGTAGAACCGGGTCAAGAAAAGAAGGTTTGCAAACTGGTTAAGTCCCTCTATGGATTGAAGCAAGTGCCACTTCAATGACACTTGAAATTTGATAGTGTGATGCTATCAAATGGTTTTAAAATAAACAAATGTGACAAATGTGTTTACATTAAGAACACAAATAACGGATATGTTATTGTGTGTCTTTATGTAGATGACATGTTAATTATGGGTAGCAATATCCTTGTAATTAACGAAACAAAAAGCATGTTAAAGAGGAACTTTGACATGAAAGACTTGGGTTTAGCGGATGTTATTCTTGGTATGAAAATACTAAGGAAATCCGATGGGATTATCTTGTCACAATCTCACTATGTTGAGAAAGTGCTCAAGAAGTTTAACGTTTTTGATAGCGTGCCCGCTAAAACTCCTATTGAACTTAATGTTCATTTGAGCAAGAATCGAGGTGAGTCGGTTGCTCAAGAAGACTATGCTCGTGTCATAGGGTGTTTAATGTATCTTACAAATTGCACTAGACCCGACATAGCATATGCCGTTAACAAATTGAGTCGTTACACGAGCAATCCAAGCAAAGAGCATTGGAGAGCTCTTGTACGAGTTTTGAGATATTTGAAGTATACTCAAAGTCATAGGCTACATTTTTTGAGATACCCCCCGGTACTTGAAGGGTACTGTGATGCGAATTGGATTTCGGACACGAAAGACTCGCTTTCCATAAGTAGGTATGTGTTTACAATTGGGGGTGGAGCTGTTACATGGAGATCCACAAAACAGACGTGTATAGCCCGATCCACCATGGAGTCTGAGTTCATAGCTTTGGATATAGCTGGTGAACAAGCCGAATGGTTGAGAAACTTTCTTAAGGACATTCCATGTTGGGAGAAACCATTGCCTCCGGTGATGATTCACTGCGATAGCCAAGCGGCTATTGGTAGGGCGAAAAGTGGTTTGTATAACGGTAAGTTTCGACATATTCGTCGACGACATAATACCGTGAGACATTTGATCACAACTGGGATTATCTCAGTCGACTATGTAAAGTCGTTGGATAATCTAGCGGATCCACTAACCAAAGGGTTAAACCGTGATCAAATGAATAAGTTGCTAGAGGGAATGGGAGTAAATCATAATTAAGAATTATCATAGTGGTAACCCAACTATGATGATTGGAAACCCCAAGAACTTGGTTCAATGGGAAAACTAAGCTATGAAAGTTCGTGTGAAAACACTCACATTTATCTATTCCCTAGAAAGTCGTTTGAGTGTTGAAAGCTTGCCTAGTGGTGAGGTTAAGTCTATGACTTTTAATGATTCCTAAATACCTCGAGGAGGTTGAGTATGGCAAGATACTCGGTAAAGAATCACCTATATAAGTGTGAAGTGAGGCCGCTTCGTTAAAGAAACACTTATGAATCCAAAGGGGTGTCCAAGGCCGAAATGGATACAAAACGTGAGAACGGATGAGGTTGAGGTGTATAAGCGTTAACAGCGTTGTCTCGGTGCACGCCATGGAGGAATAGTTCAAAGCATTGCGCTACTATGCCGCCTGTGTACCCGATGGTGTTGACTATGGAAGGTTCAAAGTCACAAACTACCTATCCTAATACTTTTATACCTCGTGAGGACTGAGTTTTTGCATTTGCATACATTTGCATATGACTATCTCACTCATGTGGGGGATTGTTGGAAATTTGGTTTTTGACCAAATAAATAATAATTAATATTTTAATTTATTAATTAAATTAAATATTATAATATTGTTCTACTCGCGGAGTAGATGAATGAGGTGTATTTAAATGCTCAAAACCGATTTCCGGTGAGTGAGATATAAATATTCTAAGTTTGGTGGAGAGTTACTTCTTTCTTGAAAGAAGTATAAGTATGATGTTTATAAGTGTTTAAACATGTGGGCTAAGTATCAAGTGGACTAAGTGGATGTGTGGTCGACTTCGTCCTAGGCACCTCGGCCTAGGCACCTCGGCTTCGGCGTCGGCTTTGGTCTTCGGGCTCGGCGTCGGCCTCGGCCAGGGTCCTCGACCTCGGCATCAGCGTCGGCCTCGGCCTCGGCGTCAGCCTTGACCTCGGGTCTTTGGTCTTCGGCTTCGGCCTCGGTACTTCGGCTTCGGCCTTGGTACTTCGGCCTCGGCCTAGTCACTCCGGCTTCGGCCTAGTCACTTCGGCTTCGTCACTTAGGCGTCAGCACCTAGCTCAGCTCAGCCCAGCTCGTGTAGCCCATCCGGAAGAGGTTTTGGAAGGTGACTCTTCAACTGAACAGTCATGTGACTCTTCAAATGAACAGTCAACCCTTTCACCTTTCATCTCCACCACTACCTCAAATAGCCTTTATGGCTGATTAATGCATTTAATGCATTAAATTCCCCTACATAGTGAGCAGGCTTATAAATAGAGGGGATTGTAGGCATTTGAAGGACAAGCATAAGACATAAAATCGCATCTTGCTGCATATTTCTCCTTTGTTCATTGTTCGAGCTCAGTTTTCACCTATATCCAGTTCGCCGGAGCTCTTGAGTTTTGCGGTGCTGCTACTCACGAGACGAAAGTCATTTTATCTTTGGGGACGATACGCTATTACCGAGAGCACTACCGGGGCGTATTTCGTCTTGCGGAAAGAGGGTTTTCCTCGACTCGACTTTTATTATTTTATATATATTTTTTGTTCGTTGTAATCTTCATTTACGTTTGTACGCCCGGCAAGTTTGTACTCAATTTTCCACACTACATACCAACATAAATATTGTGATATTGGTGTAGGGGAGTGATGAGTATCTTGTGTTGATGCATAATTAGAAGTGAACTAACGATATTAAGTTGGTCATGGGATCCTCTATTGCCTACCCACGTGACATCGTCTATTGTATTTGTGGATAGAGGACACATGACAAATCTTAGGGGTTTAGAAATTTCTTAGGTTATGGTATATATTTTCTTATATAAATCTTAAATCATCAATCATTGATTATGTCATGTGTCATTCATCCACGAATGCAACAGACAATGTCATATGAATAGGCAATAGAGGATCCGACCCGAGTAAGTTGCGTAGTAGTGTGTTTGATAACAACTAATTTTATTAGTAGAGAATTAATTATTGGCAACTTGACTAGTTTTGGATTGGGGCTTGGAGTTTGGTGGGGTGGCCGTTAGATATATTTTGGTTTTATGCTACCAATAATCGTAACTATTGGCTATGTTTGGTTGATAGATTTAAGCAAGATAAGCTTAATAATCCGATTTAAACAAATGTTTAGTACCAGCATGATACACAAAATTGGCTGGGATTATGGAAATCTTATGCTCCACTCATGGCGCAGGTGACAAGTTGGAGGGCGTTGATCGATCGACTACCGACAAAGGGATTAATGAGCACTTTCAAAGCTTCTCAAGGCTGCTTGGTAATGGCATATGGGAAAGGAGAATGGGAGGATTATGGTCTTGTGTAATTTGGGTTATTTGAAAGTGGCGTAATTCAGTCACGTTCGACGTGAAGGAATGGGACTTCAAGAGAATTGAAGATGAAACTAAATATCGGTTTTGGACATGGTGCTTGGTGCTAGGACTAGGTTTGTAGATTGGATTAAAACTAAGTTGTATGACTACTGGAATGTTAGCTAATGGATGCTACTGCTTGTACCATACTTATTCAATAAAAGGCCTTTATTTTCTGATAAATAAATAAAAAAAGGAAACTTCATTACATCACAAAATAATGCATTCCATCACCCAAAAAAAAAAAACTCTATTTTACGTCCGTGTGTTGGCTTGATCCTAAATAGTATTAGTAAGAGTTAATTTTTAAAATCAAAGGTTCTAGGTTCAAGTCTTTCATGACGTGATCTTTAAATTTTATATTAATTGTGTTAAAGTATAAAATCAATGAATAACATTATTTTGTACTCACTTTGTCTCATTCTATTTGTGAGTGTGTTGTGATGCCTAATAAAAAATAAAAATAAAAAATAAAAAATACTACTAGTATACAAATAGAATGAGACATAAGTAGTACTCTGTATGTACTTTATCATTTATTTTTTTTGACATATCCTCAATTTACGATTTATTTCATAACTTTTCTATTTAAAAAAATTAAATTAAAATTTTTAATTTACATTTTAGCAAAAATTATTTTCTCTTTAAAAGTAAAAAATTACCCCGTTGAGTATTTCTTTACATTTCACTATTAGAAATTGCCAACAACAATTGTGGCAGTAATATGCCCATTGGGCTGATATATTTGGGCTGTTGGGCCTACGGTGGACTAATGGGCAATGATGTGGGAAATTTAAACATAACCCCCATTTTACTCTCTATAGCACCCTATTTAAAAATTAAATAAAATTACTAATGAATGTACAGTTTTATCCCTATAACCGTTTAGCCCCCAAATTTTATAAAATGATTTTTTTAAAAACCAAATTCCAATAAACGGATCTTTCAGGGGAATTATAATAAAACGATTAACACTATATTTTGCACCACTTATAGATATTTATCCAAGCATTACCCGCCAAAGAACATTCAATAAAGAAGTGTGAAAAAGATTCAACCTCGATTCCACAAGCTGGGCATTTAGCTTCGTCCTCTGTTTGTAAAACCTTCTTACGATGGAGATTAGCTCTGGTTGGCAATTTATCTCACAATAATCTTCAGACCATCGCTATAGATTTAGGAGGTGCGAGTGTTTTCCATAAGGCATCAAATTTTTCCCCCTTTGGCTGTTGCTCCGTGCCACCAGCACCAAGTGACATTAAATACTTGTAGGCACTCTTTATTTAGTAAACTCCAACCGTGCTTCCTTTCCATCTCCATTCGTCTTCAACATTTTAAATAGTCTAATGATTATTCTTTTTAGTTCTTTTTTAAATTGGAGGTTATAAAGAGTAAAATGGGGGCTATGTTTAAAATCACCCCAATTATATTGATCCATTACAAATTTGGACCCTTTTTTGTTTATTTAAATAAAAGAAAAATTAGAATAACTCATTTATTCTCCAATTCATCTTCTATTTTCCATTTCATCCATCTACTAATTCATTGTTGCCTATAATTTTATTTATCTAAACGGTTATACCCATACAATTTTACACTCACGTTAATGTTAAACTTTTATTCTACTCATACTATAATCAAACTTGTCTTAAACCTCGTGTCCTCTCAGGCCTCATACATTGAATTTATAAACGAAAGGAATACATGTTAATGAGCATAATTGGCCCGTTCATGATCATGTCCTAAATTTATATTATATTTTTTTGTTAACAAGACGGATGATGTATTTTATTTTTACAAATTCATTTGAAATGAACCTTTTAAATTTGAATTTAACTTAAAATATTAATTATTTTATTTTCAACTTAATTATGTCTATTTCAAGTTTTTTTTTTTTTTTTGAGATGTGTCACTTATTTCAAGTTTAAATGCAAGGAAATGGAATAAAAATTTATCCACATGAAAGAAAAAGAAAATATGTAAGGCAAAAAAAAAAAATTCTAAATTCCAAAAAACGGAAAAAAGAAAAATCTTTCTTCTTATCTTCAATCTACGCTCTCAACTCCACAGCAGCCATAAACGCTCCACGGCCGAAAATGCAGATTCCGTTGCCGGTTCGAGCTCCGACGCTGCTGTCGCGGCGGAGGCTCTTCGAGCAGAAGCTGTCAGACCTCCATAGATGCACCGACCTCAACGAGCTCAAACAGCTCCACGCGCTCATATACAAGTCCAATCTTCACAGAGACCTTTTCGTCGCGCCCAAGCTCATCACCGCGCTGTCGCTGTGCCGCCAAATGGGGTCCGTGCTCAACGTGTTCGATCAAATTCCTAACCCAAACGCTCATCTCTGCAACACCTTGATTAAGGCATACATCAGAAATTCCGAGCCCCAAAAAGCGTTTGAAGTTTTCTACGGAATGCAAGCTTCGGGGATTGTTCCGGATAATTACACTTATCTCTTTCTCCTCAAGGCTCACTCCGGGATTAGATTCGTCAAGATAATTCATGCCTATGTGGAAAAGTTCAATCTTTACTCGGATCTGTTCATGCCCAATTCGTTGATCGACGCCTACTCCAAGTACGGATCGATGGGCGTCGAAGCAGCGAAGTCTCTGTTTGATGCGATGGAGGAGAAGGATTTAGTTACGTATAACTCGATGATTACAGGGCTGGTTAAGACTGGCCAGTTGAAGGAGGCGAGGCAACTGTTCGACGAAATGCCTCATAGAGACAGAGTGAGCTGGAACGCCATTCTCGATGGCTACGTCAAGGCTGGAGAGATGAGCACTGCGTTCAAGGTTTTCGAGAAGATGCAATCGAGGGACGTCGTGTCGTGGTCGACTGTGATTTCAGGCTTTGCAAGAATGGGCGACATTGAAATGGCTAAGGTTTTGTTTGATAAGATGCCGGAGAAGAATTTGGTTACATGGACTATTATGATCTCCGGCTATGCCGAGAGGGGACTTGCAAAAGAAGCTCTCTCTCTCTACGATCAAATGGAGAAGCAGAACTTGAAGCTAGACGATGCGAGCTTCATTAGTATCTTATCTGCAAGCGCACAATCTTGTTTGTTGAGTTTAGGGAAGAGAATCCACAACACTATCATCAGAAGTAGGTACAATTCTAGCACCTCGATTAATAATGCTTTGATCGACATGTATTGCAAGTGTGGGAGCTTGAACAGGGCGTGGAGATGTTTCAATGAGATGAAACGGAAAGATTTAGTTTCTTGGAACACGATGATCCACGGTCTAGCCATGCACGGCCATGGCAAGAAAGCTCTCCATCTCTTCGAAAGTATGAGACTAGAAAGGGTCACACCGGATAGTGTTACATTCGTTGGCGTTCTCTCTGCTTGCAATCATGCCGGTCTACTCGAGGATGGGATCCGATACTTCTACACCATGGAGAGTAATTACAACATCACCCCTCAGATCGAGCACTATGGTTGCATGATCGACCTTTTGGGGCGTGGAGGGCGACTCGATGAAGCTTTTAGGCTTCTAAACTGCATGCCCTTTGAACCAAATGTTGTAATCTGGTGCTCCCTTTTAGGGGCTTGTCGAATGCATAACGCTCTGGAATTAGCCGAGGAAGTTCATGAACAGTTGGTGAAATTAGATCCAATCAACGCAGGAAAATACTCAACGTTGCCAAATGTTTACGCTGCTGCTGAAGATTGGGAAAATGCTGCGGATGCAAGATTGAAGATGTGGAAAACAGCGAGCAAAACGAGCTCCGGGGCTAGCTCCGTAGAATTAGATGGAGAGTATCATGAATTCACAGTTATGGATACTAGACATCCTAAATCAGATAGTATATATCAGACTGTTAATGGACTAACTCAGCATCTTAGGAAAGTTGCTTGTGCTCCAACTTAGGAATCTGGTATGTACTGTATATGCCATTGAAGTTGCTTTTGATGATAATGAGATGAAATATATGTACAGTTTCCATCCTTGAAGATGATGCAGTCTACTTATTGAATGTGGAATTTGGCATTCATGAGTTGGGAGTTTGGAAGTAAAGATAGATGATGATATGCTTGTAGCCTTGTAGATTTGCTGTATTTGTGAAAGTCTTCTCCTCCTATTTATAAGATAAATACCGTATGCATTTTTACTGGTATTTTCGGATTAATATTTGGCAATTTAATCACCATAAGCAAAATTCTTGATCATAGCCACAACTATAAAAGTGGAATACAAATTTGAGTTGCAAGTACTAGTACATTACATTTTGTGAGTACCCAAAACTCCATTCCTCCTCTTTAATTCCCATTTTTGAGATGTGAGAAAATCCAAAACAAACCAATCCCGTGTCGCCATGTGTGATGTAGGGTTGTAATGAAATTATCCTTGTCAAGATTTCTTGGGTACTTTTTCATCAAGGGATGGGCCCTTCAACCCCCACCACTTTTAATGCACTTTTAAGGGTAAAATGTTCAAAGAATGGCTGAAATCCATCCACATACATATATTCTACAAAAGACTTAACTATCACTACAAATTTTGGATCAATTACTTGTTGCTTTGTAGTCTACTCAGCCTTGACATAACTTGAAAAAAACAAAGAAATAGTATGGGCCTTGAAGCAATTTTGTGGTGTAAATTGAATCTCAATCCAAACCCATCTCAATATTTCCTCTTATCCTTTTTTTATTTTTTTTATTTTTTGAGCTATCCATCATTATAAAGCATTGCCCTTTTCTGCATGCAAATTATACATCATATCTAGTGAAAAGATAGAGTTTAGATCACCATGGAAGCTTGCTTTCTCTCATCAAATTCTTTCTCCAAAACAATGGAGCCTCTTTCTCCACTTAAAGGAAAGATTTCTACATTCAAAAGGAAATTTGGTGCTCCAATTTCTGTAGCATGTATGTTCTTCCCTCCTAATTTTCTTCTTTACCTATATATATATATATATATATATATATATATATATATGATAAATTCTGTAACTATAATTATTATGATGCATGGCCCACTAATCAAGAACCGATCAAAGTTAAGAGATCAAGAACTAAAAGAAAGCTCGAATCTTGTCCAATAAATCAAGAACTGATCAAAGCTCGAATCTTTAATGGAAAACAGGTTGCTTATCTTCGCCTCAGGATGAAGAAGGGCCGTATTTGAGGTCCGACTGGCGGGCCTTCCGGGCCCGATTAGTGGCCCGGCAGCGAGCTTCGCCGCAGGAGGAGCTCGCCGGAAACCAGCAGCTCCCGGCAACCCCGATCGGAGACAAATGGGCCCACAAGATCTACGAGCCGGAGAAAGGGTGCCTGCTGATCGCGACGGAGAGGCTCGACTGGCGTCCACATCTTCGAGCGGACGGTGATCCTGCTGCTGTCGACAGGCCCGGTGGGCCCGACGGGCCTAATTCTGAACCGGCCGTCGCTCATGTCGATCAAGGAGATGCGGTCGTCGGCGGTGGAGCTGACGGGCCCGTTCTCCGGCAAGGCGCTGTTCTTCGGGGGCCCGCTCGAGGAGGGCCTGTTCCTGGTGAGCCCCCGCGGCGGCGGCGACGGGGTGGAGAGGAGCGGCGTGCTCGAGAAGGTGATGAAGGGGGTCTACTACGGGACGAAGGAGAGCGTGGGGTGCGCGGCGGAGATGGTGAAGAGGAGCGTGGTGGAGGCGGAGGAGTTCAGGTTCTTCCACGGCTACTGCGCGTGGGAGAGGGAGCAGCTCCGGGATGAGATTCGGGCCGGGTTTTGGACGGTGGCGGCCTGCAGCCCGGCTGTGATTGATCAGACTAGAGTGGGGAGCGTCGGCCTTTGGGAGGAGATTTTGGGCCTCATGGGCCCGAGGAAAGTTTGGTGAATTCGTCTTCGATCTTTGGACCCCTTGTCTTGTCCTTGTGTAACTATATACTGTACACTACTTCCATGCTTCTATATGTTTTTTGTTTCCATTTATTTCAAAGTTAATTAACTTGTAGCTTATACGGTTAACATGGTTGGTGTCTTAATTCCTCAAAGTGTTCCGTGTCAAGAACAGAATAAGTAGTGTGCTCAAGTGAATCCAGAAAGCAATGCCACAATCAGAGAAACAAGTGCATTATCAAAACTACAAAGCCACAATTGAAAGAGAAACTTATCACCAAGAATTTCCACAAACAGACACAAGTATATAATTCACAAAAAAAAGTCTATATTAGTTTATAATGTAGGCTAATATCCTTGTTTGATAGTCACACCAATAAATGTTGGGGCCCCTATATTGGGTCAAGGTCCGGTAATTAAAAGCACTATTCCTTCAAGTTTATAATGTCTCCTAGCTGATCCCTGCCAATAATATAATCTCATGTGAATATTAAATTCATATTAAAAAAAAATAGAAAAATAGTAGTAGCTTCTTTCTCAATCTATTTATTCATTGTCATTTTCAAACAATCATATCAAACAAGCCCAATAATAAGCTCAAAGTGGTCCAGCTCAAACTGACTTTATCTAGGCCACACTATGTGTTCGATAAAGTTTAATAAATCATATTTAAATTATATTCAGACATAACAAAAAGAGTAAAATACATAAAAATAATTAGGCGACCACACCTCCTTCAGAACTGGCTTTGATCCCATCAACAACACTTCTTCAAGAAACATATGTATACATAATACACACACACACACACACACACATATATATATATATATACAAGTATAATATACATCACATGTATTCGTATATGGCTATGTAATTGTGGGCTGAATCCTAAAATCCCTGTGTTTGCTACTTGTTCTCAACCACTCTTCAAAGGCTTTAGCATCATACTGGATTCTGAGAATGCCCTGATTACAGAATCCATACTCCTCCTCCGATGTTTGTAGAAACTGCAAGAATTCCGCGTTCGACAAAGCCTTGGTGTGGACCATAAATCGCTTCGTCTCTTCATCGACTCCGACAGCCACCGGAATGTAGCCTCTCGGAGTCGGAGGGCCTAACAACCGCCTCCGGCTGCCGAAGCTCACTACCCTTCTCAGCGTGCTGCTTTTCACTCCCATGTATATGCTCTACCAATAAAATCTATTCATTAGAGACTCAAATATATACTATATATCAATCAATATGAATTTATTGTGATATTGGTGTAGGGGAGTGATGAGTATCTTGTCTTGATGCATAATTAGAAGTGAACTAACGATATTAAGTTGCGTAGTAGTGTGTTTGATAACAACTAATTTTATTAGTAGACAGTTTAATTATTGGCAACTTGACTAGTTTTGGCTTGGGGCTTGGAGTTTGATGGGGTGGCGGTTAGATATATTTTGGTTTTATGCTACCAATAATTGTAACTATTAAAAATAAAAATAAAATAAAACTGTTTTTTTATGGAGATAAATTTGTCGGTACGGCAAAGTTATGTGAAGGATTTTCTCAAACCGTGAGTTGATTCACATTTCACATCACTGAGGTGGTACATTTTGTGTACATAATTTGTACAATCACGATGACGTCACTCGACAAGTTGTTCATGTAATTTAATTCCTGGATATATACAGCCGGCCTAAAATCATGTTTGTACAAACTTGAGTACAAATCTTGTGACACAATTTCTTTAAAAAAAACAAAAAATAAAACTGTGACGCTATCCAATTGTTTACGTAATAGGGTGTAAATTATTGATGGTTCTTGCACACACAAAGACAAATCATTATGTGGCTCTGATACGAGGTTGTCTATATACTAGGGGATGTTTGGTTGTTAGTGTTGGCTAAAATTTATCTTATGCAAGTGTGTTTAGTTTGATAGACAAGACCTAATACCATATTTCAGTCATGCATGCACAGTCTTGCATTTTCAGTCTTGGTTTTTATCGAGGAGGACTCGAACTCGAGACTTTTTGTCACGAAAGTCCTAGACATTGATCTCACTATCATTAATGAGAGTTGCAAAGATCACGCAAAAACTGGCGAACGAATAGGAATAGTAAAAGTTATCAGGTTCCCCCAATTATAATTCAGCTGGAACATACATCCTTTCTACTGCCACATTAATGAGCCAACTGGATTTCGGATTACAAATTGCAAACAACATGAATTATATTTCGACTTCAAATACAACAAGGAGTGTCAACCTTAATTCGATTGTCGCGTGCTCTAGACGACAGGGACATCAAGGGATCCAACTGAAAGCAATCTTGGTAATATCTGTGCCATTAGGTGATGAAATATCAACAATTTCATCATACAAGTTAGAGAGCACAAGAGATTTTGAAATGCATACCTCTCCGAGTTTGGCACTAATTTTCAACGGAACGAAATCATCAGCTCTGGTCACACCAATATTTACAATTGCAGTAGCAGCACCAGCCTCATGAGCAGCTCTGCATAAATTGGTTGCATTTTATGATCTAGGAAAGCAATGAAATTAGGCAGACAAGAAGTTGTCTAAATTACGGCTTAAACATTGGCCGATCCTCGACTTCTTAAATTGTTACCCGTTTTAAAGTTAAACCCTTCATCTCCTATCCAGTAGAATAGGCAACATATACAACTTCCCAACCAAGTAATTTCAAACTAATCGCATGAATGAAAGGAAATGTATGATTGCACTATTTGCTTCAAGTATAATATTACTACGAATGTATAATAACTTTTTCTGTCTACTTAAAACGTGCAGAATGTAAAAGTAGACAGAAAAAGATAAATAACTATGTTTACGTGAATGTAAATGACGGACCAAGTTTACCTAACGAGTCGGAAAGCAGACATGGTCATCAATGCAGAACCAAGTACAAGAAAAGCATCGCATTCTTTTGCTGCTTTTATTGCTCTATCTGATCTACCCTTTGGAACGTTATCACCAAAAAAGACAACCTGAAAACGTATTACCTCTATGAGAGAGTGAAGGGTACCTAGCAGCCATATAATGTAAAAATACAAGGCTAAACATACAAAAATAAACCAGCACAGTGGCAAGAAAGTAAGGGAATTTTCTTCAGAATGACTAGGTTATACAAAAATGCATTTTAGAAGAGGGACACTAAAGTACATGAGAGATTTGAAGAGTTCAACCAAAATTTTGCTACCTCAATTGGAAGGAGAGAACTTTTTATGTCCAGGAGGCATGAGAAGAGAATAAAAAAAAAATTAAAGTATGAATTGCCAAATTTATGGATACCAAACCTCGCA
Source organism: Mentha longifolia (assembly GCA_001642375.2). NCBI lineage: Eukaryota > Viridiplantae > Streptophyta > Magnoliopsida > Lamiales > Lamiaceae > Mentha > Mentha longifolia. The sequence continues at coordinate 18,316,850 of CM038115.1, read as the reverse complement.
TACTAGAACAAAATAACCACCCTAGTGATGGACCCATGGTTAATATATATGACAATAAGTGACTTAAAAGAAATAGTTTTCATAGAAACAAAAACTAAAAGAAATAGAAGTGATATCAGATACACAGTTCCTGGTGGAAATCAAATTGATACCTTTTTGTCAGTAAATATATAATGCTGATTCTCCTTGGGAAGTCTCCGCCAAAAAAATCTATAGCTATCATAAAAAAGGGTGGAATTGAAAATTCACCAAACGGGGCTTTTCATTGTTCAATTTTTTGGATCAGATATCCTTCACATGAACTAGGCTGTTAAAATATACTATTTCTAAAAAAATGAAAAGCCAACTAAGTTTTTTGTCATAATATAGAATCTTTTACCTCAATGATCATTCGATTACATTATATAATAAGTTAAGGTTATATATTCCCTTTCACCATTTGTTGAAATAACACTCTGTTTTCTATTAGTTATGATTGTTAATGATATGAAGATGAGGTTATTACTAGTTCATAATACCATACAAGTACGATCTTAAAGTCTGTAGCACATACAAGCTCAACAAATACAAAATTTGTTTTATGCAAAATGAAACAAAAAAATCAGGACAGGAACCAAATAATATGGTGAAGTACTTACATCAGGTTTCAATATTCCATCACATTTCTCACAATTTGGTATATGGAATTCCTCCTCCCAGAACTTCTCGTCAATCTCAATATCACCATCAGGCCTTTGCTTCATTCCAAAGCTCTTGTCTGAACGGCTGTCATAATCTAAACTTTCAATTGCTTCTGCCCACTGCAAAGACATTAGATGTTGAAGCATGAGGTCAATAGACTACAGTGACTAATGAACTAGCCTGCACAAAGCAACGCAAAGAAAAATCTACAAAGAATTTCAAACTTGTCAGCTTCATCATGGGGTCTGACATGGAAAGATAGACGAATGGTAAGTTTATATAGAATGGAATGAATAGAAGATACTCCCTCCATCCCACTTATAAAGGGTCATTTTATTATTTTAATAGACTCAGGTGAATAAAAAATGGCCCTTTATAAGTGGGACAGAGGGAGTACTAGTTTTCTTCTCAATTATGAGTTCCTTTGTAATTGAGTGAATGCAGTTGAGCAAATAGAAATGAGGTATACATATCTGGACTAAAAGAACTACAGAAGTCACCAACAACCTGCTGATAAGTCGAGCAAGAGTTTTCTTTAGATTGAGCACAATCATGCTCCAGAGAATAGCCTAGCGTGATTCAACTAAAGTTGCGACCATGTTAAGGCTTTCTTGTAAAGAATTTTGTTCCCCTAGAAAATAATTCATTGGAGATACTTACGAATGTTATTGTAACTAGATAATTCATATGCCTCACTCACTAACACAAGCAATACTGACATGAAATGTCTCCTGAAGTAAAATGCATCATCTTAATTACAAAAATAATTTGCACCATTATTTAAATATCTATTCAAAGGGTTGTAACAGTTATGTATTCATATTGTTCTCCTTCACTATTGCATTCCAACCTTTTACTTATGAAGGTGGATTACAGTAAGAAGAATAAACAGAAGAAAAGCCAACAATTATTTCAAGTTACCAACTCTGAATTCTATAAATTTCCCCAAGTTTAACATATGTATGCTAATCAAAGTACTCAACCTGTTATAAGATGAAAAACTTCAAAACATCTTGGAAGTTGGAACCATTGTAGTTCTATCCAGTATGTTACATGAGTGGGAAGAAAAGACCCAAAATAACATGCACTTAGGTGCGGAATAAGCGGTGCACTCCAAATTGCGCTGCACTCCAAATTGATGTGTGAATAAGAATAAAAAGCGCAGAATAAAAGTAAGATGGTTTAACCAAGAATGATATGTAGAATGATCATCCATGACGACTACACGCTTTAGTACAATGTCGATTCTAACTATAAGCAAGAACTACGGAAACACAAATATAAAAAGGTCCAGGATCTACAATTTGGCTTATATCCATAAAACGAATTGCTAAATGTCGAAATAGCCTCTAAAATACATTCCAATACCACCAAAACAAATAGGTGAATCATAATTAGATATATGATGCATGGAAGACATCATTTCAGATCAAATCATGTTAACAATAATAAATAACTAAAATAAAAAAATTGGTTACGAATCAAGTTATGTCTTCTCATAAATACTTCAAACCATCAAGATTTATTTGTTGAAAGAGGTCAAGGCAAAACTAGTTGAGGGAACTATTTGTAAAGTTAAAGTAAGATCTAAGTTTCTTTACTAAACAAAAAGTACGAAACGAATAGCGTAGATTTTCAGAAGCAACCTTTGGGTTTAGAGCCTTCACTTGATCCTGAAATGAACTTCGAGGAATAGAAAAACCACACTCTGTACAAGCAACAATATATACAGTCCCATGCAACTCTAGAGGATTGCTTCCAGCACGATGGTGCAACCTGTGAAATAGAAATATAAATAGTGCTATCATTATCCGTATATGTATGTTTATATAAGTAGTACAAATATAGACCTGACCTCATTCACATAAGCATGATACCAACAGTTAACCAGTCAAAAATTCTTTGCATAATTGAACAGTTAGGTTATGTTACTCAATTATGTTAGTCTTTATATTTAGCACATGGCTTTTACAAGTTATCTCAATTACAGTCTACGTTTTGCAACTATGTAAAATTTTAAAATTATTTTAAAAAATAAAAATAAATAATTAATCATACTTTTAACTCAAGTATAACATGAAAAAATTATATAATCTGGGGGAGCAGAGTGCTAGCAATTACAGTATTACTTAAAAAGGGGATTCTAAAGAGTTTTTGCGATTTAAAATGTGCAGAAGACATAGCAAACAGTGAAGATCGCATAATCCAGAACACTGTTGTTCAAATGTATGTCAATGACTCAATATAAGTAAGTACTAAATATAAGTATGCACAGTGGTCAATTCCCAGGATCAGGCAGATCCCTATACTATACTGTCTCTCAACCTGATATGTTAGAACTTCTACTCCTAACTAAAGTCTAAGAAGTATATAAGTTATAACAGCCTTAAGAACAATTTAAAACTAGATACCTTGAGTCAATAGCCATTACCGGTCTACATTTTGAGTCATCATAAATTTTACACGTCCAGCTTTCTCGAGAGAAGCTAATGCCATATGTGCAGGCCCAGGTTGTGCTGTAGTAAATTTTCTCCATCCAGCATAACTCCTAGCCCAATACCGTCTCCGGGCGCGACTTGACCGCATAAATTCCTAATTTAAGATAGTGTGTAAAAAACATTAACTCTTGAATCATCTACCAACAAATATGCATATTAACTCACACTAAAAAAAAATAAAAATAAAAAGCTAAAGAAGGCAAAAAGGAATAACTAGTATAATAATATGAAAAGGGAAATAATACATTTCTGAAACTCAAGTAGGTCTATGTAAATGACAAACAAAAAGAAACACAGATTGTTCAATGTAAGTTGAAAACAAGTGATAACAGATATGTCATCCACACCACACAAAGTCCTTTTCAAATTGTTTTAACAAAAAAAAAAATATGTGCGAACTAACAATACAACATTAAACTAGTTATCTTATGAACCAAAAGAAAAGAGGAAAAAAGGGGGAAATCTCAAAAGCTAGATTTCAATCACACGATAATATACTATTAAGCAACTCTCTACATGCTCTAGGAACTAAGGCAGGAAAGAATGCCCAAAAGAAGATGCAAATTGTTGTTTGTTTCGAGCTTACCTATAAGGCTTTCATAATCAAGCTTTTTATAGACAACAAATACACACAATTGATTGTAAGTTAGTCCAATGCTTGCATATAACAATGATGCATGGGAGTTTTTAAGCTCTAGAAGAAGTATACAATAAAACAGCACAACAATCATATGGATCTACGGCAATCTACTCATACACCATACTAAGTAACACCACAGACCCAAATGCAGGGAGAAGTTGGCAAAATTTAAAAAGAAGATATACTCCCTCCGCCACGAAATGCTTGCATAATTTGCCATTTTAGTCCGTCCTCAAAAAGATTGCACATTCCTTTTTTGGCATATACCCCACTCGCATCCATTCACACTTTTGGTGGGACCCATGTTCCACTCACACAACAACTAACCAATACATTAAAACCCATGTTGGCCCATCATATGCAAACTTTCCATGAACGGAGGGAGTAATATATATAAGCAGGAAATTCTTTATATTACCTGGTGAGTGATTGGCCGGAAACCAGTGCTGTAAGCTCCGTTTGGACTGCATTTAATTTAAATGGAAATCAATCTTAATTCAGGAAACGAATAGGAAATGGATTATCCCCCTATTATCTGATGATTCTTTTAGGAAAAAGACAAGTGTATCCAATGTATCACATTTATGAAGTTTGCAAGAAGAATATAGAAATTACAAATGGCATCGCAATAAATGACAATTAACACAACAGAAAAAGGACATAACATGGCAGAATTTGATGGAAAATAAGTTCAATAACTAGCATAAATAAGAAGCAGAAAGAAAAGCAAGTATTCATGAAATACCAACTGTGGCATATGTTGCTACAGGAAAAGCAAATTAGTGAACCTAATCCTACAAAGTAAAACATAGGACATGAGATATTTTCATAAATTTCATTTTTACACAAAAAAGTTCAATGAAGACAAATCTGAAGCAGAGCATTCCATACAGGCTCACAATCCTTACAGTGCCATTCCAGGCATACTAGGGAGTTTCTAATCTCAGAAGTATCATGTATTTCAGAAAGGGAAAAAAGAAAGGGGGGGGGGGGGGAAGAGACAGAGAAAGATCTGTATGTAGAGTCATAGTTGATATCAATGTATCATCAAGAAACTTCCATACAAGGTTGTAACTTAACCTCCGGTAATCAGGAATTCCGCTCTCCGTGCTTATCCCGGCTCCAGTCAAGATAACAAGCTTTGAGCTGCAAAACGATAAAAACATCTTCAGACACTGGACTATCAAAATCATTTAGAATGAAGGCCTCGAATTCTAGTTTGACATCTAATTTACAGAATCAGACTAACTTTATTCAGAAGGGAATATGGTTCAAACTTTATCTCATGAAAATGGCATGTGAATCTAATTTTCTAACAAAAAATAAAAGAAGCTAAGAAATACTGTTTACATAAAAAATGGGGATTTTACTAAAGCTGTCAAGATCAATGCCTTAATATTGGACATCGAAAAATTAAAGCAGATTTGAGTTAGATATTGGAGTAGAAAATACAATAATTTTAATCTAGAGGTGCCAAGCGCCAACATTATTGAAGGAACTTAAGTGCAATATGATTCTGGTTGAACTTTAACTGACCCAGTTAGGAATGTACTCTCCTAGTCTGAGATACGAAACATATTATGAGTCAAACATTGAAATTCAGTTTTATCAGGAACAATGTCACTAGTAAACTTAATGGGTCTCACAGGAAGCTGATGATCAGCCCCCCTTTTGACATGATTCAGCAAAATAATCTTTTGTAAACTAAATTTTAGATACATATATATAACGCAATAACAGAGGAGGCAATCTCTAGAGTTGAACGAAACACACAGTAAGGCAATAACAGAAAGCTAACCATACATTATAAGGCAAGATTAATCTTTTATTCAATATCAAGCAATTTCTGCAACTAAACAGTAATTTTCAGTTGGAGGCTGATGAACAACTTGGAAATTGACTTCTCACATTAATCGTAAGGCTAATTAAACCAAAAACAATGCCAAACGGAAACTTCAACTAAAGTAAAATGAAATTACTATCTTCGCATTAGATCTTACAGTTGATTAAATTTCTAAATTGAGTTTCAAGTATAAGAGTTACTAGCTACTGTTACCAAGCTATGCCTGAAATACATTAAAGTGTATTCATCTAACATATTTCTAAAAGTTTGTTCAAATAATATTTTTCTGGAAGAAGGTTCGTGTATCATCCCAAGACCTTGAACGACACCAATAATACCTTCTCTCAAAAAATTGATATAGAAGATTGACATCTTTGTCTCTGGGAGGATCTGCATTTGGAACCATCATTTTTTCTTTCAAGTAATTTGAAGGTAATTCTTTATTCTCCATTGTTGCTCCAGTAGGTGTTATGCGATAATTACGCTCAAACTTGAGAGATCCGCAGAAAGATATGAGTCTAGGCCTCCAAAAAGTTTCTTTTTTTCTACTAATTGATTGAATGGTTTCTGCCGTAAATAAAGCATGTTAGAGAATGATCAGTTGGTAAGACGCTTTCCCTCCAACCAAGAGGTCGGAGGTTTGAGTCACCTCGGGTGCGTGTGTGTGAGTGTGTTGTGTTGCCTGATCAAAAAAAGAAAAAAAGGTGGATAACAAGAATAACTTAATGCAGAGAAGACTTACCAGCTAATAACACCCTCAGCGACTCACTTGTACCACCAACTTTCTGCATGTTCAGGTAAAACATGACTGAATAGAAGTTTAAAATGTCAATAAGCGCCAACAAACTTCTACTCTTCACATACAATTTGTATCCTTTTAGATATTCTCAATCATACAAGCTCATGTGAACATGGAAACACATTTTCGGGTAACCATAGAGATGCTTGCAATCAATATAAGTGCCAGATAGCTAGAGGTAGAAAGAGGAGCAAGTTTGAAAAATGAACTTTGACTCGGATTGTACTTAACTCCACACGGTACGACTTTCCTTCCAAGATCATGACACAAATTGAGGCAGCTAATTTTTTTCATAAAGCATGTAAAATGGCAAACAAGAAAGAAGCATGGTCACTTGCCAAACTATTTTAATCTAAATACAAACTCAGATTCAATGAGTAAAATTAGTAGAAACAATCTCGTCCCATTTTCATTGTCCATTGATTATATTTTTGGCACTTCCCGTCTTATCTTGCTTCGTCTAGTGGGTGCACGTGCAACTTAATACCCAGCATTTCGAGAAAATGCTACGAAAGGCTGCTGAATGAAACAACTCTCCTCCTCAAGAAATTAGGAGAAATGGGAAACCATAGTCTAAAATCTAAAATAAACTATCTGATCAGTCCTTTAATAGTGAGATTTGCATCATTCAGTAAACTAAAGCAATATCACCACGAGAATCCATATCTTAATGTGCACCAAGTCTGAACGACGATCATTTAACCTTTATACTTCAGAATTTAAACAAAGCTAGATACTCGGAAGAGTAATGATGGCATAATCGAAATGCTGCCATTGCTCAAGCAAATACCAACATATAGTATCCTACTTTAGATTTCAAAGAACTATTCGAATTATAACAAAAGAAAACCAGCAAAAGGAAAATAATTCGCTCTGTCCTGCGAGTGGACGCCGGCGATCGGAGAGAGATACTTACAGAAAAGAAAGAACGGTGCAGAGGTGCCATCAATGCCATGGGGACGCTGGATTAATGTTGTTTGAATATTGGTTAGAGGAAAAAGGTGCTGCTGAAATTCATGGGAAGCATCGATGGTTTGGAAGTGGAACTGGGGTCGCAAAGCAATTGGCCGATGCTCCACCACGTCGCGTCTTCCCTACCGCTTGCAGCGCGTGCGCTACTGCAAAATTCTTCGAGGGTCAAAACGGCGGGCCGGGCTTTTATCTAAAGAAACGTCCAGCCCGAAAACTTATGGGGTTGACAAATTCAAGGCTCAGCCCGCCTTACAAACACTTTTTTAACGTAAAAGTGTTTGGGCCGGGCCTAGATCGATAGAATTTTTGCCAATTGCCATTTTGGGGCAGCCCAACCCGGCTCAAAATTATGATGAGCCATAAATTAGCTTACCGATCTCTCCGTCTCTAATATATTTCCTCCGTCCCAAAGATACCGTCATATTTCTTTTGATAATAATTTTATGTTCCATTTGTTCCATAAATTTGGGTACGGAAATTAAGAGAATATGTTATATTTTTGCAATTAAAATTTATGGGATGAATGGAGCATAAAATTATTATCAAAAGAAACATGACACTATCTTTGGGACGGGGGAGTGTATGTTAAATTTAAATTGGCAAAACTGATAAAGGTATTGTAAGTGAAATATGGATTACATTTATACGGGTGAAATTTTTGGAAAATAACACATATATGAGAAACATTTCAAAAATAAATCTTTAAAAATATAACTTGTCAATAAAAAAAAGTGTTTGTAAGAACTTAAAAGGAGTATAAATAAATAAACCTTTTTGTGGTCACACAAGCATATTTTGTAATTTAAAAGAATTTTGAGGATGTTTTTATATGGATTATTAAGTTTCCATTTTAAATCTCAAAGTACACATTATTGAAATTAAACTTATAGAAGAGAAGCAATTAAGATACTTTATTCACAAATTTAAAATGTGTTCTCAGTTTTTTTATATTTACATCTTGATAGATATTCCTAGTCTCAAATTCGAACCTGTTAAAATTTTTAAAACTCTTACATTTTCTAAAGGGGCATTATTAGATATACCCATTTAAACTTAGTCAACAAGAATTATAGCCACCAACTTAATAAGTATAAATTATACCCACTTTTTAGCTATTTGGACAAAATTACCCTTCTGACTTTGACTTTACAGTCGAACTATTGGAATAAAATACTAAATTGTTCCAATAGTTACTCTTTCTCTATTTCATTCTTTACGTATTTTTTCTTTTGCTTTCACAATTTGTTATTTTTATTTTATTTTAAAACTTGTAATTTTCTTTTTTTTTCTTCCTCATTTTCCTTCTGAATTACCCGAAAATATTTTTTTATTGAATTTTATATCTGATACGAAAATATACTAAATTGTTACAATAGTTCCAACTAAAATACTAAATTGTTCCAACAGTTCCAACTAAAAGTTGAAACTGTTTGAACAATTTAGTACTTTAGTTGGAACTAAATGTTAAATTGTTCCAATAGTTCCAACCGAAACGATTAGAAGAGCATAAAAAAGACAATGAATGAGAAAAGAATTCCCACAAAATTGGGAGAAAATTGCTAGAACAGTGAACAACAATGAGTGGGAAAAAAAAACAAGAAGTTATATTCATCGAATTTTAGAAGAAATTTATTTCTCTTGGATCATCAACAAATGAAACAACAATACAAGCACTAACAAGAATGCGGACACACAAGCACCAACCTGCAAACTCCAACCTCCATCAATAACCAAATTTTGTTCATCTCTACACCACTCCTCAAGAACACACACGCACTAACAAAATTTCTAACGTCAAATGCAAACCAAAAAGAAATCATGTACCCAGTTTTTATCAAAAGGAAATCAAGAACAAGCTAAGAAAAACGATGCACTCCAGATCTAGAAATCCCAATCACCAAGATCTGTGAAAGAGAAAAAATCAAACCCCAAAAATCCCAAACGGCACCCAAATCGACTACACGGTCAAGTACATTGCGTGAAGCTCGACGACGGCGCCGCCTCGAACATCAGGTGCCTGACGCTCGGCTATAGGAACTCGATTAACCCAGTGGTGTGCGCGGTAGTGGTGGGGCCGGAGCTATTCGTGCAGTGGTGCGACGCGTTGTGCAAGGTGGTAATTTTGGGGGTGGACAGGAGCTGCCCGTACCAATCTAGAAATCCTAGATCTAGAAATCAAAGTGCGGCGGAAATTGAAGTTCCCCAGATCTAGAAACTTTAATCATGATGCGATAGCAGGCGGCGGTGGAAATCTCCAGCATTTTATGATGGTGGCAGGCGATGATAAGGTCGGAATGGAGAGAGAGCGAGAGAAAGAGGGAGAGGGAGAGAGATAGAGAGATAGAGAGTAGGAAGTGGGAGAGAGGAGCGGGATATACGATCTGGGGAAGGGACTCACTCGGGTTTCAATTGAAAAAATAAGGGCATTTTTGTCCGAAAATACAAAAGTTGGGTATAATTTAAGTAAACTATGTTGGTGGGCATAATTCTTGTTGCCTAAGTTTACATGGGTATGAGACACCATTGTCAGTTTTCTAAACCCAATTAAAAAAGTAATGTCATTACTCATACGGGTAATTCTAAACATAGCCCCCCAATTTACTCTTCATAGCCCCCTTCATTAAATAAAATAATAAAAATATTATAGAGTTACTATCTTATCCCTATAACCCCTCGGCCACGCACGTCAGTCATGGATTTGCAAATTTTCCTTTCGTCTTCAATGTACCATCTGCATCATCATCGAAGAAGTCCATATATAAGCCATTCTAAACAGAATATCTTCTCTACAACCCTCCTCAGACAACACAAAAAAACGCACATAAAATCGAACTGTCGAATCCAATAATTTTATCAATATCATATCGGCTTTTCAAGGAACGAGTTGCAATTCTATATTTTCAATAATAATTCATAACACAACTTTATAGAAATTGCGATGATAGGACTGGCAATTTTTTATATGAATGGTGAAATCTATAAGTTTTTTTGTTTTTCCATTTTATATGTTGCTTAAATTTTTAGATTAAAAGCCTCCATTCTCCTTTTTATAATTTCGTATGGTATCAAATTATATAATTCTTCCATGTGTCCCGTCATTCTCATAAAATACATAAGTTGGAGAATATCATCAAACCGTTTAAAGAAAACTGATAATATGGAAGGAAATTGAACAAAATAAATAAATCTCGAAATTAAAAAGCGGAATGTGTTGGAAATTTAGTTTTTGACCAAATAAATAATAATTAATATTTAATTTATTATGAAAATTAAATGTTAGATTATTGTTCTACTCGTGGAGTAGATAAACGTGGTATATTTATATGCTCAAAACCGATTTCCGATAAGTGAGATATAAATGTTCAAAGTTTGGTGGAAGTTTTTTCATTATTTAATGAAGTGGGAGGAATACCACATCAAATAATTATTGATGTGGTGTGATGTTTAAAAGTGTTTAAACATGTGGGCTTAATAATAAGTGGGCTAAGTAAGTGGATAAGTGTGTGGTTAGGCTCTCGCGTGAGCACACACTCGATCCAGCTCGGGTTTCATGGCCGTGGACTTGGATCTTGGCGATTGGTCCTTTGGCTGGTTTTTGGGCCTGTTCGTGGGCTTGTACTTGGGCCTTACATACTATATTTTTTGGACCACCAAAACTATAGTGTTTTGGACTTGTGCAACATGAGCCTAATCCGTCTTGTGAGCCCAGGGTGTTTCACACGTCCCTTTATTTCCTCCACTTCCTTCAACGGCCAAGTAATGACGTAGTTGCCCATTAATGCCGAGTAGTGGCGTAGTGGACAGTTAATCCTCCCATGGTGAGTCGTCTATATATAGAGAGACATGGCTGCATTTGGGTGGCTGCATTTGAGTGATACACACATCCCAAATGCACAAACTCATCTTGCTGCATACTTCTCTTCCTTGTTCATTTCCGAGATCAGTTTTTTGCCTTCATCCAGTTCGCCGAAGCTCCAAGGTTTTGCGGTGCTGCTACCTTCGAGACGAAGCCGTTTTATCTTCGGGGACGATACGCCGAAACCGAAAGCACTACCAGGGCGTATCTCATCTTGCGGAAATAGGGCTTTCCTCGACTCGGCTTTCTAGTTCGTAGTTTTGTTTGCTTGTAATCTTCTTTACATTGTAATCATTTGTACGCCCGGCAAGTTCGTGTACCTCACTTTTCCCTACAAAATGCAAAAAGTATGGGCAAAAATATGGGGAAGGGGGTGAAGATTACGGAAAGCTCTCAGTAAAAATACAGCCACCTGCAATCGAAAGTGAGAATTATGCAACAATTTATCGCAAAAATTCTACCGCTAAACCACTGCATACGATTTCCGGTGTTCTCTCTATATGTTTTATCTTTTGTTTCACGTGGTGAAGAATCTTTAGGGGAGAAAAGAAAAAAGAAAATGCAGATTGAGAAATAACGTGAGAGGTTGGGGGCTACAAGGATAAAGTAGTAAATTTAATATTATTTTTATTATTTTGTTAGATGGGGAGACTATGAAGAGTAAAATGGGGGCTAAGTTTAGAATTACCCTACTCATAATCATCCTCATCCTCAGCCCGTTGAGTAATACCCACAAATACCCAATAAAAACTCCAAGTCCTGAATCAAGTAAACATTAATAATAAAAACAAAATATTATAATTAAATACTAACTACATTAAAATAATTATAATGAAAATAAAAAAATATTATTGTATCAACATAAAAAAATGAAATAAGTATATACTAACTACATTAAAATAAATTATTTCAACCCCGTTCTATTTTTCTCAAATTCTCGAGCTATTTTCGGCTTGGGCTACTCAGGCTTTCTTTTTTCGAGTTGGAAAATTTTGGCCCTAACCCATTTTCATATTGAGCTGCTCGGGTCTACTCGCCAAGTTCGAGTTAAACTAGCATCCTTAACGGGCAGTTTGACATTTAATATAGGTTTAATTATATGAGAAATATTTCCTTTATTGACCTTAATTTTTGTTATCAAAGCGACCCAGCTACTAGATGGCTAAATAAAAGTACAATTACTCGATTAGCATTACATCGCATAAATTTATTTTTTCCAAAAGAATTCAATCTGACTTTTCAACACTTTTTCTAAATCACACGACTTGTTTATCTGATTTTCCCTTCAATATATGACTTCTTAATATTAGTCTAGCTAATTGTTGACTAACTAAATTGGTTTATTCTATCAAAAATCATACTACTTCCCATCTAGATATTATACTAAACATCTTGTTGTATTGGATAAAAGACCAGAAATTTTTTGGTATTAACTTTATATATTATGCACTCATGATCCTTTGATTATTTATCAACACAAGATACTCGTGTGCGCATGCACTTGATGTACCGGCTGCAGATGTAAAAATAAAAAGTTACAAAAATAAAAAATTGTCTTCAAAAGGAACAAAACCCTATCGGATAAAAGACCAGAAATTTTTTGGTATTAACTTTATATATTATGCACTCATGATCCTTTGATTATTTATCAACACAAGATACTCGTGTGCGCATGCACTTGATGTAACGGCTGCAGATGTAAAAATAAAAAGTTACAAAAATAAAAAATTGTCTTCAAAAAGGAACAAAACCCTATCAATAGATCATTTTAACTTTTCAATCACGAGATCGACCCCATTCTTGGGCTCGAGAACTAAGTTCACACTACAACAAAAATGTCTAGTAGTGACACAATTTTAGTGACATCATGAGAGGTGTCACAAAATTTGCTACATCTTTAGTGTAACAAAATTTAGTTACACACATATATGCATCTATAATCTTTTGTGACACATAAAAATGTTATTAAATTAGTTACATTTAGAAATGTAGCAAATTTTGTGACATATGTACATGTCACTAAATTTTGCTACACTTTAAATTGTCACAAAATATTTTTGTTACACATATATAGGTGTCACAATCTCTCTCTCTCCATAGCACAAACACTTTTATATATAAACAAGAATTATCCCACATCGAAAAAATATAAGAAAAAAGACACACATTTATGAGAAGGATCAAGTACCAATGTCATGACCAAATTCCTCCAACTAAAAAAAAAACAATGTTTGAAGTGGAAGAAAAATTGAAAATTTGAATTAGAAGCTTCAATTCCTAACACGCACTGCACACACACACACACACACACACACACGTATATATATATATATATATATATATATATATATATATATATATATATATAACTTTCATTATTAATAAAATATTTTTTAAAGAAATAATTATAAAAAAGTTGTCAAAAAAATAGCTACACTTTCACACGTCACAAATATAACTACACTTTTATATGTCATAAAATTAGTTACACCTTCTAATATCACTAAATTTAGTGACACATTTAATTTTGTGACACGCATATTAGTCGCTCAACTATAAAGTGTCACAAATTTTTTTAGTGACATTTATAAGTGTCACAATTCCTTTAAAATTATGTCACTATTTGAGCATTTTGTTGTAGTGTCATGACCGGAGCATGGACATAGTTTGGAGAGAGGGAGAGAGAAAGGTTGGACAATATGCTAGCAATAAGTATCTTGAGCTCAACCATGGCTAGGTTTAGCCCTAAGCACATCGGGGGCCCGACTCCGAATGGCATGAACAAATGTGGGAGTTTGGATACACCCGTTGTGCCGTTGACGAACCTCTCGGGCTTAAACTCGTAAGAATCCAGGCCCCATATAGTTGAATCCGTATAAATAATTGTTATTAATATCCATATAGTAACCCCTTTTGGTATACGGATATTGGCAAATTCGAGCTCGTTTAGCGCCTCTCTCGCTAGAATAGTCACAGGAGGATAAAGCCTTAGTGATTCATTAATCACCATTGTGAGCTGGTAAGAAAAATGTAGTGTTAGCTCAATATTCATAAAGCCTTAAGGCAGAGACGGAGCCAGAAACTTTACGACTTTACGTAAAGGGGGCTGAACTTTACAAATATATATATATATATGTTTGTATATATAAACATAATATACGTACATATAGGTAAAGAATTTTCCCTGCCTTAAGGGTCATTGTCTTTAATTTCTAATGAAAATAATTATTTAAATTTCTGATTAAGTGTAAATTTACCTGTTTCATATGTGTAATCGACTCCGAATCGGGAGATTTTCCTTTGCAAACTCGAATCACCTCCTCTCGTACACGATTTGCCATTCGGGATTCGAAGCTAATAGCATAAGGCACCAAGAAGCTCTCGGTTGCATCTGGGCTCATGCTACTGCTCTTAGCTGCTTCAAGAATCATTTGTAGCATATTTTTCTCTGAGCTTTCTTCACTCTTTTGTTTTACTTAATTTCAAGATTAATTCTTTCACATCTCTCTGCAGTTGCCATGCTCTCCTATTTTGCTTTGTGGGAACATACCTACATTATCAATGTCAACTTTAAATTTTAGCCTTTTACTTTCAGAATTTTTATCTTCAGATTTTCTCAAATACTATAATTCAATTATATTTGATAAACTAGAACAATAATAAGAGATATTTAGCGATTAAATAATCAAATCAATTTTGGTGTGAAAAATTATCACCTCATGCCAGGAATTCCTACAGCCATGCCTTTCTTGGCTGTAATTTGTTGAAGAGCTTTTAGTCTTTGAAAAAAAGTTCCCCTTCTGCACGATTGCTTCCAAAACAAGCTCTTGAAATTACATCAGAAGAGAATTTTCTTAGATAATCATCAATTTTAATATCTGCTTTGCCACCTTGAGCATCAATTACACCTTTCCATGAATCAACCAACATTGATGTAGCTGACTGTTGAATCAAATTTGTCATTCCCTGCAAGGAAATTAAGACAACAATTTAAAAATAAAAAATATTACTATAAAATACTACCCCAATTATAAAACATATATAGTTATTAGATATATGTAAAGATTAATATCTAAGAAATAAATAAATATTTTTAATCCTCCTAAAACCCTTGCAATATAGGCTAAAAATATTGCAAATCATGTGATCATCTATTCCAACTATGGTATACTAACTACGTGACCAAAATTAATTTTTATTTTTTTTTCTTCAATTTTGTTTCTCAATGGTTTAATTAATTAGTGTGATTTTACACTAATTGACTAGGCTCTCTAATTCAATTAGGATTTACGTATTATTTTTTTAGCATTAAATTTCAATATTATTAGTTAAAATATAAAATTAAATGCTAAAAAATCATTATAAATCATAATAGTTGATTCAATGAATCTTTAAAAAAAAGTTAAAATAAAATTATACTACCTCCATCCCTCCTCATTAGTCTCATTTGCTTTATTGACTTTTTGGCACGCGTTTCCACCGAAACCTAGTACGGGTTTTACAATATAATTTTGAAGTATTTTTTCTTTTACGGGATACTATGAGTGTCGTAGTATCCCGTAAAAAAAAAATACTTCAAAATTATATTGTAAAACCCGTACTAGGTCTCGGTGAAAATGCGTGCCGAAAAGTCAATAAAGCAAATGAGACTAATGAGGGGGGATGAAGGTAGTATTACGAAATTAAATAAATATATATTATTTTTTAAAGTAAGAAAAATAAATTTTAATACACAATTGTTACATTAAAGTTGGAGTGTAATGCTATAATGCCCACCGTGGGCATGCTTAATGTGCACATGATTGACATATGTGGCACTACTATAAATAATAAAAATAATTTAAATATATTGTCACACCCCAATTCTCGAAGGAGGAAGAAATCGTGAATCAGGACACGACTGAGGTTGGAAGAAAGAGGCGGGGAAAGAAAGGGGAAAACTTATCTTATATAAATAAACTGGATAATGTGCCCAAAGAATTTGACAACATTTCCCTTATAAAAGGAAGGAACCTAAAATCGAAAATGACAAGAGATAATAAAGAGATACGTTCATTCATAGCATAAGGATCGTTTAAGTTCAAATGGCTCAACCATAGATATAAAGGATAGACTTAATACATAAAAAGAAGTTAAAGAGTCTAAGCTCTTATCAAAAGACATAACAACTTCAAGGAACAAAGTCGAGAGTTGAATACAAAAGATGAGCAACTAGCGGAAGCTTATTAACAAAAGGAGAACCCTCGCCTCAGCTCTGCCCCGTCAGCACTGTCTGCTTAACCTGAAAACATTTGGAAAATATTTGGGCTAAGTACTAATGTACTCAGTGGGCTTAGCATTTGATATACAGTTTATCAAAAACAAAATACAGTTTATCCATTATCATAAGACATAACCTGGAAGGTTTTGTAAAAGAAATACATCCAAGTATGTCAAAACATCATCATTTTTCTTAGCGCGCATTTGTCACACTCTACAGTTACTCTTACTGTGACCCCGGACCTCTAGCCACTGTCGGGTCCATTAACATTCATTTTGGACTTCGGGTCGAAACCCAGAGAGTCCCATTCATCATTCATTTTGGACTTCGGGTCGAAACCCAGAGAGTCCCATTCATCGATAGCACACGAGAGAGATCAACCAATTGCAATACTATCCAAGGTGTATACACAGTTCAAAGTTAGTGTTTAAGACTGAACTAAGAACCTCGATCGATTAACTTCAGAGCATTAAACATGTAGAGCGCACAAAAACATTTTATGGATAAACAGTTTTCATTTTGTAAATATCAGAGCATAATATAACTCAAAATATGTTTGGAAGTAAAGCCCACCGTAAGGTAGCAATCAAGCAAGCAATCGGTCAACTTCGAATCCTCTTATCTCCTTGCCTCCATAGCTATTAACCTATTTACAAGCATAATAGGTTAATACTAGTTTATAAGTAAGCATATACTTATACTCTATCTTCCTTAGTAACTTAATCTCTTATATACTTAACATTATCCCATCTTATCTCATACTTAGTTACTTAATCTCATTGGCTAAGAACGTGTGAGAGTGAAATGAGGATTAATGAAGGTCCTCAATGAACTTGAAGAGTCGGTGGTTAAAGCTAGACAAAGAATATTCATGATTCAAAGATGGATAGGAGTTGAACATTTGATACAAGGCTTGGCAGATTTGCCACACTTGAACGGTTTGGCTATAACTTGAGTATTTGATTATCAATGAAGGCACATGACACATGAATGGAAACACAGGAAGCTAATCTTTCTAATACAATCAATTCCTGATTCGGGGAATGAGTATATTAGAATCCATGAATCAATCTTTGGCTCGATTCAATAATGAGAACAGTTTTGCGACACTTTAGGAGAATAATTGTTTCTCACAAATGGCTAACTGAATCAAGGCTTGGCTTATCAATCTGGAATTCTAAGACATATAGGTATGACATACTTAAAATCCAGATTTTTATCTTACACGAGCTGGGATATGGACAATCATCAAACAAGGTCATGAGTTCTGAAAACAGAAACAGGGCAGGTTTACGGTACTGACTTTGAAAGGCTATAAGTCATTCAATACTTATAATGAGAGACTGTTCAAGTTATCAAACTGTAATTCAGAGTGTGTAGAATAATTTCATGTCTCACGGTTACACTCAGAAAAGCAACGAAAATGCCTCATATAGAGGTTTAAAAATGACATGGCAGCTGGGGTATTTCAGTTTCGGCAGAGTGACATATAAACTTTGAAAAATCATAGTAAATTCATACGAACTCCGTTTTGAGTGAACGAGATATGTATAGAAGGCTAATGGAACGTACTTCAACATGGAAGAAGAATAAATGTCGAATTTCAAAGGAGTTGTTCTCAGTTTAGCCCGCAAGTGGGCTGTTTTCCAAATTTTAAAAGAGATGAGATTTGAATTTCAATTTATCATAACAGGTGCATATGGACTCGGATCGAGACGAAATTTTGGCTACGGATAGCTGAGAACATGAGCTACAACTTTCATTTAGGACCCGAAATGAGATAGAGTCGGGAAAGGGTTCGAAAATGCTGAACAAAACAGTGCACGCCAACTGTTCGATAAAATGTCTAGTTTAAAAACGTGATTAATGTTTAGGAATTCAACTCTATCACTCATTGAGCTATCAATTTAGCAAGGATTTGTCAAGAACATCATAAAGGAAGTTCATATAATAGCTATACTCATTTGGTTATGAAGGAAATCGAAGGGAGCTTCAACAATACATACATAGATGATCTTCAAATGATGAGAGGAACACAAATATGAAAGAATTATCATCATTCATGAACTTTTCTTGAGAAGGCCGAATCTTAACCATGATGAGGGGAGTTCGAATCATATCATACAACACGAAATCAAGTTCAAACCAACAAGAGGAAACAAGAACTACCTCAAGCTTGATGAAATTCGAACACTTGTTTGATCACCCAACTTTTGAACCTTGAAAGTCGAACTTAGAGCTTCTTGATCATGATTTCGACTTCGGATTCTTGTTCTATGGGTCGAAATATGAGGGAGGGCGAACTTTGGGAGTGATCGGAGGCCGGAGGTGTTGCCGGCGGCGGCGGAAATAGAGGAGGGAAGGTGGCCGGCGGGTTTGAAGGTGAAGAGACAAGGGAGAGCTTCTCTCTCTCTCACTAAGTTTGGGGTGGTGAGCTATGAGGAGGATGATGTGGGTGTGTGGCTTGCATAACTTGTTGAGTGGTGGTGAGATGAACACCACCCTCTCTTTCACTCAACTTACACGCACACACACACTAGCGCACTTACACAATTTCTTCCTTCTTTTTCTTTTAATTCCTCCCACTTGCACTATTATAAATATGTAATCTTACTTCTAAGTCACAAATCTCATCTTATTTCCGTAAAATATTTACAGAGTAACATTCTCCGAAAATCATTCCGGGTAATTTCTTGTCTTGCCATAATTCATTTATTCTCAAAAATTCTCGAGATTTCATTGGAATAATTCCAACATATTATAAAAATTCCATAACCTCATTTTCGTCCGTGCTCGATCTCAAATACTCGAAAAATTTTATTTCCTCATTTGAAATAAATATTTTTCCAACTACGGATTTTTACGGCTATTACATATATACCTTAATACTAAACTCTACCAAAAAAAAATTAAACCCTATTAAACAAAAGTCAACCCCAAGTGAAAAAAATTATTTATGTGACATTACTACATCAACGATGGGCACATTAAGTGTGCCCCATGTAGGGGAGCGTTGCTATAAAAAACATAACTATACATATAAAAAAGCAGATTTCATGCTTAAAAAAAAAAGAAAAAAAAAAGCAGATTTTCATAGAATAATTAGTTGTTTTTTTTCTCATGAAATAATTAATTAGTTATCATAAGAGCCTCTTTGTATACATATACAAATATATACTCCCTCTGTCCACACTTTAGACACTGTTTTTTGGTAGTTGGTTTTGATATTTTCTATGATGATCACATTTAAAGTGTGTTTTTTGGAGTACAACTTAATTTACGTGGTATTTTTGAAAATTTACATTAAAACTCATTATTAAAATGTATAAAGTGTAGAAAAAAAATAGTATCTTGGACAGAGGGAGTAATATTTATTTATACCTTGACTTTGTCAATGAATAATTAAGGATCAAGCTTTCCTTTGATAAGCCCATAATTGCCATAGAAAGTGTTAAAACTAAGTTTTAAAGATCGTGAACGAAGGAATTACTATTATTTATATATACCTTGACTTTGTCGATGAAAAATTCAGGAGCAAGAACCTTCCTTTGATAAGCCCAGAATTTGCCATTTGATGTTATAATTCCTTTTCCGAGCAAAGGCTCTAAATCTTTTGCTTGATATGAAGGTTTCCCCAAAACCGTTGATATGCACCTGGTCTGTTGCCCAGTGTAAACGTGCACATATCACCTATTCAATTATCATAGATCTTAATTTATTTAGTTAGTTTGTTAAATATATGCAAGGTATAAAATAAAAGAATAAAGTCAAATAAAATGAAACAGAATGATTATAACTATATATATGTATATACTCAACCATACTGCCGCCTCCATTTATCGAAAACCGAGAAGAGTACAGCTCCGCAGTTGTGAGAAGCCGGTGGTCCCGCGGCGGCCGCCGCCGCTGCCGATGCGGCGGCCGACTTTTTAACCTCTGAGATGTTCCCCAGCAGGAAAGCTGGCGGCGGCCCACCAATACTTGCTGTTTCAGAAGGCGGCGCAACCGCTGGGGTTCCGCCACGAGAGCGGCGTACAGCCTGAAAAACAGGACCAGAATCGCTGTTATGGCGAGTGATAGAATGATTTGAAGCGAAATATATTTCTCCATTTTTTTTTTTGTGTTTTTTTTTTTGTTTGGATATATGATTTTGTGCAGTAGTAGTAGTAGTATGTGTGCTTATTTGCCCACGACTTTGGGCTTTGGGTTTTAAGTAACGCCATGTTCTGCTATTAATTTAACTATTTTAAAAATATTTATTTTGAGGATCAAAGCAAGTACAATGAATCAGTGTTAATATTTACAATTTAAAGTTAAGATTCTAAAAAGTTATATACTGCTCTTGTTTAATTTTTGATTTAACAATCGTACTTGATTAATAAAATTAAAATTAAATACTAAAAATAATTATATATTCGATTGGATTAATAAATTATACTACTTCCATCCCATTACATTAGTCACATTTACTTTTTGCACGTATTTCCACCGAAACATAGTACGGGTTTTAAAATATAATTTTGCATAGTATCCCGTAAAAAAAACGATACTACAAAATTATATTTTAAAACCCGTACTAGGTTTCGGTGAAAAAACGTGTCAAATAGTGAATGTGACTAATGTAATGGGATGGAGGTAGTAGTCAATAATTGTAAACTTAATTTAATTCACAGTATATATATGAAAACCGAAATAAAAAAACATATAAATAAAACTATAAAAAAAAAATCATATTGATGAATGACCGGGACATAACACCTTAGGCCAATAAAATAAACATTTCTCAAACTCAAATTCATTAAAAATATCAAAATTCATACCCCTCTCAAACTTAACCCAATTAAAAAGGTAATCTTATGATCCATACCCAATAAAAACCCGAATCAAACAAACAATTAATAATAAATAATAATAATAAAATTAGTGAAATATATAATTTAATAAAAATAGAAAATATTATTGTATCAGAATAAAAATTATTGACTAAATCAAAACTTTTAATTTTCGCCCCCTTCAGTTTTCTCACATTCTTAACGAAAGACTATTAATTCTCTGAATATATATATATATTTTTTTATTACTAACTATATATATATAAAAACAAAATAATTTTGGCAGTTTTTTTTAGCGCCATAATTTAAAAATCAGTTAAAACGTTTACAAGAAGTTATTTTCGATCGGCAGTTCTTACGAAATTAATTAAGGAAACAGTGAATTAAAAAAAATACCCTGTCGCCTGTTCTACACGTTCTCTCTCAACCCTAACACGACATCGAAATAGCGGAACCGCTATGCCTTACATCCAAATTTGCCAGCCCCTTCATAATTTTGAAACATAAAAAGTCAGAATTTTTTTGGAAAAATAGCACTAGTTTCTTTGGTGTTGTCTCCGACGATAATCACAATTCTTCCTTCTGTGTACTGCATACTTATTTTGAAGATTTGTCTCCAGCGACAATCTCTTTCTGCATACTTATTTTGAAGATTTGTCTCCAGCGACAATCTCTTTCTGCATACTTATTTTGAAGATTTGTCTCCAGCGACAATCTCTTTGCTCTCTGCATCGATGATTGCCTCTTCAATGTTCAGTTATACATCAGGTTTGCACTATACATATATACATCTAGCATATCAAATTTCTAGATGATCGAGTGATTCATATCGCAGAACTGCTATAGGCTTATTGCTTCCCTAATTTTGTGCGGTAATTAAGCTGTGGATTTTGTTGTTTAGTATAGTTTTCAAATAGTCAAAAATTGTATGGTCCGATGCTATGAGCTTTGTATACGATAAGGCTACATTCCGATGCAAAATCCCCTCTCAACCTTCTATGAAACTCACAGTATTTGAAGTAAACAAAAATCACAGGTCAGTAGGAAATATTGTTATTTTTCATTATAATTAAACATAATTCAACATTTTATAGTTGGTGAGCGAGTTCATTAATTTATTAGATCATTAATGGAACATAGGTTCACTCTTTGATATGTATAACAAAATGAGCCAAATATTTTGAAGCTCCACATTGCCATGCAGGTAAATCAATATTAACTGTCTCATTTCTATTTTGCTGAAAACCGTAAAGCTAGAAAAAGTTGATACTAAAAGAAACCTTTGATTATGTTGTGTATGCAAGTAAGCCATAGAGAACTTTGGACTTTTTTTCCTATCTAAAAGCAGAATGCATCATTTTTATTTGGTGTTGGAGATTGTTTCACCTATATCATATAGAAAGTTGCAGTGGGAATTAAAAGAAGTCTATGTGTGTAGAAATTTCATACTTGAACGGACAATAGTGTTGAGAGGAAGAAAAAAGCTGATGTGTGTAAAAGTTGGATTTTTATGGTTTCATGATCAACAACATGTTTCTTTTTATTCTTTAGTGACTTTTTCAAGAAAAATGTTTCTTTCACTTAAGATTTTTCCATTTTGTCAGCATGTTACAGATTTAGATGGAAAGACAAACATTAGAAATAAGAGAATGGAGATTAAATCAGAGCAGATAAAAAGATTTCATTTTCAATTATCTCGACTCTCATTAGAATATAGTGATTCCTTAAGTTTTATTATTATTATTTTTCTTCTTCTTTCAATCCCATGTATTGATTAAGCATTTTCTGAAGAAATTCTTTAGGTTTTTTTTTTTTTTTGGGCAATCCCCATATATAAGTGTATAAATTTCTACTGCATTTTGGTTATTTGCATGGAACATATTTATTTCAATCTGTTACCCTTTTTTTTTCCCCCCTTTTTAATCAATAGATACGGCCGCACGATTATTTGCGCGGAACTAAGTTATTTTAATTGGTTATCTTATTTTTATTTTTATTTTTCTTTTTAAAGTAGATATGTCCGCGCATCGCGCGGGGCCAAAAACTAGTAATTTTTGAAAAACATATCGAACAAAATTAAAATCATTAGATGGAATTTTATACATAGAGAACATATGAAATCGATCCCATCGATAATAATTTATACTTATCCCAAACTCGTGACGGGTACTAAATTTGATACTCAAATTTGTCCCAAATCAATTTATTTTTTCCAAATCTAGATAAACACGATTGATTGTCATCCCTAATCTGAGCCGATGTGATGATCACAATTATTATAAGTGTATATCGGTAATCTATATATCTATATCTATCTATATATATATAATAGCAAAATAAAGGTGGATTAACCACAATTTTTCTTGATTATTTTGCTAAATTTTCATAATTTTGGCTAATTAATCAATATTTTAATCTAAATAATAGGTATCTTTAATTTGATATATATCTTTAATTATTTTCTTAGAAATATATATCTTTAATTATAAAAATAAAGATTATCTATCCAATTATTGTTTGAACATAGAGACATACGGATTATTTTCTTTAGCAATTAACTTAGTATATGTATGTTGATATATCATATATATATGACGACATCTTCACAAATTAATACTTCATATGTCTCAGAGATCTTGACCCCTTTCATTATTTTATACCTCACATATCAATAAGAAAGGGCTCAATATTTCTGAGGCGGAGGAAGTATTAAATTACATTAGTTAGCCTCTAACCAACGTTTCTTACTAAATAAAAATATTATAAAATTTGCTAAGGAATATTGATGATTTTAACATATACTGAACAAAATATATACATGATTATTTATATCAATTCAAATATTGACGATTATTTACACATTGATGATTTCAATTTGAATTAGGGCTGTCCAAATGGTTCTCGGTTCTCGGGTTACCCGGAACCGAACCGGAACCGAATCGGTTCCGGGTACCCGATAACCGAAATTTCGGTCTTTGGGTCCGGTTCCGGTTCCTAGTTTTTAAAATGTTCGGTCTTCGGTTCTAACCGGGAACCGAATGGTTCCAACCGAAGAACCGAAATATTTATTACTAATTTTAATTTTAATTTTTTTCATAGTACAAATCATGATTTTTAGAATGTTCACTCACTTCTTTGAAGCTACTTGCAAAGTTGTAGTTTAGATGGATGATCTCTTCTCTACGTTTTTATTTTGTTTGTACATATTTTGTTGGTTACTTGATTCTTTATTTTAATGTAAAAAAGTTGTTTCTTGATTTTGATGTATCATCCAACAAATTAAATTGAGCTGTGTATAATTTATGCGTGTGATGGTGGTCTATAAATCACAACAATTTAAAAAAAAAAAAATAATAATAATTCGGTTCCTTTTCGGGTACCCGGAACCGAACCAAATAAATATGGTTCGGTTCCGGGTACCCGAATTTAAAGTTCGGGTCCGGTCCCGGTTCCAAGATTTCCCCCAACTTCGGTTCGGTTAACCGATTTTTTCGGTTCGGTTCCAGGACCCGAACCGTTTAGGCAGCCCTAATTTGAATAGACATAATTTAAATCAATTATATATACATGATTAAATAAGTTATACTTCTTTGCAATTAAATTAAACCAATCGAGAAATGACATATTTTTTGACTTAATTTTTTGTTAATATAAAAACCGAGGTCGCTTCAAAAATATTATCACTCTTGACCTAGAATTCTCATAATCTAAATCAACTATATATACATGATTAAATAAGTTATACTTCTTTGCAATTAAATTAAACTACTTGAGAAATGACATATTTTCTGACCTATATTTTCTGTTAATATAAAAACCGAGGTTGCTTCAAAAATATTATCACTATTGACCTTCTTTTGTATTTAATCAACGGGCGGCTTGACATTTAAATACATTAATTCTATAATTTTTCAATACTCAAGATTCACGTGCATTGTTTTAATTCGATTGTTTGGCTATAACTTTTCCAATTGATTTATAGGTAATTAATGCAAATTAAATATATTAATTTTTTTAGATAATCAATAGGATTAAATCCATTAATTCTACAGTTTTTCAATGCTCAAGATTCATGTGCATTGTTTTAATTCAATTGTTTGGCTATAACTTTCCCAATTGATTTATAGGTAATTGATGCAAGTTAAACATATTGATTTTTTAAGATAATAGATAGGATAATTCATGTAACGAGAGTTAAAAAAAAAAAAAAAAAAAAAAAAAAACCAAAAAAAAAACTTGACATTCAAAATGAGAAGCTACCTAAAAATGTACACCTAATTGGCCTATTTTTTTTAAAAATAAGTGGATTAATATTCAAAATATATTCAATTATCCGAAAAATATTATCTCTTGAGCTATATTTTATATTGAACAATGAGTGAATTGACATTTGAAATAAATACGAATACTCAATAAATGCCTATTTCACCTACTTTTATATTGCAATGAACGACATATATCTTCACACAAATGAATACTACTACTTAAGAAATGATAACCCTCCTTAACCTTATAAAATTACTGTCTCCTACAACAGACACTCAAACAACGGGCAAATTGACAATCTAAATGAGTAAACTGCCCGAAAAATCTCATTGGCATATTTTTAATTACATCGAACAACGTACGGGCGGCTTAACATTTAAATTGAATTAAGCTACTCGATAAATAACATATATTTCGACCTAACTATTATTATTATTTTTTTTTATCACAGATAAACATTTAAAAGACTAATGATTAACGAGATAATTATATCATTACAACTTATAGTTTGTTAGTAGAGCAGGAACAGGCGTATGAAGAAGTTTATATGTATGAAGGTGCTAAATCAATATATAAGAATGTGATTTCATTGATAGGAAAACTGAAATATGATGTAGTTATCTTTAATCAATATTTAAATGACCATCCTTCAAGTATATTGAAGAACAAATGCCTTTACTTTAAATGAATATGACCGCGCGAAAAAATCTTTTTTCTTATTGACCTATTTTTTTCCAATAATGAGTGGTATTTTTCTTAATATACATAATTTTAGAAATGATAAATTAAAACTTATAATCAATATTTTAATATTTATAAGAGATTATTCTTAATTACTTTTAAATTTAAATTAAAAAAAATATTTTTCATCCCAATAATTACATATTTTTTCTCTTAAATAAAAAAACCACCAATTCCCTTAAAGTAGTTATGATCGTCGAATAAATTAAAAGTTTAATTTGTTAAAAATACATAAATTATACCACTTTTTATTGAAATTTTTTGGCATCACCCTTTTATTCGACCAACATAATACTTGATATGAAAAATGTTATCAATCGTCAAGTTATTCTATATTACAACGTATACTTGACGGTTTAGCGTTTAAAATGAGTATAACTATACGAAAAACGGGATCTCACCTTATCTACTTTCCTATTATAATGATCAACGGGCTACTTAATATTCAAAATGAGTAAAACTAATCTATAAATGCCACACCTAATTGATCTTTTTTTCTTCTTCATTTTTTTCAAATTCAATTTAATTTTATTTTTTGCGAAAGGATCCTAACAAACTATATTCTCAAAATAAATAATTCTATTATTATTTTCCACGAGAAGTCATGAGCCCCGTCGAATATCGACGGGCACTAAACTAGTTATTTATCATTTGATGATTTTTCATATGAGTCAGGACAGTTATTGTTCAAAAATTCAATGCACATGCATAATACTCCCTTCGTCCCCTTCTACTTGAGCCAATTTTCATTTTGGGCTGTCCCACTCTACTTGAGTCATTTCCTAAAATAGAAATAATTAGGCCCAATTAGTAGTGTAATTAAGGGACTTTTAATGGCATAATTAAGAATTTTTGTTTCATTACAGTGTTTTTAAGTTTGGAAATATGAATTTATTCCAATTTTCTATTTTTCAAAATTTAATAAAATAATTTAATAATTATAATTGACAAAGTATTATTACTATCTTAATATTCGTGTCCATTCTACCGGGCTCAAGTAGAAGGGGACGGAGGGAGTAATTGTTTTTTTTGTTTTTAATGAACATATTTTGGGGAGAAGAAGTTGGACAATATATGAGCTAGAAGCATCTTGAGCTCAACCATAGCTAGGTTTTGCCCTAAGCAATTCCTTGGTCGAACCCGAATGGCACGAACAAATGTAAGAGTTTGCACTTGCCCATTATGCCGTTGGCAAACCTCTTCGGCTTAAACTCGTACGAATCCGGGCCGCAAATAGTCAGATCCGCATGCAAGTCAAGTTGTTGTCATCATAATCATAGTTTTTATTTGTCCAGTTCAAAAAGTAACTGGAAATGAAAAAATTGCTTTCAGAACTATAGTTTTTATTTGTCCAATTCAATACGTAATACTCCCTCCATCTCTAATATATGAATTTGAATCTGCACGAATTTTAAGAAATAGTCGATAAAGGTGTTGTAAGTAGAGGATGTGTCTCACTCATGTGTGTGAGAATATTTTCTATTTTGGAAAATAACACATATATGAGGACACATAAATGTTCTCCTATCCACCGTGGACACACTTAATGTGCACATGTGCCCTACCACGTCAATAATTTGTTTTCCTTTAAGATTTAGTTTTTTTAACTAAGTTTAGTTTTTTAGTAAGGTTTATTTTTATAAGGTATATTAATAATAATTTTTTTTAAATATAATATCGTCACGTATGTCCACGGTGAGTAGGGGAGCAGTACTCCATAAGTACGTTCTAAAAAGAAAATTTTCACATATATCAAGTATGTAGAGTGATTAATAAACAGGAAAGAAGTGAAGCAACCAAAATAAGAAGGCGTTGACGAACAATCCAACAAATTTGATTCACCAATTTGTCGCGTAAACATAATAATATGCTTTGGAGGATGCTATAATACAAAGCCCAATTCGGCATTAAGCTTCTCATCTCATGTAAATATAACCACATCTTTTCAAATACAAAAACATCTTTTGTTTTCATATCCTTTTCTGTTTTTAATCTCACCAAGTTTTATCAGTTCCTGTGTTTTGTCTCTTGTTAGATAAAGTTAAACCCACGCCTTTGGTTATGAAGTTGGAGGAGGAAACGCCACTTGAGCCTTGACCATATCCATTCATTTTGGAGGCAAAAAATAAAATACCCAAAAACATATTCCATTATAATATCAAATTTTGATTTGAAATATAAAAAACACAAATTTTACCCATATTTTAATATAAGTGGACAATAATACCCTTACTTTTGAGCACATTGCCACTCTCTCCCTTTCGCTCTCTCCCAGCCCAGCCCAGCTCAGTTCAGCCCGACCCGACCCAGCTCGAAAAATTTAATCCATTTTTTTTTGTTTCAGAAATGTGCAATTACACAGTACGTTTATGATCATTTAGTACTGTTTACCCGGTAAGTGGTAAACAAATAATGTTTATCTGTAACTGTATTACACAGTACATTTATATTTTTTTTAGTACGGTTTATCGGTAAGTGGTAAGTGGTAAAAAGATAATATCAAATTGTAACTGATTACGCAGTACGTTTATGTTCTTTTAATACTGTTTACCAGGCGGGGCCGATGGGACGGGGGAGAGCGGGCCGGGCCGGGCTGGTATGGTCGGCCCGGCCCGGCCCGGCCCGGGTGGGTCGGGCCGGACTAGTGTGGGCTGCTACTTTACCAACCCTAAGAGAGAGGGAAGGACATATTTATCCTCCAAAGCAAAACTTGGGTATTTTTTATGTAAATTATATTCCAAAACTAAAATTGATTTTACAAAGTCAAATTGGGCAAAAAAGTATATTATCTCTTCTTTTTGTGTATGCAAAAATAAATTATATATTTTATTTTGAGTTAGTTAACATAATATACACAAACTTTTGTCCTTTTTTGTTTTCCCCACCAACTATTATATTTTTTCCATTTAAAACCAAAAAAAAAGACAAAAAAAAAAAAACATTTAAATTAAAAAAAATTGTGGCCGCTTCAAAAACTTTTCTTGAAATAATATAACTGAAATTCAAAGGCAGCGTCAACTGCAAAATTTGGGTTTGTTTCAAGAAACTTTTTTTTTTGAACAATATGTATTTAAAGAATTTATTTTTTAACTCATTTGTATATTTTAAGCTTAATAGCGCTATGGCAACCAGTAAAATAGACAATTTGGGATAGTAAAGATAAATAATAGTCACATAGATAAAAAAGATAAAAAATAGCCACTTAAATAAAAAAGATTAAAAAAATAGCCACTAATTAATTTCGTGAATTGCTTGTTTTTTTCACTAATTCACGAAAATTGAATTTGTGAATTTTTAGATATTTTTTTTAGTGAATTTGTGAATTCAGACATTTTTTGAGTAATTCACGATTTGAGTTTGTAAAATTCATGAATTGCCTTATATTTTTAGAGCAATTCACGAAATTAAATTCGTGAATTAGGCAAGAGCGGAAATATTATGGTAAGAGTGACTATTTTTTTTTATCTTTTTTATCTAAGTAGTTATTATTTATCTTTATTATATCAAAGTGACTATTTTTGCATATTTTCATTTGGGGGGTTTGTTTCAAGATTTTTTTTTTTGTTTTTTGAAACAATATGTATTTAAAGAATTTATTTTTAATTAATTTGTATATTTTAAGCTTAATAGCGCTATAATCACAGAGAATCTTGGTAGAAAACGTGGAAAACATCGATTGGTGATTCCAACATGAAAATCATCAAAGTGGAGCTGGAGACTTCAACAGTACTGAGCTCATCACTAACTGGATAAAATAAAATAAAATAAAATAAAAAGACAGTAAACATGGTAGTGCAATCATCGAATTCTGGTGTCCTTTTTCCATAAAGACAATTTGAAATAACAAGAAAAAACAAAATGTCTACACGTTTATAAAAAAAGAAAGAGCTAGCAAGAATGAATACAGACACAAAGCTAGTGTGGTGCAATGGCTGAAGTTGATGATCAAGAAACAAAGAGTGTGAAGAGGCGGCGCAGATCTCCTTCTTCACTAGCACTCTGTAGTGAAAAACTTCAAATTCCACACACATTCCGCCTCAATCAAACGCCTCCGACTTCCACTACTACTACGAAGAGGAGTTCGAGATTTCGTGGAGTTAGCAGGTTGTTTTTCTATTGATTTCTTATAGTATCAGGCCTCATTCAGTCATTTGGTAGCCAAGAAAAGCCCAGATAAATAAAGTTATGTGGCATTTTCTGTCTATTTGATATCCCAATAAGTGATCTTGGGGTACGGCTTGAAATGAAATTAAGGGTATGATTTTTGGGACGAAGGGATTACTTATTAGAGGATGTAATCCAATGTCTTTTTTTGATGTTTCTTTAGACATAGGTGGACAGGAAGATTTGAAGCTCATCTATGGGATAAAGGGTCTTGGAATGAAACACAAAAAAGAAAGGAAAACAAGGTTCACTCATATATAGCATTTGAAAATTTTTATTGTTTTATTCGAGTTATTTATAGTTTATGACCAGTTTTCGATTAGTGACATGAACTTCATTTTTTTAGATGACTTTATAACTTGCACCCCAGATTTCGGTGTCGTATAACTTAACTCATACCGTTGTTGAAGTGAGCTGGAATTTTTATGTCTCACCTCTCAAAAAACATTATCGTTTCGGGAATCCCACATTTCAACAGCAAGTTGAGATAGCTATACGTCATCAGAACGTCGGATGCAAACCATAAATAAAAAATTTAGAAACTTCACATTATTTAAAATTAAAATAAAGTTCATGTCACGAATCGAAAAGTGATCAACGTTCAGGTCACAGATATACTATTTATAACCCTTAGTTTTATATACTAACATGCTATTTCTTCTACATTGTCATCTGATTATGTCTTGGCTGGATTTATTCATGTGGAGCAGTCTATCTTGGTGAGTTCCTCAAATTAAGAAGATTTGAACAAGAACTGATTAAACTCTAACAGCTTTTAAAATCTTATTTATTTATTATAGGAGCATATGATGAAGAAGAAGCTGCAGCAAGAGTATATGATTTGGCTGCAATCAAGTATTGGGGAGCCTCAACATACACTAATTTCCCAGTATTATTCAATATCACAACCTTCTTCTCCTTCATTTCTTTTGCTTTTGCATAAAAAGATAAATCCTTCACTTAAACTTGTTCCTTCCAGATATCTGATTACAAACAGGATATAGAAATTATGCAAGACATTACTAAGGAGGAATACTTAGCCTCACTAAGAAGGTAACTAATTCTTCAGTGATACAAATTTAGCCCTCATCACCTATAAATTTTGCTCTAATATTAACTCTTTTTGCAGGAGGAGCAGTGGTTTCTCAAGAGGTGTGTCCAAGTACAGAGGTGTTGCAAGGTGAAATACACATTTCAAATTTTCATTATTTTTCTTTTGGGTAATTTATAGATTATGAATTGTGTTTTGACCGCTTTTTGGGTTCGTGACTTAGAACTTTATTTTTATCATTAATGACTTAAAATTTCAAAATTTTCAAGTTGTGACTTGATTTTATTTTATTTTTTAAATGAGTCTGAACTTGTCAAATGTTCCGATTAATGGCCCGCATCTCGAATTCAAAAGTCAGTTTTTAGAACCCAACTTATTTCAATTGCGAGTTCAGTCAGTTATAGGAGCCGAATTTAAGACAGAGAAAGTTCATGTCATTTGAAAAATATAATGAAATTCAAATCACGAATCGAAAAAAAATGAAAAAAGTTCAATTCAGTTAAAAATAACATAAAATATAAAATTTCATATGACAAATTTTTTAAAAAAAATAATTATTATTTTTTTTCAAATTTTCTTTTTGAACTTGTCTATTTGTTGACAATGGATTTAAACTGAAGGCACCATAACAATGGAAGGTGGGAAGCAAGAATCGGCCGAGTTTTTGGGAACAAATATCTCTACCTGGGTACGTATGGTGAGTTAATCACACACACATCACATAATTAATTCTTTAATCACTTAATCTAACCTAAAATTCATTAAATTATACAGGTACTCAAGAAGAAGCTGCTCATGCTTATGATATTGCAGCTATAGAATACAGAGGAATCAATGCAGTCACCAATTTTGATCTCAGCACTTACATAAAATGGCTAAGGCCTACTGAGAACTCCGCGATTTCGCCACCCGATTCCATCACCTTCTTCAAAGAGGCTGATTTCTCGAATGCAAATTCCTTCACCATAAAGAATCCTGCAATTTCTGACAAGCATGAGATCATTGAAAGAAAAATGCCTCTGGCCCCTTGGAACAGTTCCACTTCCCCTACGGCGCTAGGTCTTCTCCTTCGTTCCTCGTTGTTTAAGGAACTCGTGGAGAAGACTACTACGAGTGGTGATGATGATGAAGGGAAAGAGAAAGATGAAAAACCAACAAATGATGAAGTGGGAAGCTTTGGATTCTACACTACTGGGAATGATAGTGAATTTTCGAAGATCGAAAGAGGACAGCCCTTTTGGAATGTGGTGTGAAAAAACAGACATGGAAAAGCAAAGCAGAATGCATGTATAGAGTTGGGTAAATTATAGTTTATGGCCTATACTATGATTTTTTTATTTTTTTTTTTTTAAAGTAGCATGCACTTTGTACTGTTGTTCACTTCGGCCTGGCAGTTATTTCCGATTGACTGGAAAATGACGAGGACGCCGGAATATGACATGTAATTTTACCAAATAAAAAATAATTATCCTAATCAGATTAATAAAACAGATATTCTTCTTCTCCAAAAATTTGTACGCCCTCAACCCCAAGAAGCTTAATCCTAATTTTGCATTTCATCGCTTCACCCATTGTTTGATTTCACGTTGTCGCCATCCCCATTGGTGTCAATTTTTTCGTTGGATTGATGAATCGTAATAGAAACTTTGTTAGAAATAAAGCTTAAAAAGACTTGTTTAGCAGGCCCAATAAACCAAACTAAGTTAAAATTATCTGAATTTGGCTTATTATGCCTACTAAACAAGCCCTAAATGATCGAGTTGATGCTTCAATCAAGTTTAGACGCGAGAAGCAGATGATGAAACACAAGTTTTGATGTTTCCGATGAATCTTTACGTGGATCATCTTTCAAATTGCGGTGAAAAATACACACAAACACCAACAATTACATTATAGTTATAAATTTGAAAGATCAAGCTTCAAAATTGAAAATAGTTGATGGCTAGGACATTTCTATTGAAAGCCCCAAAGATATTGACACTGATGTTTTCCCCAAACCTTATAATCAATTTTTATCTTGTCAAATAGTTTTAAGCTTTTACTAAAATGATTGATATCCTCCCAATGCTTCTTCAAATTATCTCATAAGAAGTTTCAGAAAACATTTCGCAACGGCTATAAGTCTTATCACCCACACAATGAAATAAATAAACGAGGAAACAAATTCCAAGCAGTAAAAGTTAATAGAAAGATTCATACAACTTAAACTAAGATGGAATAAATAAATAACCAGCTACGTAGACGCTGTCCAACCAAATATTGCAATCGTCTTGTTTCATTTATTTTCGCAGCGTTCAATTACCATTTACATAAATTCCAAACCAGAAGAATATAAATAGATCAAACCATAGGCACACGCGATATAACTAAAGCCTTTTTTCAACAATGCAACATTTACTAGTGGATATGATAATCAAGCAGATACTGTTTCAAATGAAGGTAGCAACAAGCAGTCAACACTTGTTTGAATAAGTCCTGCACAACAAATTCACAGGTCTTAATTGCAATGGCATTTTATGAGTGCACGTAGAGATCATACATGTAGAATTCAGACAATTAACATGAAAAAAAACCCAACAAATCCTAATATTTCAATCATTATAAGATGTGTGCACATGAAAATAAATATACCTTGTTATGGTTTTATTGAGCTTATCAGATGAGTCTTCCACAGTTACGTCGGTCAATAAAGGAAGATCCCGAAGACCCTGAAAACAAGTGAAATTAAAATGTTAAAAATCAGAATGGAAATAGTTAAACAGAAAAAAAGTAAAAGAAAGCAGGAGGTTCACATAAGAACACAAGAGATTATTGAACTGTTTCCATGTGTTTTCACAATTAAACCATATAGACAAACTTCCGACTAGATCAATACTTATTCAAGGTCAACTTTGGCTTACAGAAAGCACAAAGCCAGGTTTGCATTGTTCGAGCATGAGGGATTTTGTCATGAAGATTTACTTGAGCAGTAGATTTAGATATAGTGGTGCTCGCCGGAATATAAAGTATTATCATTAACAGAAATTGCACAAAACAACGTATTTCTTTGATGACCATTTATACGTATTTCTTTGATGAACATTTATGCTCTGCAAAAATCTCAGCATAGGAAATTCTTTAGCAGAAAATAGACGAGGTGTACCACGAGACTTTTTGTTGCATTTCCAGAATGTTTCAATTGTTCCTGCACCAAAACATTAATTAAAATAAAGTTAATAGACAAACAGGTTGCTACCTTACTACTTTAGTTTACAATGAATAGCACCATCAGATAAGACTTGATATTACTCAAGATAGGGAGACAAATTGTCCCAACACCATCTTCTGAAGTAACTGAAATGTATGCAATTATGATGGAATGCTGATAGAAGAGTTTTGAGACCAACTAGGAAAAGTAAGTTCTGCCTATCGAAATAATTAGGTAATATGTAACGTCTAGAAACCTAGACAAATATGCAGTTAAAATTACAAAAAAAACATAGTCTGCCACAAAAAATGATTAAACAATTGTAAAGCATGATTGGTTTTACAGAGTAACAAAAAATCCTTTTACTATTTCTCCTTAAGACCCTCAAACATAAAAAGACACGAAAACTCAGCATGAGTCGGCAGATATCTGAATAGCATATACTATTTTTTCACATAAAAAGAGAAAAAAAAAAAAAAATGCAGGAACAAAAGAATAAGCAACCTGAATTCTTTCTGGCATGGGCGTCCTTTTTCCATTGACAATGTTACACAGGTACATCACCCCCATATTTGCAAACTCCTGCAAACAACATGGATGAGTAATTACTAGATGCTAGTCAATGTTGTCAATGGCAAATGGCACGTTATGGCAGTTGGCCAAAAAACCGCCACAACCGCCATGGCGGGTTATGGCGGACGATTGAAAAATTAAATAAAATTATTAAATATGTGATGAAATAGAAAGACCTAAACCATAATATTAGAAAAACCTAATCATAGCATAAAGTCTTAAGTTTTACCACAATAATTAAACATAAAGTCTTAAACCATAGCATGAAAATAGTAAATTATCTCTAAATGGATGTCTAATCCTCGTCGCCAACTCCAACATAATCATCATCTTCGTTATCATCCAACGAAGCAAATCCTTCTTCCTCCTCTTGAACACTTTTCACTTTGGATGTGGATGCCATCTTGTGTTTCTTAGAACCCCCACCACTCATTGATGATGTTGGTGGCCCTTTTCTTTTCTCCTTATTACGCCTTGTATATGTTCTAGGCTCTCCAACCCCGGAAGCCTCATAAACAAGCTCCCAATTTACGACTCATTCTCATCATCATTAACTAAGTCATTCCTCAAATCACTCTCATCATCCATCTCTCCTACTAACCACTCATTGCACTCAAAAATGTCATTGAGTGTAATAGGATGTTGGCAGTGGTCACCGTTGCCGTCGGAGGTCGCCGGAGGTCGCCGGAAGTTGGCAGAGGTCACCGTCGCCGGAGCAAAGGGAGGGTCTTGTTCACGTAGAAGTTAGAACAAGAGAATGTTTAGTTGGGTCAGCGGGTCGGGTCAGCGGGTCAAAAGGGTCCAAATGACTAAAATGGCAGCAAAATAACGCCATACTACGCCATGGCGGCCATAAACGCCATGGGTATGGCGGCTGCCACAAAAGGCCATAAAATTCTGCCATGCCATACCATACCATGGCGGTGGCGGAATCCTAAAAACTTGCCACCGCCATGCGCCATAACACTGCCATGGCGGCCATTTGACAACATTGATGCTACAGATATACATTACTGAATTTACTAGTATCACATTTTTATATTAACTTGGCCATTAGTAATCCAAGTCAGAGAAAAAATTGCAGAGCAAGAAAATAGAAAAGAGACTGATACTTAGGTCAAAATATTATTAGTTCACCTGCTTGTCTTCTAGTGAATGCAGCTTACCATCCTGCAATAGAACATACACAATAAGAATGGAAAGGTAAAAAGCAATTAAAAAGAAGTAACAATGCATTTGTGAGAATCAAGTATGTAAAGATGATATAGCAACATCCACGGCAAAGTTTCATAAATGCTTAAATGTGTCATCTACACAGCAAAACTAACTTGAATACTCTTGCATTAATGAAACCAAGGGATTTAGAAGGTATGGCAGATGGAGGAATCAGCTGTTTCATTTTGGATTCACAAAGAAATTGCGGATGTTAGAAATGAGAACACTCCCTCCGACCCAAAATTACGGCTCGACTCGGATGCTAAGAAATGAATTATTCATAATAATACCAGAAAAAGTAAGGAACTCTTTAAGGGTATTTTCATCAAATTAGATGTTTGAAAGAGAACTCGTAGATAAAATGGAGTTATTTTTGGCGGGCTGCAACGGCATATTGTGTAATTAAAGAGTATTTTGAGGGTGTTTATTATGTGTATGAGACCATATTCTTGGCATGGCCAAATATAAGGAAACCGATACTATATTTTTGGGACGGCAGGTATATTATATTACTGATGGGGGGGGAACTCCAAACACAACTCAATAGTGCCAGCAAACATGACACAAATATACGAATTAGTATTAGACTTATCTTATTCGGACTGTTTTTGAGTCAATATGACAAGGACAAAAACAAATTACGTCCCGTAGTCAGCAAAATTTGGAATACATTAGACAATTTACAATTAGATTTATTTGTATGTCATGATTATTTAATTGCCTTATTGTGTACAATAGCGTATTAACATATCTTATCATGTTGTTTGAGACAAATTCAAACAGCATATATATTAATTTTATCTCAGCATGTCAGATGAAGTGTTTAATCTTTGTGTTATAACCAACATGTATTCAGATTGTTATAAGTTTGGAGTGATTGTATTGCTATTGTGATACAAATACGGAAATTAATAGCTCTAATATTAACTTATGTAATTGCCCAATAATTAACTTCCTAAGATAGAAAACTGTATTTCACCAAACAAAGATTAACAAAAGATTCAAATGCCAGCTCAAAGTGGAATGAGAAGGAGAGATATGACGTAAATGGGGAGTATGCGAAAAGAGTTTATGCTAATACATCTGTTCGTAACGGCAAAAACAACATAAAAACAATATAAGACAGATGAACATCCAATTATACTTTACTCATCTTCAAGTTTGGCTACCTATATAACTATATTCAATACACACAATATCTACGTTTATTGTCCTTGTACCAATATTAGAGTTAAATCGACTATCAATTTAATTAACTCATAACTACTATGCTCTTTTTTCTGCGTAAGCATGCTCAACCTATTTGAGAGGAGCGCAGGGGGCAGGGGCAAGGACTTGACATATACCAAACTGCAGAATCCCTCCCCATCCCCCACAAGTAAATATAAATAAATAAATGGAGATATGATACTAACCAAGCCAAAAACCATATCCTGCAATTCTTTCAAATTAAGGCCAATTTCAGAGAGATCACCATGCGCATCCGAAACCTGTTTCAAGAGTTTGAAATTTCAGGAAATGATTATCTATTCTTTAGATTGTTGCTAGTTAAGAAAATAGATCAGTAATGTACCTCATTCCTAATTAATTTAGAAATCTCAATTTGCTCATCGATTTTCCCATCCAAATTCTCAATTCTCTGAGTCAAGTGCCTTTTTGCTGCCTGCTCAGAAACCATACAGAAATTCAATCTACATAGGAAATTAGGAATCCCATATTGAAAATAGTCAGACCGCCAATGTTTCAGCTAATATAATCTTTAAGGTGTTATAGAGCATCATGACAACTCTAAACCAGATGCAAAAACAGCATGTAATAAATGACTACTCTTCTTTGCCAATTATCATGAAATAGTCATCAAATAAAGGCATAACCCAGAACAACTTACAGCAAGAGCATCAGATA
Organism: Mentha longifolia; assembly: GCA_001642375.2. Lineage (NCBI taxonomy): Eukaryota > Viridiplantae > Streptophyta > Magnoliopsida > Lamiales > Lamiaceae > Mentha > Mentha longifolia. Next base: position 18,278,367 of record CM038115.1, on the reverse strand, counting down.
CATGATCCAAATGTTTGGTCAAGTTTGAGACAGCATTTGCCATATTCTGCTTTGTTACATACATCAGGTCTGACAAGGAGAGACCCTGATATTATGAAGGCGGGGAATCAAAGAGATCATGTCAGCAAAAAAAAAGAAATCAGTTTTTGAAAAAGGCATGCTGGCAGCAGAAAACTAAATGCACAAAGGAGAATAACATTTTTATAAGTGGAAATTCCTAGGCATGTAAATTATATGTTCTAACCTTCCACCACATGTATCCATAACCCACAGCTCCAACAGCAGCTGCTGGAACGATTAGGGACGTTAAGTTACCTACGACAAAGAGAACAAGAGTCACAACTTACAGAACTATGAGTAGCACATGCTCTTGCAAAAACACAAGATACTGACTCTGGGTAGAGTTCCCATTTAGAACAGTAATCTGCCTTGATGAGGCCAGCTGGCGAACCTCCATGGCTAATCGACGGACCTGAAAATGATTGCACTTCAACATAGTGTTTGTAAGATGATTCTTAAAAATAATCTGCCAAGTGCACTGAAACCCTTAAAGTAACAGGAGGATGAGAAACCAATATGTTAGTGGACGTGACATATGTGCACGTGCAGATATGAAGACAAGTATTGCCAGACCAGACACATAGGCAGGAGAACCATATCATAGTTCTTAAGATAACTTATATATATGATAAGGGATGACATCAAGATCAATTAGATTATTTTCTAAAACATAATTGACAGTAAATGTTCATAACAAGCAAATATTCAACTACATTACCAAAGAAAAAACAACAAATAATGATAAGCTCTATACCAATAATATCAAAATGATAATTTCATCAGTTACTAAGAACAAACCTGGGTGGCAATAGCATCAGAATAATCAGTTTCTCCCTCTGACTCACCTGATTTCTCCATGCCTTTAACCAAGTTCTGCCAAATATCCAGGAAACATTTCATAATCAATCACGATTACACTGAATCAAAAAACATATCTGCAACTAAATAAATATTGCAGCTCAAGAAACTTCAATTTATAAGAACTTTTAAATTAGTTAAGTAACATGATACCACTAACATCAACTGATAATCATTCAACTTTCATGTGATATTCAGCTACTAAACTACTTTATTTACTTCCAACAGTGCTACCACCGTCAATATAAACTACTGTTTTTGACATGCGTTTGGACCAAATTAACCAAAATCAGGTCCGACTACAAGATGAAGAAACTCACTTCAGCGCTAGCAACATAGGTAAGAGTATCTTGAGATTTCAAATTCAAAGAATTTGTTAAAAAATAAAATCAAACTCAACTGATTCAAAAGGAATAAAATTGGAAACTTCAATACCTGAAACTCACCCAATACATCTGATAATTTCCCATTCTTCAACAATATAGTTCCAGTGTAACCTAATTTCACAAGAGAAAACCCAAGGCAACATTTAATCCTTTTCTCTTATCAAACTATGAAAAAAAAAAATGAAAAAAAAAAAAAGAAAAGCATGTGATAATTGTAAACATAAAATACCAGCTCCAACAATTAGAAAGACCCTGGACAATCCGATTCCTGCTTGCATAGCCATGGCGTGCGATCACTAAAATTAGAGCCCTAAGAGCATCTCCTACGGTACTGCAAAAAGAGTTTTGCGGTCAAAATTAATCACCAATGGCACTGCAAACTCAGGCTCAATTTGCGTTTTTGTACCTTTTCTAGCTACTCTAAAGAAGCTGCACATTAGGAAAAGGAAAATGAAATATTGAATAGTATGTTAAACTGAACACGTGGCTCAGAAATAGGAAACGTAGATAGAAGAAAAGTGAAAAGATTGGCCACCAAGTTTACCATAGATAAACATGAGCAAGAAAATAACTATTAGTTAGAACCTATCTGATCGTTTCCCTTTTGAAGATCACTCACAAATTCAGAAATAGATAAAATACAGCATAGAAGAAAGAAAGAGATCAAAGAGGAGGAGAAGAAGGAATCAAGGAGCTGTGCAGAATCATTCATTCCATGGAAACCAACATCCAACCAATCCAGACAAATTTCTAGCACTCGAATAGTAATTTTTACCCCCCCCCCCCCCCTTCATTTTCTGTGATTAAATTGAAACACAAAAAACTAGGAAAGGAAACTAAAGCATATCCTAAACTATGAAACCAGAAACTGGTCCTTTCTTTTTGGTTTCAACACATTCCAAAATCCAAGTAAGTATTAGATGCTAAGCTAAAGCGTAAGCCCTAGAATCTAAACAGAGCAACCCATTCGTTTATAACTATAGAATGTTCACAACCTATTATGCTTATGATAAAAAGGTATAGCAAGAATCTGAACATGATTATAATGTGGAAATTAGAATCTGAGAGATCATGGTAAATTAAAATGAAATCCACCAAAACTACAATTTAGGAAATAGAAAAACGGAAAGAAGACGGGGACAGTTTTTACCCTAGCTGTCGCTGCACTTCTGCCGGTAGAGAGGAACAGAACGGCGGCGAGACGGCGGTGGCGGTGGGGAAGGGAGGGGCAGCGACTATTAGCAATTTAGAGAAGGAGATGAGAATTGGAATTGAGGATACCGGCTTGTTCTCAGTGACTTGACTTTAGATTTATTTTCCTCTCTTGGGCTTTGACTTTAATTTAGTTAAAATGAACCATTAAAATATAACAAAATGTGGGCCATCGGTGAATTTATGGACTCGGCCCATAGTTAAAGATTAAGTGGCTGAACCCAGTCCAATCATGAATAATTATAAAATACGGAAATCAGGTTATTTCAGAAAAAAGAAAGGAAACCGACAATATTGTGGCCGCGCTGGTGGCGGTGGCGGTGGCAGTGGTGCTGATTCACGGTGCGTTGAGGACTACCGAAGATTTGGTTTTCTTTTGAAACAACACTTTTCCATTTATATTTTCAATTTTTCGTAACTTTATGTTTCTTATTCGAGTTATTGATGGGTTACTCCAAATTTAAATGAGACACGTTCTTCTCTAAAATGCTAATTTTAGTTTCTAATTTCTGCTCCTCATTTTCTTTTCCTTCAGTTTGGGTCGAAGCTCCGCTCCTCATCTTCAATTTTAAGTTGTTTTGTTGCTACTGCTGCTCTTGATTGTTGATTTTCAGGTATGTTATTATGTATGTGATTATTTTTTGAACTAAATGATTCAATTTCTTGTATGCTGAGATGCAATATATTTTTTTTTTTAATGTTTGTTTATGTTGTTGAGTTCTGAAATTCATTACCTTTAAGAGTGGTGGTGATGGCGGCGCTTGATCTTGATGGGTTGGGTGTGAGACTTGAGGTGAGCAATGGCTGCTGCCATATTAATGTGGGAAGGAGAGTGGGTTAAGTAGTGGTGGCAGTGCGTGTAGTGTGTTCAAACTTTTGGGGTAGGGGCAAAATTTTGTTTGGTAGTTCTAAGGTTGCATTGGCATCGTCATCATCATCAAACGGTGCCTAAGGTATTGGGATAGCGATTCATTCAAGACGAGAGTTGAGAAAGAATGCTTGTGATTTTTACTATATAGAAATGGATATGGGAAATTAATATTGTGAATAAGTGGAGTCCTCTTCAATTATGGAGAAGCTATACTTTTTTGGCTCATTGTTAAGGTAAGTATATGGTGAATGTATACATTTAGACTATATTTTGCAGATTTTGTTCATTAAATTTCGAATCGAACCGAATATTGCCAATACGAATCGAATTCAAACCGAATACTCGAATTATAGAAAGAGTTTAGTTAAAGTGAGTTGGCTGAACTTCAGTTGACCAGGGCCTGGTTCTGTTTCATATAATTATCGTAGTTTCTCTACACTGTAAGGATTAGATATTTCTATCTGAACTGTAATCGTGTAATAATATAGGAGTAAAGGGCACAATATGAATGCATAACTATGCATATTTTGTCTTTTGACATTTACTATTAGCATACAAGGCTTACTTAGAAGCAGACTATGTTCCTACATTAGGTATCGACATACCCTATCACATTCAGAAATATTGACCTATTTGTTGCATTGTCCTATAAATTTTGGTACAATTTTACACCATAATAGAGGTATAGTAATTGCTAATTATTCGTCAAACATTTGATACCATGCACCATCTTTGATGGTATTTGTCAAACAAGATAAAAAAACGCAAACCAGTTACTTCTGTGGTTGTGCAATTCTTGAAAGAAGGGAAAAAAAAAAACCTGAATGATACCATGCACCGTCTTTGATGGTATTCGTCAAACAAGATAAAAAAGTGAACCAGTTACTTGAAGAATTATGCCATTGAGTCTGTTGCTTGTTTCTTGGTAGCTTTGTAGCTAAATATACATTATTGCTATGTACTCAAATTGGTTAATAGCTCCATTTATGCAGTTGTTAGGTCAAATTCCACTACTCTGATTTTCTCTCGGATTTCCAGTCTATTATGTTTGTTGTACTAGTTGTTGTTACTGCTATTGAGCTTGTGTTTGTATCCCACCATTTGTCGCAACTGGCTGTTATACCTTGAAATACCAATTTGCTTTTTTTAGCCAATGTAAGTGGTTTGCTGCGAAATCTTACTCTGAATCCATCCACAAATCAGTCTATCAAGAACCATTTTTGATTCTTGCGGCCTTTGCTTGTATTTAAAGATTTGAGAAATACTCATATTACGGTAATCCAAAATAACTACAAATTATGAAATGTTTGCTTGTATAATTGTTTGTATTCAGGTGCCATATAGGTGTGGTATATCAATGGAACCACCCTTGCATAAGAGCTCGTCTCCAAAAATTCATAAATGGAGAAAAGTTGCTTATGGAGGAATGCAACCCGGATTTGACGACAACTATTCAGATGAATCTTTCCTCGAAGACATGATCATGAATGCCAATGTCGTGAAAAGAGATTTGGTTAAGGTGATCCTCGATGCAGTTTCCATCTCACAATATTTGTGCATTGTTGCTTTAGTGGTCTTGGTCTGGACTTATACACTTAGATCCATCTTCAGTGAACAGTCTCTCTTGTTACTCGACATTGCTCTTCTTGGGTGGGGTTTCGTAATAGTCATTTTAACCTCAGAGATTCTATCATTCGAGCTACTGCTCAATTATATCCTGAGAACCTCCTTTTTCATAACCGGCTTATACATTCTGTCTCCTATATATCACACGCTGACACGCTCCATTAGTGAAGATTCGATTTGGGCACTCACAGCCTTTCTCATCGTACTCCATTTGTTTCTGCATAACTATTCTGGCTCCAGAGTCGAAGATTCCGGAGCTCTTGAGTTCTCTACCTTCACTAGCAACATTTCTCTTAATGTTTCTATAGTCGCCTCGCTTCTGATTGCTTCTAGACTTCCTTCCAGGCTTCATGTCTTTGCCATCGTTCTATTCTCGTTGCAAGTTTTCTTGTTTGCTCCTTTTGTTAGTAATTGTATAAAGAAATACTCGTTTAGGTTGCACCTCTGTTTCTCGTTGAGTTTGATGGCTGTGACTCTGTTTTTTGTTTATCAGTTGCATCAATTGCTCTTCATTTTGCTGTGGAGCATATTGGTTTTTGTTAATCTGGTGTGTCCTTATTGGCTGATTAGAATTCAAGAGTACAAATTTGAGATAAATGGGCCATGGGATGAGGCTAAGCTCTGTTTTAACATAACAGAGTAAATGTTTTCCTTTTCCTTTTTGTACATGTACTATCTTCTGCCTCACTGTGTATATACTATGGATGTTGCATTTAATATTATTTTTTTCTTTAAAAGTTGCATTTTTTTTTTACAATTACTCATTGTCTCCAAGTATATAATGCTGTTAACGATTACCCATTGTCACTGATATTTAAATTATACCACGACCTGCTACTAACTGATTTTCTCTTATATGAAGATAATGAATGCCCACAAAGTCGAATCTCTGTAGAAACTTTCAAAGTGATAAATCTCTCAACACATTCGTGAATCCTCAAGATCTTGCATAAATTCTCGAAACACGATTTCTCAGTATTCTCATCCATTTTATATGAACTCCATAATCTTTTGGATTATCATTTCATATTTCAAGTCTAGCTATGATCTTATCCTTTATTTTATTCTACATTGTACAAGATCACTTATAGTTGGAAACTACATTCACAACCAACTTTATGATTTGTTTAGAGGTGTGTTAGAGTTTTGGTTGATAGTTGATGATTGTGTATCTTTCAACTATCATATTCAAGGATTAGATTCTTGAGTGACCTTGATAGGTACATGTATTAACTATTCTAATAAATAAGTAATTAATAGGCCCAAGTAGGGTCAAAAATTAAAATACCCTTCTTTTAAATATAAATGTTAAAAATAGCCTCTTTTTAATAAATATGTAGAAAATGCCCCTTTTTTTATTAAATGCCCACCTTGTGTTTCAAAGTGGGAAGTGGGGTGAAGTGGGGCCAGCCACACTCTCCTTTCACCCTCTCACCGCCCCTGTGAACTGCATCACCGCCGCCCCCTCCCCTTTCTCACCGCCCTCTCTCACCACCCCCACCCTCTCGCCTGCATCACCACCGCCCCCTCCTCTCTCACCGCCGCCCCCTCATCTCTCAGCGCCGCCCCGCTCTCACCGCCGCCTCCTTATCAGCGCCGCCCCTCTCATGGCCGGCCCCCTCTCACTGTTGCCTCCCTCACAGGTCCACCCACTTCGCCGGCACGAAGCATGAAATAAAGGTCAAGAAGAACGATTTAATTTTTCGAATAGATTCACCACCGCGTTTCCGTCGCCGGAAACTTCCCAGCGCCGGCAGCCATACAAATTGTATGGCTGCCGGCGCTAAGAAGTTTCCGGCGAAAATGCGGCGGTGATTCACACCATAATTTTCTTTTTTGTTTTAAATTCAATATTATTTACAGCGCTGCCTCTCTGTTGCTATAACATTTCCACCGCCAGCAAGTAGTTACCACACGGGGTCATTGTTTGTCTGAGCCACCATTACTTTCATAGAGAGGAAGTTAAACATATATATCTATAAAGTATTATCATTTATATATTAAAATAAAAAAAGGAGGCATATATGACATATCATTTAAAATGGGGGCATGAAATACATGTGCTTTTAAAAAAAGGGCAATAAAATATTAAGACCCCAAATAAAAGATCCATCAAAGGGCCCATTATGCAGAGGGATAAACATGATTGTTAGGATCTGCTCCCGTCAGATTCCCTAAACAAGCAGATCCAAATCTGCAGATCTTCCTCGATTACGCTTCAGCATCTGCTTGGTCAAAGCACAGATGGTTAATACTATACAATTGCAAAAGGAATTATATTCCTTTACACGTGTCATATATCTATTAGTTATGGATTAATATAATATGTATATCAAATAGGTATCTTTAAAAATAATTCGGTCTTATATATAAAGGCAAAAATACCCTTCCCATTGATAAAAATTTACCTTATGGTCATAACCACTTCTCAACTATAAAAGGAGGTAATGTCTCATTATAAGGTACGCTCTCTTTCATTTTCTAAGTTACATACTCACACACTGAAGAGGTTTTTCTCTCCAGAAAACCTCTGTAATTCCACTTTCAGTTCTAAAACTGACTTGAGCGTCGGAGGTCCTTCCCGGAGGACCCCCAACCACTCCTCTGCTGTTGTTTTGCAGGATTTCATAGCAACTGAAGGTAAAGAGAAGCTGGGTTTCTTGAAGATATTCTACTGTATTTCTGGGAACTTCGATTCCTTAACACTTCTAGTGTTTTCACTCAAAATGTTAGATCCATTTTGGGTTTCAACTTTTATGGATCTCGTTGAAGATCTTAGACCCAGATCTATCAACTGGCGCTGTCTGTGGGAAATTTGAGCTAGGATGTTGATTCTTTCTTTCATTTTAATGGAAAATCTATCAAATTTCCTTGATAAATTGATGAGTTTTTTAGGTGTTTATTGATTGGTTTACTTCTTTCCGGTTTTCCTAGTTTTTTACGCAAGTGAAGAATTTTTTGTTGAAAATTATCCTTGCGAAAGAAAACTCGAAGATAGAGAGAAGATTTACTAGATCTCAAACTCATATTTTCGTAAATATAAAGTTGGTTTCATTTATTGGTATAAATACAATTTTGAAAAATGTTGATTCATTTTTGGGATATAATTTAATTGAAAGTATCTTTTTGAGTATTTTCTTTCATTTTTGATGAGAATTGGTGTTGGTGAAATACTACAGAAAGAAGACAAGATTCACCACCGCGAAGGCATATACAGATAAACCACAACCAAGTTTAATTTGGGTGAGTTAAAGATTTTCTGTAATAAATGTCATTCTATGGTTCTTGAAAGGATTTTGATTGAGAAGGAATTGGGAATAGAACGGTGAAAGCCAACAGTAACTCCTGATAAGAATTCAGGCATTTAAGGCCACTATATTTATTTACCAATATTTTTACCATCTAATCTAAAAGAAAAAAAAGTGCACAGAAGCTAAAGGGATAAATCCTGCTTTAAAAAATGCATGTACCTAGCCTAATATGCCAAATTCACATAATAACAACAAACCCTATTAATTAGGCTCGTGGGCGGGATATGTGAATGAAGTCCTCACATATCCCCTTCAAAAAATCCATATGCTAAAAAAGCAAATTCCCAAGTAAATCAAAAATTGGGGAAAATATAAATGGTAAACTAATGGATGTCATGTTATTTTGCGTTTTTTCAGAAATCATGAATGAAGATTCTGAAATGGCACGCATAACAGCAGGGCTGGATATCCAGATCTGTAAAATACTCCTCCACCTGGGTTTGAAAGACACCCACACTTGACGTCAACCGCTCATACTAGAAGCAGTTTAGAAGGGATGATTCCACCTATGCTGGCTCAGCAATTGACCTTGATGCTCGAAAATGCCATAGAAAAGAAACTGGAGGCAGCGGGATTGAGTGGAAATACCCCGGGCAATAAGCTAATGAATTATCCCCCAGAAGAGGAAAAAGGAAGTAATGGGAAGCAAAAGCATACACCTAACATTACCTCAGCTGTGAAAGCCAGAAGAGAAATGGTTAAACAGAACCTAACATCTAAACTACTCAAAGGATGGACATATCCCAATTCATCTGAGGAAGAAGAGCAGGGAGTAGAACTAATGCCCGAAAAAGAAGCAAGGGTTGAGTTGACCGACCTACTGCGAAAGCAGATAGCAGATCAGCAAGAGCAGATGGCTATCATGGCTAAAGAACTCGCAGAATTGAAGAAAAGCCAGAAGGAGCTTGAAAAGACTCAGATTGAAGAACCCACTTTACAACCAGAAGGGGTGGCAGAAAGTTCTCTGGCTAAGACCACAAAAGGAATTGAAGTGCCCCAAATTTATATCAATATAAATAGTCCTTTTTCCGGAAGAAATACAAGCAGATCCTCTTCCCAAAAACTTCAAAATAATGGCGTGTGAGTATCAAGGCCAAGGGGATCCTGAAGAGCATGTGCTTAAATTTGAAAGGATTTGCCTCTTGCGTCAATATTCAGATGGGGTTAAATGTCGAGTTTTCTTGACAACTCTAGCAGGACCAGCTCAGCAATGGTTTCGGCAATTACAAAGAAACTCAATTCATTCCTTTGAGGATATGAAGGAGTTATTCTTACACAGATTTTCCAGTTCTAAGAAGACACCAAAAATACCCATGCATCTCATAACTCTCAAACAGGGCAATAATGAAACCCAAAGAGATTTCATGACCAGATTCAATGATGAAGCATTGGAAATTCCGGACATATATCTAAATATTAAGAAACATGCTCTTATTCAAGGTTTAAGGTAGCAGGAAGATATGTGCATATGGAATAGGCCAATAATTCCAGAAAATGCAATGGAAATGATAAAAATAATAAAAAATCAGATAATAGGAAGAGGCTTGCTATTGATAGCAGAAGGTCCTCAGAAAAGAGTGACAAATTCCAAAAGACTTTCACCCCTCTCACTAAGCAACCAATAGAATTGTTGGAAGTGGTAATGAAAAAAATCAGGAGTGCAGATACCCCCTGGAAGGAACTACCCCCAAGAAAACCGCAATAGGATAAATTCTGTAAATTCCATAATGAGTATGGGCATTTGACAAATGACTGTAGAAATCTAAAGATGGTTATCAAAAATCTCATCCAAGAAGGAGAGCTTCTGGAGTATGTGCGAAATGAGTCTCATCAAAATAAGAAAAAAAAGGATGATAAGGAAGGAAAGGGCATGGATAAAGCTCCACAAGGAAAGCCATCTGGAAAAAAATGTGTGATTACCATGATTTATGGGGGGTCACCGGCTGGCGATTCTAATCGTAGTCGTAAAGCATATGAAAGAAAGGCACAAGCTGCAAAAAGACATGGAATTTTCAAAATAGAAAATGGATTGCCTCTACCAGAAATATCTTTCAGAAGCTTAGACGATATGGCTTTAATCCACCCTCATGAAGATGCACTAGTCATCACTGCAGAGGTAGAATGCTATGATGTGAAACGCGTTTATAGCTTTAATCCACCCTCATGAAGATGCACTAGTCATCACTGCAGAGGTAGAATGCTATGATGTGAAACACGTTTTTGTGGATACAGGAGCGGGTGTTAATGTCATATTTAAACAATGCTTTGAGCAAATAGCTATCCAGAAACCGTTGGATGGAGTTGCAACTGCCCTTCATGGTTTTACAGGAGATTCTTTAATGTCCTTAGGATCTGTAGATTTGATGTTAATACTAGGGGACGGAGATGTGAAAATCTCCAAACCTATGAATTTTCTAATAGTGCGGCATAAATCTGCCTACAATATGATACTAGGGAGACCAGCTTTGAAACTTTTTCAAGCAGTTGTGTCTACATATCATATGAAAATAAAATTTCCAGTGGGAAGTAGTATTAAAGAAGCCATGGGTGATCAGGTCTTATCCAGAAAGTGCTATATTCAATCCATCAAAGCTGGATAAGCCAAGAAAAGAGTTTTGTCAGAGTTCGAAATAGCTAGACAAAGGTCTGAAGCAAAAGATAAAAAGGTAAAGTTAGATGAGATAGAAGCTCACGAGGATAAGATGCAACCAGTACAAGAAGTTTTGTCAATAGAACTCTTCCCGGGAAAAACTGGTTTCATAACCAAAATTGGTACTCAGATGCCAGATGATGTCTCCAAAGAGATAATCAGATGCTTGAGAAGAAATACTGACTTTTTTGCATTCTCCACATCTGATTTGGTGGGGGTAGATCCTAGTGTAGCAATACATCAATACATTGTCTAAATGTGAATCCAAAAGTCAAGCCTGTAAAGCAGAAGCTAAGACGATTTGGTTGTGAGAAGGATAAAGTTATAAAAGAAGAAGTATCAAAATTGCTTGAAGCAGGACACATTAGGGAAATTCAATTTCCTGAGTGGTTGTCAAATGCAGTCATGGTACCAAAAGGTAACACACGTACTTGGACAATGTGCATAGATTTCAGAGATCTCAATAAGGCTTGCCCCAAGGATCATTACCCATTACCAACGATTGACCAATTGGTAGATTCCGCTTCAGGATGCCAATTGTTATCAATGATGGATGCTTACCAAGGTTATCATCAAATCAAAATAAATCCAGCAGATGTCCCAAAAGCTGCCTTTGGTGTTTGTGCTGGAACATTTGGTTTTCAAAGTATGCCTTTTGGACTTAAGAATGCAGGGGCAACCTATCAGCGAATGATGGATAAGATTTTTAAACACCAAATCGGAAGAAATTTAGAAGTTTATGTGGATGATATTTTGGCCAAAAGCCTAAAAGCAGAAACACGCGCTAAAGATTTAGAAGAAGTCTTTGTGGTAGTAAGAGCTTATAATCTGAAACTCAATCCAGCTAAATGTTCATTTGGTGTACGGTCAGGGAAATTCCTTAGGTATATATGGTCACGCAGAAGGGAATAGAAGTTAATCAGGCGAAGGTGCATGATGTATTGGAAATGACGCCGCCAAGAACAATTAAGGAGATTCAGAGGTTGAATGGCAAAATCACTGCCTTAAGCAGATCCATCTCTAGATCTGCTGATAAAAGCTTGCCTTTCTTTAAAATTTTAAAGGATGATAGTTTATGCTAGTCAGGTGGAAAATTTGCTTAAAAAAATTTCAAAGTATGAAGTGATTCAGATCCCAATAGAAGGGAATACAGAGGAAGACAAATTAGCCCAGATAGCAAGTGTTGTAGAAGGTAGTTGGGCCGGCGATATAGTGCTATTGAATGCTGATACAAAATTTTGCTCTTTGGAGGTGAATGTCATGGAAAATGCACCTGATTGGAGAGTACCAATTATCCAGGCTCTAAGATTTGGTCATATCTCAGAAGGCCCAGGAGCTCCTCGAAAATCCATGTTGGGGAGATTTTTTTTAATGGGAAATTTTTTATATCAAAGATCCTTCACACATCCATATTTAAGATGCCTCTATGAGCAGGAAGGAGAATATATCCTTAGAGAAATCCATGAAGGGTGTGCAGGAGGGCATACAGGTTTCAAAGATGTAGTCAGAAAGGCCCTGAGGGCTGGTTTCTTCTGGCCTAGCATGGAAAAAGATGTTAAAGACTTTATGAAAAAATGTGATAATTGCCAGAGGCATGACAGATTGATTCATAAACCAGCATACGAATTGGGAGTGATGTTTTCCCCATGTCCATTTGATAAGTGGGGTATTGATATTGTGGGTAAATTTCTAACTGCTCCAGGAGGCAGAGTTTTTCTTATTGTAGCTGTGGATTACTTTACAAAATGGGTAGAGGCCGAAGCAGTGGTGAAAATCACCGAATAAGCCATTCGAAAATTCCTGTGGAAAAACATTTGTTGTCGATATGGAATTCCTTGGATTTTAGTATCTGATAATGGGACACAGTTTAATGGATCATTAATCCGCGCCTGGTGTCAAGAGATGAAAATTAAGCAAAGGTTTGTAGCTGTAGCTCATCCTCAAGCGAATGGGCAGGTTGAAATCACTAACAGAACCCTCATTGAAGGGATAAAAGCTAGAATGGAAAAAAGCTAAGGGAAATTGGGGTGAAGAATTAGATTCTGTACTTTGGTCCTATAGAACAAGCCTTAAAACAGCTACTGGTGAAAGTCCTTTTAATTTGGTTTATGGCTCTGCAACCGTGATACCAGCAGAAGTGAGCATTGAGTCAGATAGAATTCTTGCATATGAAGAAAATCAAAACATAGGACTCCTGAAAGAAAACCTCGACTTAATCGAGGAATTGAGGGAAAATGCTCGTATCAAATCGGATAAGTACAAGCAGCAGATACGCAATGTTTATAATAAAACAGTACAAGTGCGTAGATTTAAAAAGGAGATTTAGTACTGCGGAGGGCAAATGCTCTTAAACCTATTGGCAAGTTGGAACCAAATTGGGAGGGACCATATGTAATTACCAATGTTCTAAAAGGAGGAGCATATGAGTTGAAAGATGCTGAAGTGCCTAGGCCTTGGAGTATTAATAACCTAAAGAAATATTATGCCTAAATTTTCAAAACTTTTGGGGAAGATCATCATTGTAAAAGGCACCCGAGAGCATTTTGAGGAAATGAGGATATTTTCTTTTTTCTCTTCTACTCTATATTTTATCTTTACTTATTTTTGTTTTGCTAAAACTCAGTAAACTTATAAATAATAATTCTCTCGATCACTTATAATTTACTTGGGGCGGGAGTAGGGGTATACCGTCTACACCATGCTGTATAAAGTAAATATTTATTTCATAAAATTGATTCTTTTTTTTAAAAAAAAAAAGAGAAAAAGGGGGACGAAAATACTTATAAGGATTGCAGATCCAAAATGAGATATGTTCCATATTAATTTGTGAATGCATAATTTCTTTTAATTTTATGAAAAGAATCATCATTTGGTAAAGGACTTGATCCGAAGAATTAGCTAAATAATGATAACCTTTCGTGTAATCAAATAAAGTATATTCTGGTAAAAAAAAAAGAGGCGCGGGCCTCTGAGTTGATAAGCAATAAACAAAGCATATCCATAGTACACAAAATATAAAATATAAGTGTTCCCAACCAAATCTTCATTGGAAGACCCTAACTAATAGATCTGGCTTAGCATCTGCTATTGGAAAATGCAGATGGCTAATTCGTACTCCTGCTAAATAACGAAGCAACTACAACATATACAAAATGTTGATATCCAAGCACTACAAATAAGATGAGTCAAAAGAAGAAAAATCCACATGTGATAAGAAGAGGATCACCATCAATCCCTCAAATACCAGGCTCTGCAATCATAGTGGGATCCTCTGGGGTAATATCCTCAGAATGAGTTTCTGTGGTGGAAGCAGGTCCTTCTGAGGTCTGAAAAATTCCCTCTGCAGAGAAAGATGCTTCTGTTACCATTGGGGGTTCTGAAGTACTGATTGAAGGATCTAAATCGGCAGTTGGTACGTTTCCGGGCTGACCTGGATCTAGAACTTGGGAAGAAAGACCTTACTTCTTCCAAAGACGCTGGTGAAAAACCAAAGCAGCTTGTTGTTCTACCTTTGACAATTCTTGCTGAACCTCAAGAGAAAGATTCTTTGTCTAGGAACGAAAGAATGAGGGCAATAAGTAAAACTATATCTCGAAAATATATATATATATATAAATAATAATAACAATAAACAATAGTAATTACCTCATCAAAAAATCTGCGAAGAAGCTCGAATTTACCAGCCTCAGCTTCAAGCACAGGAAATAAAATCTCTTCCCAAGTAGGAAAGGAGTGGACATCCACATCCGAGGACGATAACAAGCGCGTAGCCTCACGAAGGCACTTCATGTACCATGATCCATGAGAAGGGTCCAGAGCATGTGACTCCAAGGTAGTAGTAGATTCTCTGAATAACTTGAAAAGAGCATCAGTGTCTATTTCTGACAGTCGTTCATCATTGATCTTCAGCTGAGTAAATCAAGAATCTACAATGCTCACTATCCAATGTACCAAAGGAGTTTGCATCCTTTCCCAAAAGTAAGAAGAATGCAAAAAATCTTCTACCGAACCTCCTACCAAAGCCTTTAAAAAGGCTTGACCAGGGGGAGTCATCAACACATACAACTTGCACATGTACGTACCTATCACTTGACCAATTCCTTTGCTGAAAGAGGTCTCATTGGCTAGGTCCAATTCCTTCTTGTGATCTTCATGTGCCTTAACCAAAGAAACCTTGGTAGCTTCATAAAGCTGGGTTAAATCAGCCATCTAATCCCGCAGATTCTTTTTCTCCACCTCTGCCTTTTCCAAAAGGTTCAAGTTAGATCGCAGTAGTTCCTCGCGTTCAGTATCTCTCTGTTGTAAACGTTGAACCTCAGCCTCCAAATCAGTTATCTTCTTTTTCATGGTTTTAACATCCGAGGTTGAATTCTCAGCTACAACATTTTGCAATTGGAAATTTTCCTCTCTCAAGCGTTTAACGCTGTCCGAAAGCTCCTCAATATGAGAACGTGTCAGCTCGAAAGACTGAGCTCGATGACTCTGCATGGCTCTGTACCCCATGGCCGGATAAAAACAAGAAGTTAATAACCTCTACTAAAAAATAAAAATAAAAAAAAAACGTAAAAAAAAGGTTATACCTTTAACTCGCAAATGGCCGCCTTATTCTCCAAATCCGCAGAAGAATGTTGATCTAGTTCTTGCCAATCTTCAGCTCTAAGGAGGCTGGTAATCAAGGTAGAGCTAGTAGGACCATCCGCTTCGATCAATTTCCCAGGAAATGTAATATTAATGGAGCTGGAGGAGTAAGAAGCATAGGGGCATGACAAACCTTTATCCCTTAAGGTCTTGATGAGAGGTGGAAGTTCCACCGGAGTGGCCGTGGCGCTTTGAGAAGTAGAAGGGATGGTAATTGGTTGGAAAGGTCGCTTGAGCCGATAATTAACAACTTTGTTTAGGCAAAAGAGGAGGAGGAGGGCAGGAATCCATAGATAAAGACTTATCAGAGGAAAGCTTGGAAGGAGCAAAAAACACAGCAGAGTCATTGGAAGCTTTATTCTCCGTTTTCCCATCTGTACTAGCAAGCAGAAGGGTTGGATTTGTTTCTTTTGTAAATTTGAGAAGACAATTTTGTCCCAAGCTCTTCAAAGCAGCAAGACGATTATGAGAGCACTTTGAAAGTGCGGAGTATAGAACCCTAAAATTGACGATGGTTCTGTAAATTGGGAAAATTGGGGGATAAGAAAAATAGGTAAAATTATTTATATCAAGTAAAATATAAACATGTGTATGCTTATGAGTATATGTATAACGTTTCTACTCAGAAGAGACAAGGATTTCAAATCCTAGAAGACGTACATTTAAAGAACACCATGATTGAGGCATTTTATCAAACACTTACTAGGCACAATTTCAAGTATGTGTTGTCCAGATTTTTTGATGATTCCAGAAACTCCGCCGTCGAATCTGACAGTAATCTAGACAACAATTAAAGGGGGAAGCAACGACCGGCAGATTACAAAAAGGGTAATTCTAAACACAACCCCCGAATTACTCTTCACAGCCCCCAATTAAAATTAAAATTAAAATTATTTATGAATAGACTGTTATATCCCTACAGCCACAGCACCATCTACACCCGTTAATGCCGCCGCATCAGTGTGTATCAATGGAGTTCATCCTCCTGCTTTTCCACAGGACCACGAATATTGAGCCCACGAATTCATCTTTTCTCAACAACAAGAGTTGAAGCCAAATCATGATTATAGATGTAAACACACACATAATCATGGTAGAGAGAGAGAGATAGAGTTACAATGGAGCCAAGAAAAGAAACAGCGCAAATGCATTCCCTGCATCATCCAAAACAGCAAAAACCACCAAAAATCACAACTAAAAACACAAAAAATAAAAACAAAATATTGAAGCCACCGATTTAAATTCACGGGTTTGACCAATAATTATCTGTTTTATTTATTTATTTTATTTTATTTTTCTTACTATGAATGTGATTTTGGTTTTGATTCGTAGAGAAAGAAGCATAACAAGTAGAGTTGGTGAGTCAAAAATTAATAGTGCTACGTGTTTTGGGAGGATTTGCAATGGCCGAAGAAGAAGTACGGGTTGACAAAGAGAGGCTGCACTCATTCAGTTTGTTGGAGACGATGGATTGGGGGCTACAACCTACAGGATAAAATAGTCAATTTCTTTATATTTTGATTTTAATTTAATAATTGGGGGCTATGGGGAGTAAAATGGGGGCTGTGTTTAGAATTACCCTTACAAAAATCATGATAGCAAGTGAGGATAATAAGAATAGTTATGCGCATGAAATATAGAAGGAAAAGGGAGAATAAATAAAATAATGCTCCTAATTAAAAAATGAAAGAAGAAAAGATTTAATTGAATCACATATGTAAGTCACCTAATGGGTGAGTACAATAATAATAAAATATTTGTATTATATATATGTACATACAAAAGTCGCATCGGGACTTCAGATCCTAAACTAAAGAAGTGGATAAAAACAAGGATTGTTGGCAAATTTGGGGGTAATCAATTCTAGCTTTCAGTTAACAAAAATAATAAATGAAATACATAATATATATAAGTATAGGTGTTGGCTTCTGCATACATGTCGTCAGATGGGCGATGATGGGTTCTGCTCCCATGATCTAATTTCTTTAAATTGGCAATACTACAATAAGCTCATGGAGCAAGGGGAAGTAGTTGATAGGTAAATGTATTAACTATTCTAATAAATAAGTAATTATATGCCTAAATAAAAAGGTCCATCAAAGGGCCCATTATGTAGAGGGATAAACATGATTGTTAGGATCTGCTCCCGTCAGATTCCCTAAACAAGCAGATCCAAATCTGCAGATCTTCCTCGATTACGCTTCGGCATCTGCTTGGTCAAAGCGCAGATGGTTAATACTATACAATTGCAAAATGAATTATATTCCTTTACACGTGTCATATATCTATTAGTTATGGATGAATATAATATGTATATCAAACAGGTATCTTTAAAAATAATTCGGTCTTATATATAAAGGTAAAAATACCCTTCCCATTGGTAAAAATTTACCTTATGGTCATAACCACTTCTCAACTATAAAAGGAGGTAATGTATCATTATAAGTTACGCTCTCTTTCATTTTCTAAGTTACACACTCACACACTGAAGATATTTTTCTCTCCGGAAAACCACTGTAATTCCACTTTCAGTTCTAAAACTGACTTGAGCATCGGAGGTCCTTCCCGGAGGACCCCCAACCACTCATCCGGTGTTGTTTCGCAGGATTTCATAGCTACTGAAGGTAAAGAGAAGCTGGGTTTCTTGAAGATATTCTACTGTATTTCTGGGAACTTCAATTCCTTAACACTTCTAGTGTTTTCACTCAAAATGTTAGATCCATTTCGGGTTTTGACTTTTAAGGATCTCGTTGAAGATCTTAAACCCAGATCTATCACACCTCAAATACGATGTAGAGTGGACGTGGGACAGTTGGTCCGAACCACTATAAAAATTGTGTGTCTTGCTTGATTTCAATTATAAATTGTCATTATTCAAACAACTTCAAAATATCACAACACTTTCTGTCAGTAGCACAAGCTATTGATTTGCACAAACTAGTTAAGCACATTGATCTGAGTCTTTCAAGTTAAGAAAATTATTAGTAATATGAGTTTTTTTTTTTCGCTCAAACACCCCGGGAGGGTGAGGGGTTAGGCGGACCCCCAACCTGTATATATCGAAAAGAACAAAATCATACATCGTTTGATGGAGATAACACTAAAAATGAGTGTTATCCCCAGCATAAGCCGATCTATCGAACCTAATCGGAATTGGGTACACAGCCGACCCAATTCTCAGAGAAAAACTAGAGAAATAGTATCTAAAACAATACAATGATGATGGCCCAAAAGTGACCATATCAGAAAACTAAGAAATGTGATAATCACGATGAAGAGAAACCAATAGTAACAAAGCATAGTGCTAACTATATCGGAACTTAAAGTTCGGATAACCCAGTTGGTCCAACCGAACAAGCGCCAAAAAGTAGTGAGGTGCACTGGTAGCATCATAGAGCTCCATGCAGTCGGTCTGGGAACCCCGACGCGTCATGAAATCTGCAGGGCGATTCCCTTCCCTGTGAATGTGGGAAAAAACGAACCTGAATCCCTTACAGTCTGAGACGAATACGTGTCATGTGATGACGGATGTCTGCAGAGCCATGCTTACCAGAAGTAAGCAAGGTGACGATCGTCGCAGCATCCATTTCGATCCAGATATGTGAAGAGAAGGTGACTGCCAAATCCAGCCCATGAAGAAGAGCACTGAGCTCTGCTTCAAAGCTGGACCTAGCCTTAACCGGAGAGCAGAAAGCGCAGAGCAGGGCACCATGATGGTCACGAACCAAGCCACCACCCGCCGCACTCTTCGAAGCAACATCAAACGAACCATCAGTGTTGAGCTTTACCCAAGGCACCTCAGGTGGGATCCAACGAACGATCTTGGACCTGAGGGATCTGCTGACGGGTTCAGCTACAGGCATGAATAGGACCTAAGGATGGCAACCCTGCCAGTGAACTGGTAGGAGCTTCCTCGTAGCGACCAGTGTATGTAGGTGATGTTTAACCTGCCAAATGATGTTAGAAGAACGAAAAGGAGTGCCACGGTGCTTGTGATTGTTCATCTCCGTCCAGATAAACCATGTGATGAGACAAGGAATCAGAAAAGAAATGTGTGTGCAGGTGGCTCGTGGGAACAAATGTCTCCACCGTCCTAATCTATGTGCAATATCAGTGCTCGTGTGTGCATGTGTTAGTGCAGAGAACCAGTCCAAAAAATGAGTCCGTACAGCCCTAGCAGATTCACTCCAACAGAATACATGCATGATCGTTTCGATATGGGAAGAGGTGCAACACTGGCACTTCGAAGCAAGACGGATACGACGAGATTGAAGACCAACATCGACAGGTAATTTTCCAAGAAGGAGACGCCACAGAAAGACATAAATGGTAGGGGTAAGGCAAGGGTTCCAAATATCACCGAATAGAGATACCTGAGGACGTCTGTACCTGACGTGATGCCACACAGATGTCACAGTGAACTCACCATGGCCGGTAAGGCTCCAACTCATGACATCCTCCCCCTCCCCCCACAATACCGGAGTCCGGCTCAAAGCAACAACCTGATCATGAGATAACACAAAAGTAGCACACAAAGCATGCAAACAATCCATATCCCAAGTAGAATCACTCCATAAATCACACACAGGGGGATTTAGGGCCCCGGTTGGGCGATACTCGGTGAGGGTCCCTTCCTCAAGCCAAGCATCATCCCAGAAAGACACCCACCCCGAACTAAGTGACCAACGAATGAAATCATGTGCATGAATAGAAGAATGCATGAGCCTACGCCAAATAGGACTATGATGCACAGAGAAAGGAGTCAAAGGATACGAGTACTTGCGCCATAAGTACTGAGCCCAGAGCGAGTCACGAGCCTGAAACCTCCACCACAACTTGTAACTGAAGGTAGTGGCCATATCGGAAAGCTGACGAATACCGAGCCCTTCCTTGTTGAAAGGGAGACAGATCTGCTTCCAACTGTTCCGGTGAATCTTCTTGGCATCACCAACAAATCCCCAGAAGAAACGGGCCATCATCTGCTCAATCATGCAGCACACACTGAGGTACCTCCATCACTTGGAGGATGTGAAGGGGGAGAGTGGCAAGGGTGCTCTTGATCAGAGCAAGCCGTCCTCCAAAAGCAAGGTGTCTGTGAGACCAGCCATGAATACGGGCACTCACCTTCTGTCTCAGCTCAAGGAAGAGAGACGACTTTAGCCAACCCTGATATATGGGAACTCCCAGATTATTTAAAAGGGAAAGTGCCTCTCTGGAAACCCCCAACCTCCTGGATACTCTACTGCCACTCATCAACGTATTTATCATGGATGAAGAAATTGCTCTTATCAAAATTAATCATCTGCCCAGACACAATGCAGTAACCATCCAGACACATCTTCAACTTCTCCATAGCTTCCCTCCTAGCCTGAGTGAAGATGATGATGTCATTAGCATATGCCAAGTGAGAAATAGAGAAAGCATTTCTTTTTGGCAATCTGTACATCATGTCTTTCTGGTCGACGATCAGTCTATCTAGAGATCAAGATAGTCTGCAACAAGAACAAAGAGGGAAGGGGAGATGGGGTCTCCCTGTCGAAGTCCTCTAGAGGAAGAGAAGAAACCTGTCGAGGCGCCGTTCACTAACATAGAGAACCATCAGTTCTAAACACACCTCTGCATCATATCAATCCACTGATTCGGAAAGCCCATGCTCCTCAAAACATTCATCAGAAACGGCCATTGGACTCGATCATAGGCCTTCGCCATATCCAATTTTAGAGCAACATTCGGAGTCCCACGACCAGGCGTTCGCTTCAGATCATGGATAAGCTCCTGGGCAAGCAGCACGTTATCACTAATTAGTCGACCGCGAATGAAACCACTCTGATTCGACACCACTACAAGAGGGATGATCGGGGCCAGCCGAGAAGTCAAAATCTTTGTGATGATCTTGTTGGTAACATTACAAAGGCTGATTGGCCTGTAGTGCGCCCAAGTCAATGGAGTCGTCCTCTTAGGAATTAGTACGATGGAAGTGGCGGTGAAGCTTCGTGGCATAGGAGACCCCTGGAAGAACTCCACAACAGCCGCAACCACATCTGTGCAAACCGTCTCCCAACAGTGCTGAAAGAAACGGGAAGTGAAACCGTCCGGACCAGAGGTGCTATCTCCATTGATTCCAAACACCGCAGAATGAATCTCATCAGCATCTGGCAGAGAACGGATCTCATCAGCATCTGGCAGATAATGCATCTCATCAGCATCACAGCAAATACGAGTTAGGGCCTATGTAATTATGCACTCATCTTATATTTATATAAGTTCATCTGACCAACTATCAAGTAGTCAGAAAGATTCATATCAATCCGTCATACATAATTTGTATCAGTGACCTATTTGTCAACACACATGTATTCACACCCTACATGTGTTACTCATTTAAAAACTAACTCTTGTGATTGTTCATATTATGGATGGAAATTTTACCCGCGGGTTCAGGTCCCCGCGGGTACCACCCCTAATGGGGCGGGACAGAGGGGAGAAAATCAGGGGTGGGGCGGGTTCAGGTATAAAAAATGTGTACCTGAGTCGGGTTCGGGTTTATAGATCCCCCCCCTATCACCCCGAAAATTAACCTTAATATATATTTATTAAATAATTTACAATTTTTTTATTTTTTAATAATGATTATAGTTTTAATGAACTTTTTTAACAAAAAAAATATTAGAAAAAAATCTTAATAAAAAAAACATTAAACAGGTACCCGTCGAGTACCCTTCCCCAGACAGGTAATCCCCGCCCCGTCCCCACTTTAATTTAAACGGGTATGGGCTCGGGTACGGAGGGAATTTTCTGAGGCAGGTATGGGGATGGGGAAGCAATACCTGACCCTGCCCTGACACCCCGACCCGTTTACATCTCTAGTCCATATTTGTTTTCCTTGTACTTCATCACACGTCATCAACTTATTTTCTTTTCTTTTTTTTATTAGGCAACACAACACGCTCAAACATGCACCTGAGGTGATTTGAACTGAGCTGCGTTTCGTCATCACACGTCATCAACTTCTAATCTGCATATAATTTCTAAGCTCAAAATTACAAAATTATGTACTACTAAAGAATACCCATAGTATATCGTGGTGTCTGTTTTTTTCCAAATATTATTTCAATAAATATTAATCGGTAAGCAATTATTGTCCAAACTATGCCTAATTTAAAAGCACATCAATCTAGTTTCTAATGAGAAATATAGCTAATAATAATGTTTTTACATGAACTCATAATTATTTTGCTAATCAATATAGTGCATTTATGTATGAGAATCGAAACATGCATCCATAAGACGACGACCATGATGATGATGATGGAAAAGTAGTAAGTATAGAGGCATACGAAATTCTTTTTTTACTCTATAAATTTAGTACACATATTTCTCCCTTCTTCCTTTCCATTTGAGTTATAGATTTTTTTTATTTTTTTTATTTTTTTTTAAGGAAATGAACTATAGAGTATTATCCCAATAATATATAATATCTTCATTATGTTAGAAATCTCGCAAAATTTGGTGAAAGACCAACTCTCTAATACAATTATATAATGTGGTAATTGTCATATACGAATTGCATAGTTACTTGCTAATGGATGATATGTTAGGGTTTGTTTAGTAGGGTTTATTAAGGTGTGAAAACACAGGGCCTGTATAAAATTAAGGCCACATGTGAATAATAATATGTTGTAGGATTACGTATCCATACTTAGGTGGAATAAGTAAATATCAACCACATGCAGGAAAGGTTTTAATAAAAAAACTATCTAAGTTTTAATATTTTATAGTCCCTCCATCTCATTCTGATAGACCTATTAGAATGAGGAGAAAATACTATATTAAATATCTCAGTCACGAATATCAAGTTTGATTCCATATTTTCAGTTAAACGAGCCATAAATGTATGAAGAAGGTAAAAGAATATTGTGACTATAATTCTAATAAAAATATAATACTAAAAGTAATTATTAAGTTTATCCTAATATTAAAATTGCACTAATATCCTTGAAATTGATGTATATAGTATGAACAAAATAGACTAATTGTTGAATTATGCAAAAGAAGGTTATAGACTTATAGACCTTTTCGTTTTAAGTTGATAAAAAAAAATATTGTTAAGTTTTGATGTCATGTTAATTTAAATTTGCAATCTTATCTTCAATTTTACTCAAAATCAGAATTTTCAGATTGTGGAAGGTTGCATTGTTTTTACACAAGTGACAAGAGTATTGACAAGAAGAAGAAGGGATCAAGAAAATCCTTTTCTTCAGCCTATATGCAAGCATGGATTCCCTTTTTCCATTTGTTATTCCAAAGGTAAAATTTCAACTTTAAAAACCCATCCAAGTGCAAAGGTGTTGAGGCAGCAAGGAATCAAGCAAAATGTTCTCTGCGGCGCAATGATGCTTCAGACCCCAAGCAAGAAAAGGCAAGAATCCTTCAACCATTAATATTCAAACCTTGAATGTCAAGTCACTTTAATTTGACATACAAAAAAGATTCCATTTTGACTTGTATCAAAAAAAAAAAAATACCCCACATCCAGAAAATATAACTGCGCTAATTTTTGTCAAAATCTCGTTATCATAAATAAAACCCAGAGCACAAAAAGTGGATGATTAAAAGAGATGGGGAATGGGAAAAATAAGTTGGTGTTTTTGATAGTTTTTGTGGCCTTGGCTGCGTCATGTGCAGGGTGTGATGATCAGCATCTAAAGTGGAGGAGATGGGGGCCTTCATGTAGCACTCCATCTCCATCTCCATCATCTATCAAAAAGTTTGGCTCATCTATTATTTTCCCATTATATGGAAACGTTTATCCCAATGGGTACGCAACCTAGCTATAATCTCTAGTTGTTATTTAGTGTTGCAATTGGGACTTGTATAGATAGCCCAAATTTTTACTTGCTGAGATTGCGTTATAGCTAAAATCAAGATTGTTGAATTCGGAGAAGGGTGTTGATGTTGGATTAAATTGCAGGTTTTATTTTGTGACAGTAAATTTGGGATATCCTCCAAGACCCTACTTTCTTGATCCTGACACAGGAAGTGATCTAACATGGCTTCAATGCGATGCCCCGTGTGTTCGTTGCACCGCGGTGAGTTTCATTCGATGAATTTTGCTGTGTATTAAGAGTTATTGGTGCATAATACTAGATGATTAAGTTTGATGACTTCTCGTAATTTCAAGAGAAAGAGGAAACTATGAGTATAATACTCCGTAAAAAAAAATTTAACAGTTGCCCTTAGTGATTCTTGAATATGAATATGGTGGAAACTGAAAATGCATTCCTTCTTGAATTCTCAAGAGGCTTTTTGAGGTCCAAATGGAAGAATATTGTTGTGCAGTGATGTGATTTAGAATTGGGAAACTCAAGGTTCAGGATTTGGTATTTTGTTAAAAGAACAATATCCTATATGTTAATCCATCATATCATATCTAATGTTGATAATTTTGATATCTTCTTAATTAGGGGTTTCACCCGCTTTATCGACCAAGCAATGATCTTGTAGTCTGCAAAGACCCCCTCTGTGCGTCTCTCCACTCGGGCGACTATGAATGTGACAATCCCGAACAATGTGATTACGAAGTTGAGTATGCAGATGGAGGTTCATCTCTGGGTGTTCTGGTCAATGATTTTTTCACTATGAATCTCACCAGTGGTGATCGAATGAGTCCTCGTCTGACCGTTGGGTTAGTCATTCTTTCTTTCATATGATTATGCTGTCTTTGTGTCCTGCTGCTTGATGAACATGTATGAATTTTGGCTTATGACAAAATATTCTGCTTGATGAATATGTTGTTTCTTTGTATTGAACAGTTCTGATCTTGTTTGATTATGTAATCCTTCAAATATTCGTTTCTACTTATCACAATCTACTCTATCATTCGTTTAAAGTACATGATTCTTAAGTCATCTGCATTATTATGTTTAAAGATTTTTCTATTGTGAATCATGTTATGTTGAGCAGATGTGGCTACGATCAGCTACCCGGAACTTCTGATCACCCCTTAGACGGAGTGTTCGGCCTAGGGAGAGGCAAATCGAGCATTGTTACACAGCTTCGTGATCAAGGGATAGTGAAAAACATCATCGGCCATTGTATAAGTGAACAAGGGGGATTTCTTTTCTTAGGAGAAGATGTTTATGACTCTTCACGCATAACATGGACACCGATGTCACGTGAACACACGTAAGTAGCTAGATTTTCTACAACTTGGATTTCTTTCCTCCAACAAAACTCATAGTTTTCTTGATTCATAATTGAGAACAGAAAGCACTACGCAGCTGGATCTGCAGAGCTTCGTTTCGGAGGGAGAAGTACCGGATTCAAGAACCTTGATGTAATTTTCGACAGTGGGAGCTCCTACACCTACTTCACTTCTCAGATTTACCATGCTCTTCTTACTTTGGTGAGTTTGGATTATCATTAAGTTAAATATGTCACTCCCTTCTCTTCGTCTTTAATGAGAAACGATGCATGGCCTCGTAGCTACACAAAGAAATAAGTGGGAAGTCGTTGAAAGAAGCAACTGATGATCACACCCTTCCATTCTGCTGGAAAGGAAAGAAACCTTTCAAGAGCACTCGCGACGTGAGGAAGTACTTCAAGTCTCTAGCATTCACCTTCTCCACTGGTTGGAGAAGCAAATCTCATTTCGAAATTCCTCCCGAGGGATACCTTATCATCTCCGTACGATCTTCAAACTCGATCCTCGTAGCCATTTTTTTCCCCGTTTCTTGTTGAAGAAACTTTATTTTTGTCTACGTGCAGTCGAAGGGCAACGCGTGCTTGGGGATTCTAAACGGGACAGACGTGGGATTGAACAATTTCAACATGATTGGAGGTATAGACACAATAATTTGATTATACCTTTGAATTTTACAAAATAATGGCTTTTGAATTTTCTTATTTCTTGGTGCAGATATCTCAATGCAGGATAAATTGTTTATCTATGATAATGAGAAGCAATCCATAGGTTGGACTGCTGCTAACTGCGAGCAGCATCCCAAATCCAGTTCCATGTAGATTTATTATTATCTTCATTCATTTGTACATAAATATTTCCATCTAGGTTTATATGTATTATTCAATTTATTATGCAATTACTTCTCTCCCTTGATTCTCTTGATTATAAAGTATGGTTAACTTTTAACTTCTTTAAATTTTTTAGGAAATAAAATATGTTTTCTGAAATGATTGACTGATTGATAAATCTGAATCTATCTATATATATATTTATAATAGCAAAATAAAAGTCGATCAACCACGATTTTTCTTAATTATTTTGCTAAATTCTCATAATTTTGCCTAATTTTGCCTAATTAATAAATATTATAATAATAATAATATTATTATTATATATTGTATATATATTGTTAGATAATATTTACATATCTATTATATGAATCTATACATAAAAACACAATATATCTTTATCTTAAAATAAAGATCTCCTATCTCTTAGAAATTTTAATTCGAATATAATATATATATATATATATATATATATATATTACGTATATATATACCTAATAAACTATATAGAAATTCGTAAGATTTGTACGTTGTATTGATTAAGCTTTACACAAGTTCTTTTTTCTTCATCCTTTTTATTTTTGAAAGAATTACTTATAAGTTCTAAAAGTATAAAATTAAGGAAAAAATAGCAAATAAGCCCCCAACATTGACACCCTTAACGCGTATTCCACCCCGACATATCGTTCGGGGCGTATACAACCCCAACGTGCATTAAGTCGTGCAAATACACCCTCTGTCTAACAGGCTTCCTAACGGCGTCACTCTTTATAATTATTTGTTTATTTACTTTTGTGTGGGACCTACTATTACTTTGTGTAGGACCCACTTTTCTTCCTTCCACGTTTTTAGGCAGCGCCGAATTTGCAGACGAAGTCTCTCCCATGGCGGAGTTTTCCAGCATCAAATTGACGAGTAATTTGAGTCACCGTATAACGAGGTGGCACCGCCAGGGCCATAGGTCGAGTTCATGGAGTAGAGAGTATAGAGTGAAAGGAAAGTAGAAAAACCCAGATTTGTTTTAAGAAATCTGGCGGACCATGACCGGAACGCGAGATTCGTGGTGGAGGAGCTCGGCGTGGGGATGAGGATCACGCTGAAAAGCGGGTTGGTCCAAGAATTTGTGGCGGCAGATGAGGTGGAGATGATGGTGAGGGAGCTGATCGATGTGCGACGAGAGAAGGGCGGAGGTGCTGTACCTAGAAGATGGTGGCGTGCAGTGGCGCCGCCGTGAAGTTGGGATGAGTTGCCATAATTGACTAACCTAATTAAATTAAAGTAAAAGTGGTTCCCACACAAAATCAATTTTAAGAAAAATATTAAAGAATGATGGCGTTAAAAACTCTGTTAGACGTAGGGTATACTTGCACGATTTAAGATAGGTTGGGGTTGTATACGCCCGAACGATACGTCGAGGTGGAATACGCGTTAGGGGTGTCAACGTTGGGGGCTTATTTGCTACTTTTCCCTAAAATTAATTATTTGGGTGTGTGTTTATGAACTAAATTTCTAAAGGTGTAGATAATCATTATTTTTAAATGTATTAATAGAGTAAAAATATACATAATGAAAATATAGATACTAATTGATTAATAAGGTAAAATCATGGTTATAAAATAATTCTTCGATCATTTTCCTACATCTTAATTCTTTTTTTTATATATATATATGTTTATATTCACTCTTATTTATAAATTTTGATTAAAATTGAACTTATTAAATTATTGATTAAAAATAAAATATTATTATCTCATTTACTTATTTTTATCTGACAATAAAACGTAAATGACGTGCCAATCGAAAATAGCCCAAGCCCGGTGGGTTTACCCAATTAATCTAATGTCTTTTTTATGAAAGATGTGGTTGAAGTGATGCTCCCATATCGAAATCTCAAAGCTAACCACATACATATAGTTGCAAATAAAAAGAGATTGGATAATAGATTTACACAACATTATAAAATTAAAGTGATGCTCCTACAAGATTTATTTTCGAATTTGACAAAAAAAGTGATCTTACTACCTAATATTCATACATGTAATTATCTCTTCTTATTTTTTAATTATTATATATTTTTATTTGTATCCCGTCGAAATTCGACGGGGTATTATTTTATAGTATATTTTATAAATACAAACATAAAATAAAATAATATAACCTAGTAATATGATTTTACCCAAAATATTTTAACCCAAAAACAATATATCCTAACTCACCAAAATTGAAAATAGCTCAAAGTGTTTGCCAGATTAACTGAAAGTTTTAAAATGATGCTTCTGTATCTAATTTATTGTTAGTTGTCTTAGATTAAAAAATTTATATTTTGTTATGATATTTTGTCAATCATAATTATCGATATATACTAAAGAAACTTCAAAATTTTATTGTCCAACTTGCCACCCCAAAATTAATTTTATGTCTAATATATATATATATTTTTATTTAGAAAAACTTGACAAACGTAGTTATCGATACATATTAAAAAAAAATTAAAAACGTCATGGCCAACGAGCCACCTCAAAATTGAAGTTGTGCTAGGGCGAAAAATATTTAAACTCAGAATATTTTTACTTCTGAAAATTATACCATTACAACTTATAATTTGTTAGTATAGTAAGGATGGGCAGATGAAGAAGCTTATATGTATGATGGTGCTAAATCGATTTTTGAGAAAATTATTTCATCTATAGGAAAAATCAAATATGATGGAGTTATCCTTAATTAATATTTAAATGACTGGCTACTTGACATTCCATCCTTCAATTATATCGAAGAACAACCACGCGAAAATATCTAATATCTCATTGACCTATTTTTTTCGACCAACATAATACTTGATATGAAAAATATTACCAATCGTCAATTTATTTCTATATTACAACATATACTTGACGGCTTAACATTCAAAATGAGTATAACTATACGAAAAACGGGACTTCACCTAATCTACTTTTCTATTACAATAATCAGCGAGCTACTTGACATTCAAACGAGTAAAATTAATCGAGAAATGTCATACCTCATTGATCTTCCTTTTTTTTTACTTATTTTTTTCTAATTCGGATTAATTTTATTTTTTTCGAATGGATCCTAACATAACAAGCTATACTCTCAAAATAAATAATTCTACTATTATTTTCCATGATAAGTGAGTCCCGTCGAATTTCGACGGGCATTAAACTAGTTTTAATAAAACTAAAACTTTCGTTGAGGATAAATAAAACTGGAAACTTTTTTTTTTTTTTTAAATCAAATTAGACAGACCCCCAACTTGTATTACTACCTCCGGCTCATGATTTCTGATACCTTTTATTATTTTATACCTCACATATCAATATAAAATGTCTCAAAAATCCTGAACCAGAGTGATATAATTCAAGAATCATCATAGAGTGTCTAGAGAAGATAGTACTAAAAGAGAGTACTATCTCCAACATAAACTCAAAAAACCGAACTGGCCTAGAGAATGATCGACGGGAGATCCAACTCTCCACACAAGCGGAAAAACGGAAAAACAAGAAAAATGGAATTTACTTAAAACAGATATTATTCTCTTCTGGGTGGTTGCATGAATGTTATTACATTCTAACAATACAAAAATAACATAAAAATGAAAGAATATTTACACAGGGATTTACTAAAACAGAGTAATATTTTCTTCTGTCTCGTTGCATCAGAGCTACATGCTAAACATACTAAAGAAAAAAATGAATATATACTAAACATATTCAAATGTTCTAACCATACAAGAATGCCCTATCTGCAGCATATAACTCAAGGTCACCCTTCGATTCCATCAATCTTCCACCGTTCGATCATAAACCATCGGATCGAGCTCGCCTTAGCAGCCTCGATCAAGCATCCGATCATCATGTCCGAAACAACAGCCAAAGGTCATCAAATTCAAGAATCCAATCTTCTACTTCCTAGTACAGGCCACAAAGTGCATATCTCCTCCTACCATTAACGCATCCCTTTAAAGGTAAAAGAATCGCCTATACAACGAGTGGATGTACACAACTAGCTAGCAAAAGTTGCAGTGTAGCAAGAACTTAGAAGGGCTTCTGCATGTAAGCAAACATGTCCGGAAACAGAGGAAACTGGTCGTTGAGCTGCATTTGGGAGTTGAAAAGGTTGTCTTGAAATCCATCCATGTAATTAAGATGCGTATCGAGATAACTCTCGATGTCACTCCATTTAGGCTGGCTCTCAACCTCCTTATCACACACGAATTCTTGAGGTGAAGAAGACAACACGTGCTCCGAGCTGCTCGAGTCGGTGTGCCACTTAGGCATCGACTCCGACGTGTCGAAATGCATATAGTCGTTCATCCTCTGTGGTGGCTCCACCGCTGGGGCTGGCGGCGCTGCCATGGCGGAATACGTGAGGGCGTCTATGTTCGGCTTCTGATCTTCGCTGTCGGAGAACTGCACTTCCTTCTCATCGACGTTGAAATGTTTCTCGAGGGTTCTTTTCTTGTTGTATATTCGGCATAGCACCCAATCATCAAGCTGAAAAATGGAAGATTTGAATTTCAGTATATGCTTTTTCCAAGATCAGTTAATCAAGTAATTCATCAGAGATTATAATTAATTAATGAATTAATTAATTACCCTCAGATTATTCCGCTTCCCAGCAGACCGATCGACATTTGCGAGACGGTACTCGTGCATAATCCAATTGGTTTTGACACCTTTTGGAGCTTTTCCGGCGTAGAAAACCAGAGCTTTCTTGATTCCGAGAGTCTTCGGCTTCCCCACCGGCTTGTCGGCTCCGGTCGCCTTCCAGTAACCGGTTCCGGCAGCCCGGTTCGGCCGCGAACCGTTTGGGTATTTACGGTCCCTTGGAGAGAAGAAATACCACTCCTTTTCACCGTACAGCGCCATTTCTGTTAATCAACCAAACACAATTAGAAACCCTAATCCCAATTTCTCGTCGAATCCGTGAATGGAATAGCAAATTGAGATTGGAAAACATTTAATTTTTGCTAGAAAAAAAGGAATTTCGCACCGGAAAAACAATAATCGTATCCTGAAAATTTGAAATTCAAATTCCTAAACTGAGTTCCGAGATGGATTTTTTGTTTTTTTGAGAAATTTCTTCGTCGCAGGAAAGTAAAATCAAACTAGAGACAGAGCAAGAGAGAGAGAGGGAGGGAGAGAGATGTTACCAGGAAGCTGCCATGGGTCGAACTTGTAGAGGTCGATCTCGGCGATGATGGGGACGGAGATCGGCTGGCCGGCGCACTTCCGGCAAAGGTAATGCTGGACGAGCTCGTCGTCGGTGGGATGGAACCTGAATCCCGCCGGCAAATTCAACTGCTGCTCGGCGCCCTTCATTCACTTTACAAATTCAGGAAAATCTTATCCTCAAACTGAAATCAGAGTTGGTAATTCCTTTGGAGTAAGTAGACTTTTCTTCGACTAGGCTTTGCTGAAACTGCTTCGCTTTGAAAACGAGGAAATGGAAGGTGGGAGCTGGTATATATACAGCTCACGATGGGATCCTGTGTATCTATATACTGCACGTGGGTCATTGCACCTGTTCTGTTCCGGAATTTTAATTTTAATTTTAATTTTAATTATTTTTATTTTTATTTATTTATAATTAAACGAGCTTTTCTGCTCTTCTTTCTCTTATTTCTCTCTCCTCTTATGTTTTAAGTGTGTGTATGTTGGCGGCCGTGTGTATGCATGTGGTAGGCCCCCGCCTACAACTAGTATCTCCCCCAATAGTGTTTAGGGTTGATAATCATTTTACTTAGTTATAATTAAATTTACCCTCAAATACCGAAATTGTAATTTTAACTCACCAATCAAAATTACTGATATTAATATTAACGGTTACTGAAGTCAATGATTTTGGGATCATGACATTTTTATGAAATGTTTAATATTAATTTATGAATTAATTGAAGTAACATTTATTTAGCTTCCTGAGATAAAGACAACTCATATTAGTCTCGTACGTACATTTTCTTGGACACACGGTTCCAGCTTGATCATATAATGTACAAGTTTGTAATTAATTGTTTTGAAGAAAATGGAAATAATTTAATATTTAGTGTGTGAATTTTGGTTTTATATGTAAAAGAAATGGTAGTGTATTATGCAACTTGTGTAGGCGTTTGCTTGGGGCGAAAGGTGCTGAATGGGCTGACCGCCGCCAAGGAAAGTATGGACTAACCGGTCTAATCATTACGTGCCACGTAGATTTACAGTGCCCCACGTGTGGGTAATACGTCATTGCTTTCGTCACTCGCCCCCTGCCCCAATCTGTGAATCTTGAAATGTCGACCATAATTTTTCTAGTGGAGCTCGAGTCAAACGTTGACTCACCTATTCTTTCAGAAAAATAAAATTAAATAAATAAATAAATATATTTAGATAACTACGATCTTCAACTCCCTCCAGTCGCCGAATAAATATTTTCCATATCAACGAAATTCACTTCTTTTCCATAAAGTATTCTATTTGTACGTGTGAATATTATACGTATTTCATAATTCCTCGCCAAGAATGAATTTTAGTTAAATTTGGAAGTACCCGTTTTTCTATTAATGTGAGTATTACTAACTCGTCAATATTTTAATAGTTTCTACTTTCGGTCAATTTGATTTTTCCTCTTATTTTTTTTTTTTACAAATCTGTTGTTAGTTCTTACCGAATTCAACACTTTCTGAAAATGAATATCTTTAAGTTTTGTTTGCAATTTTAGTATCAACATAAAATTATGGCAGGCGAAAATCAGTTCCATTGTTGCTATTGTTATTTGTTGCGTAATCTTATAGGTAGAACATCCAATTTGAAAGTCAGTCTCAGTAATGGATTGCTTTCCCGGATTCTCTTCGAGTTTTTTTTCGACTTTATTATATTATTTATTTTATTCTTTTATTGTTATTTGAGGAATTGAATTAATATTTTTATTTCATTAAACTAATATATATAAAAAAAAATTACATAAAATTGCCGAAAATGAGAATCACATTTAATTTGGTATCGCGTTTAAGCACCCTCAGAGCATCTCTAGCTGTAAGTCCCTTTTAGGGGCTTGCGGTACTATTCCGGTGGGGAGGGACTCTCCCCAAATTTCATCGTCAGCCGCAAGTCTCTCCCCCTAATTCTCTCTTATTTTTAATTTATTTTATTTACGATTTTCAATATGTTTTTTTAATTCATTTTTCATTTTGTTTTTCGTTCGATTTTATTTATTTAATTAATTTTATTTTTAATAAAAAAACAAACAAAATTTTTGGATTTTTTTTATTAAATTGAAACAAATATTAATTTAAACAAACAAAGTACAACATAATTTGAAATAATTTTAAAAATACGCAAATTAATTTGGGCCCTTATGCGCCCACATCTCTTCGATCAAATCGTTGTAAAGATCGTTGTGTTTGGCCCTATCGCGTAGCGACGCGTTGCGCTTCACGTACTCCCGAAACAAACCCACAGGTCCTCGATTCGCTCCACCATTTGCAGAAGTAGAGGCATCCTCGTCATGTGGAGCCCAATTTGTCGCGTTTGCTCCTTCATCCTCGATTATCATGTTATGCAAGATAATACAAGTATACATGATATCTTGAATACTATCACGATACCAGAGTCGTGATGGACTGTTGACCATGCCCCAACGGATTTGTAAATCGCCAAAAGCGTGTTCCACATCTTTGCGCGCCGCCTCTTGTAGAACTTTAAAACGCTCCACTTTTTCGTCAGTGGCGTGTGGTGGGGCTGCAATAAAAACGGGCCACTTCGGATAAATCCCATCGGCGAGGTAGAAGCTCATGTTGTATTGCCTTCTGTTGGCGAGGAAATGAACCGGGGGTGCTATTCCTTTGACGACGTCGCTGAACACCGGCGATTGATTGAGAACGTTGATGTCGTTGAGCGCTCCAGCTACCCCAAAAAATGTGTGTCATATCCACAGATCGTGAGATGCAACGGCCTCAAGGATGATGGTAGGGTGGCCCTTATCCCCACGTGTGTACTGGCCCCTCCACCCCCACTGGACAATTCTTCCATGCCCAGTGCATGCAGTCGATCGAACCGAGCGTCCCTGGAAAGATGTGGCGAGCCTTGTGCATTGCCAGAATTCGTTGACAATCATCTGTGGTTGGCTTCCTCAGGTAATGACCACCGAAGATGGTTCGAATCACCTTAGCAAAGTGCTTCAACGAATTAATGGCGGTAGTCTCCGACATCCGCAAGTACTCGTCGAATTGGTCGCCGGGACCTCTGTAGGCGAGTTGACGTATAGCGGCGGTGCACTTCTGCAGTGTTGTGAAATACTCGACGCGATTCTCCAACACCCCCACGATGTTTAAGAATAGATGCTTCGACATCCGGAAACGTCGACGGAATAAATTATCGGGATATGTGGGCCTCTCAGCGAAATAGTCGGAGAAAAGTTGCTTTGCTCCGGTGACTCGATCTCGTTCGATCATTCGCCTTACGGGATACCTTCGGCGTTTTGTCGACTCGGTGGCTTTTTCCTTCTTCTTCTTCGCTTCTTTATATTTCTGAGCTTTTTCGGCATTCTTATGGATTTGTTGGTACATAGCTTCGAGTTTGCCGGAGGATGATGAGGAATCGGATGAAATTTCGGAAGAGCTTGACATATTGATGGAGTGAAATTGAAGAAAATAAGGATTTTTTGAGATAAATTTGTGTGAAAATAATATAAAAGTTGTGTAGAAATTGTGTAAATAGGGGTATGAATTTATAGGGGAAGAAATTGGAGGTAGCCGTTGGCTACCGTTGGAGACCAACGTTCAAAAAAAAAATTTATTATTAATTTTTTAATTTTCGTCCAGAAAAATCAATTTTTAAAAAATATATATATATATTGATGGTTGACGTCATAATCACACAATCACCCAAAGAGCTCGACCCCGGCTTGCACATGCGCACCAGGCATGCATCCGAAGGGGCTCGCCAGCGGGCACGGGGCGCGCGCGAGGGGCTCAGCGGCGGGCTCGAGCCCCCCCATCTCCGGCCCGCTGGAGATGCTCTCAGCGCGGCACACACCCCTGGCATGGGTCGGTGTTGCCAGCAGACACCCCAAACCCGGTGCACTGGGAGTGCTCCTAGTGAAAGCGTAACAAAATGTACTAGTAATATATTTTTTTTAGGAAGTACATAATTTAGATAATTTAGATAGCAGAGTGGAATGTGCCAATTATATGTGCCTTGACAAAGTGGGTATACATTAATTTCTGATGGCGAAAATGTTAAAAAGGATCGAATTAATCATGAATTATAAAGTTTGACTTAATTGGTTTAAGCTTATCCAATAAAATTAGGAACATGCATGCATAATACGTTTATCCATTTGGGGGTCAACAGATTGATGTAACATATTTTTACAAAATATAATTTCACACGTTTTCAAAGGAAAAAATAATATTTTCACATATTTGCAGGGGACTTTAAATAAATAAAAAAAAGATAGGTACTTTCAGAAAAATAATAATAATAATAATCATAATCTGACACTAGCTATGTTGCACGGGTGCGGGGGCGATACGTTACGAGTGCGGGGATACGTATTTTAAAAAATTATAGGGTGCGATTCGGCTAGGATACATACGTATATTTATTTTTATTTTTATATTTATTATATAATGCCTATATTATACATAAAATTTAAATAAATCATAAACTAAATATATATGAAAAATAATGAAATAGTGCAACTAAATATACAACATACGTTTTCTACTTCTATTTTCCTTTTTCTTTTAATAAACAATATTTAAGATTGCAAAAAATCCCTTAAAAATTTAAATTATAACAAAAATAACTCAATTAACTCCGAATTCGTGAATCCTCTTTATCAGATTCGCGTAACCGTTATTATTTATATTAAATTAAATAAGAATACGCCATGTGACGAATCAGGTGCAAATCCATCGAGAATTGCACCCGGATGCTATATGGGTGCGAATCCGATACTGCAATTTGTTGTTTTTTAAAGAATCCGTACATCAGAGGACACTAGTAAAAAGATGTACTCCCTTAGATCTACTAAGCCTATTTTATTTTAGACCACCCCAATATAAATATTATTTTTCTCTATTTTGAAATAAAATATAGTATATTTTACTATTAAATATGAGACTTACTGTTGTTTTACCATTTATCGTCCTCTTCTTAATTATTCCATCCGTCCATAATTTGTACTTAAAATCTTTCGGCTCATATTTATAAATGTCAAAAAATAATTGTTAAGATAAAATTTATGACATTAACTTTAGATATAATGTAGTCACATGTCTATGTGACTTAAGTTTTATTGATATATACCTAGAACATAATAAAAAAACAAAATATACCTAATCTTTTAAATATGGGACTAAAATACCCCTAAGTTCAATTAGTTTTATACATCATCTCCCTTCTCTTCTCTTTTAGTCGCTAGGATTATATTTTTGTATTTTACTCTTCTCTCTGTGGTTGATAGCCCCTTGCTCTCCATTCTTTCTTGTTTTTTTGTCGACGGCGGCAATTGAGTCGGCGACGAAGGCGGCGGCGTGTTCGCGCTTAAGGTTTCTTCGTTGTGCTGTTGGCAACGGATTTTCCAACGTGAGCAGGCTACGGCGGCAACCTCGTCTTCGACACCAACGTGCTCTGATGAGTTCGCTCTGGTAGGGGGAAGCTTCGTTTAGGTTTTTCTGACGCCGCCATGAGGTTGTCGTTGGTGTGCTCGTGAGGTACGCCGGCCATGAGGTTGTTTCCTTTTTTTGCACTTTTCGTTTTTCTGGGGTTTGATTTTATGTTTTTGTGTCTGTTATGTCTTTTCCAGTATAGTCATCGTCGGAGGCGTCGTCGGTGGAGGTGAGTATCAGATTTTTTTGGGTTCTTTTCGTTCTTCTTTGGTGAGTTCTTTTCAAAATGTTGAAGATTTATAGTTATCGGTTTTTTGCATTATAGTACAATTCTTACAGGAATACGTTAGGTAAGAATTAAATGCGTTGCAATTAATGATATGCAGTGAGGGGTGATAGTTTTCTGCTAGACTCTAACAATGATTCATCTGTTTTTTGCCATTTTCTAACCATCGTTTAGCCGATGGTAAGATTTTGCCATTTTCTAACCATCGTTTAGCCGATGGTAAGATTTTTTGTCTATTCACACAACATTAACCGATAGTAAGATTTTGCCATTTTCTAACCATCATTTAGCTGATGGTAAGCTTTTAAGCATTATTTTACTATATTAACATTATTTTTTTTATTTTCCTAAGCGCAGGTAATGGCCCGTGCTGTAATTGTTCATCCTGGGGGTTCTTTGCTTAACAATGTATACGAATGAGGAACAAAAGACTTCATCCCGATGCCACATTGTGGTATAACCTTTTTAGAGTTATTGTCGAAGTTGGAGGCTCATTTGAACAAGAAGAGATCAATGCACACATTTGAGGTGTTTGCGTTAGTAAAAAGTGGTGCAGATGAATATATGAGAATGAAGGTTACGGACCAGTTTGAGTGGACTTGCTTGATGGATATGACAGGATCGCCTACTGTTTATTTCATGACCCGTGGGAGCAATTTTGCTATCGATCCTGGAGTGGTGCCCCCATTAAATCATTCAACTGATATGAGAAATGTGGATCTTAGGGACGTGCGGTCAGTGGATAATACCTGGTGCAGAGGAACATGCTTCGTTTAGGGTCGAAAAAATACCAATTCAATCTGAACACATCCGACCTGGGCAACTTGTCGTGGGATCCGTATTCCCGAGCAAGGATATGATGGTTTCATCAATTCATTCATATCATCTGAAAAAAATTTGTGGAGTTCCGAACTAATATTTCAGATTCATTGTATTACCATGTGCAATGCAAGCATGAATTAACGTGTGTGTTCTCTTTGCGTAGTAGATCGTTTGGCAAAGCATGGAGAGTATATGAATTGGTTGCGCACACATGTAAGGTTGACATTCGGACGAATATTGAACCTAGGGTGTCTTCAAGAGCTGTCGCTGATCATGTTGCCCCGCACATGAGCGAGGACGGTTTCATTCTTAGGTCTAAAGATATCCAGGGTCAGTTACTAAGGGATTTTGGTGTTAGATTGAAATACCCTATTGCTTTAGCGGGGAAAAATCATGCTCTGAAAGCCATTTATGGAGACCACGACTAATCTTTTCATATACATGACACAACTAACATCCAGATAGAATTATATATATCCTTACGAAATCGGGCCAGGGCTACGAGATTTTATAATATGTAAGCCCAGTCCATTGTAAGCATTAGATACTTTCTTGCTAACGCGTATATAGATTATAAGATTTTAATAATGCTAGCCACTGTGAAACGTAAGATTTTTTTGCTTTCTTACAATATGGTGTCAGTCTATGAGAATTATGTATGTTGTTTGTCTAGTTGATAGTAAGAATTATAACGTTTACCATCATCTCTTGTCAGAATTAAGTAAATTCTTACAAAGATTGTTTCCATTCATTTTTTCCCTCAGATGATTGCCAAGTATCTGTACATGCTTGAACACATGAACCCCGGATCCATGGTGGATTTGCAATCAAGTGATGATGATGATTCTTTCCAGTACTGCTACTTTGCACTATCTGCATCGATAAGAGCCTTTCGGGCGTGCCGCCCCGTTGTCGTATTTGATGCCACACACTTGAAGGGAAAATACAAGGGGGTCTTGTTTGTCGCATCCACTAAAGATTCAAATGAACAAATAGTTCCATTGGCTTTTTGTATAGGTGACAAAGAAAATGATTCTTCTTGGACGTGGTTTCTTGAGCATGTTCGGATGAGTTTTGGATCTCCGCCAAATTTGTTGATTGTGTCAGATCAGCACAAGAGCATAAAGAACGATGTGGAAGCTGTTTTCCCAGGTAATAAATAGTTAGAATTAACAAATTCTTACTATCGTACTAACTTAACTCAAATACACGAATATCATCTGATAAGAATTCTTGTTATATCTTACCAATACAAAGCACGAGCTAATAAGAATATTACCATCTCTGATATTTGTTTTGCAGGTACCCTGCATGGATTTTGCACATACCACATTCAGGGGAATCTTAGGCCTTTGGCTGAGGGTGTGCTTAATATATTCCACGCAGCTGCAAATGCATACAAAGAAGAAGATTTTGAGAAGCACATGCGTAATTTGGAAGAGTGCGCTCCGGGGGTTTATGGTAAGCTCATGGATATTGGTCCACATAGATAGGCGCGTTATAAATGCCTTGTGCGCCGGTATGCGTTTGGTACATCAAATGCAGTCGAGGTTTTAAATTCCCGGTTGAAATGGGCGAGAAATTTGCCGGTTGCATCATTATTGGAGTATTGTCGCAACCTTGCGCAATCATGGTTCTATTAGCGCAGGACCCAAGCGCAAGCTAGGGTAAATGAGGTGTCGGAATATGCAGAGGAGAGATTGAACATTGCTATCGGCAAAGGTATTTTCATGACTGTCCAGCCCATTTCTGATTCCAGGTTCAATATAATTTCAGGTCAGAAGAGTAACATCATCGATCCGGCCAAGAGAGAGTGTTCGTGTAAATCATTTGACACACTATTGATACCATGCTCCCACGCTGCAACAGCTGTCAGGTAAGAAAGCATATCTGCTGGTAAGATTTGATTGTTTCTTACTAGATCCATGGTAACAATTGTCTTTTTCTTACTATATTCATAGTTAGAATTGTTTGTTTCTTACGACGTCTTTGCTCCACTTTTTTTGTTTAGGTTTAAGAATCAAAACCCCATTGCGTACGTTCATGCATATTACCTGACTTCTATATGGCGTGAGATATATGCAGACGACGTCATGCCTGTCCCCGACCCCACTGATTGGCGTATCCCTAGCGATATTATGTCTTAAGTTATTCGGACTCCTGTTAATCCTAAACAAGCCGGACGCCCGAAGGTTACTAGGATTCCATCTAGTCGTGAAAAGAGAAGTCGCCCTTCAAAAGAATCGATGTCATCTATAGACGTCACAATTGATGAACTAACCACAAAAGCAAAAACAAAGCGACGTCGCAAACCCAAGACATGTGGCATTTATGGTGCCCCGGGCCACACACGGTTAACTTGTAAAGATCCGCGTAGGTTTGACTAGTTTTTTGTTAGAATCATTTGAAATTTGGCATTTCCTTCGTATTCCGCGGTGGCTAGATTTGATTTAATTCTTACAAGGTCACAATTTTTTTACTGTTCTCAAATCATATGTTTTTATATAGTTTTTCGGGTTTTTGGTACTATGCGGCATTTTGTGGTGCCCCGGGCCACACAATGTTAACTTTTAAAGATCCGCATAGGTTTGACTAGTTTTTGTTAAAATCATTTGGAATCTGGCCTTACATTCGTACTCCGCAGCGGTTAGATTTGATATAATTCTTACAAGGTTACAATTTTTTGAGCATATTTTTTGTAGTTTTTTGGTATTTTTGTTACTATTTTTTTCAGGTCTTCATTTCTTTTTCTTTTTTTTATTTGTGGACTACTCCGGTGAAAAGGTTCAGATCTTATATACCCCTGTTCTTCTACAAATAATTATCATATGCACATACAACACTTGATAGTATTTTGTATAAATTACTACAATACATTATCCATCACCATAAAATACTTCAAATTTCTTACATAGATCAGTATGGCAAGATCTTCAAAGTATCTTACCATCATCAACCTGTGCATCGGAGAGATTGGATGTATTATTACCAGCAGCAGCTTCAGCGTTCTGCAAATTGCCCGCCTCTTCATCTCTAGGCTTCTTCTTCATGCT
Organism: Mentha longifolia; assembly: GCA_001642375.2. Classification (NCBI taxonomy): domain Eukaryota; kingdom Viridiplantae; phylum Streptophyta; class Magnoliopsida; order Lamiales; family Lamiaceae; genus Mentha; species Mentha longifolia. The sequence continues at coordinate 18,236,951 of CM038115.1, read as the reverse complement.
ATCAGTTGGGTCGTACGTGAATGCAAACGGCTCACCTACTGGGTCTGCCCTCAGTGATTTCCAGTATGGCTGTTTCTTTTCTTCTTTCCGGGGCTTCAGCTTCTAGATAACATTCTGCAATCGAATGAAAACAAATAATTTTAAATAGTGTCTACATAGTAAGAATCTTAACAATTCTCACACAATAATGAGTCGTAGTAATAAGAAAATAAACAATTCTTACAAGCGGATACATTTTAAACAATGTTTTCATGGTAAGAAATAAACTCTTTCTAACAAAGTGTTTCCTTGAATGATAAGAAATTATCAAAATATTACTACCACAGCACTGCCTTCTAGACTTTATGAATTTTTACTAAGAAAAACATAAGAAATAATCAAATCTTACAACTGCCAGTTTAGGACTACAAGTTTTAGAATGTTATTAAACGGCAGGAATTATATTTTCTAACTAAGTAATGTAACATTTTGCCGCTCCGAGTGGTGAAGTCTGCAAGCTTGGTGAATTCTCCCATCACTGAATTTTTCATTGTATCGGCTTCAGTTTTTATGAGTACGGAATTCAGGACCGTGTTCACATCTCCTGCCATGGTTTCGTAACCGGCAGGTGCAGTCTTTTGTATGTCCAAGTAACCTTGCACATAAAATGGGCACATTGTAAGAATATAAGTTAGGAAGGCAGTAGACAGGATACACATTGTAATATTTCATTCTATTTCTCACCATACAAATGGTTAGAATTAACAAATTCTTATACATCAATTTGACACATGATAAGAATATAAGCTAAGAAGGCAGTAGGCAGGACAAACATTGTAAGATTTTACTATCATTCTTACCATTTACACAGTTAGAATTAACAAATTCTTACGACCATAGTAACATAACTCAGAAACTCGGATGTAATATTCATAAGAATTTAGTTATTCTTACCAATACAATGACCAACTGTGTAAAACTTTTTTCATTTTCTTACAAGACAAAGAGGCTGTTAGAAATCAAGTGAGATTTTATTATTATTCTAACCACCATAATAGTTAGAATTACAAAATTCTTATAGTCACTCTAACATTTAATTAAAAACACGGGTTTTTTTAGATAACATTTCAGCATGACGGACTAACAAAGAACACAATGCCCGAGTTTTATAAGAATTTTGTCAATTCTCACCACACACATCATTTTCAAAGAGTTGTCAATAGGCTATTCTAAGATCTTATGAAATTACTACCACAAATGGTCAAATTCTTTAATTATAGAATACAGTCCCGAAACCTACACAGACCATCCACTTTTTTGTTTTTTCCACACAGATTCAAACCCCGAAACCCCAAAATGTAGTGATTTAACCCTAAAATCAAGCATGCAAGCCCTAATCTTTTTGCAAGTTTCTCCCAAATTCGTAGGAAATTGCGAATACCATTTAGAATAAAATAACCATGAATCGGAAAAAAATAAATAAAAAATCAGTTTTTCATACCTCTGCCTCGAAGAACGGGTAATCGCTTGGCCTTTCATCCTCCGTCTGGTCTGTTCGAGCCTCCATCGCCGTTACCTGTTCCGGTTCGTCGGATGGTCCCGCCGAATCAGGATACTTTCGCTTTCTACTCGAACGGAGCGTCCCGCCCGGCATATTTTCTGGAAGATTTGAAGAATCTCGCGGTGATCGGAAGATTGGGGAAAGAGAGAATGGAGGTTTTGCGAGAGAGAGAGAATGGTAGAATCACGTCTGCCTGTTTTCTCTCTTGGGGGTGGGTTAGTTTTTTTTTGGGGGGAAATTAGAAACAGGGGTATTTTAGTCTCTTTCACAAAAGTTTAGGTATTTTTCATGTTTTGTTAAGTTATAGGTATTTTTTGAGAAACTTAGTGCTCTTTAGGTGCTTATTTTTTTGGCCTCTTAACTTTATTATAACATTAACTTTTCTATACATTGAAATGCGTACCGAAAAATTCTAAGCGTGTACTTCCTCCGTCCATGATCTATTGATCTTATTATTATATCGGGACGTCCACCATCTATAAACTATTTCTTTTTTTGGAAGTAGGCACAATCATTCTAATATTTAATATTAATATAATTAAAAATATTAGATGGACTCACAATTATTCCATTTTAACACTTCAACATATTAATTTATTAACACATCATCAAAACACATTACTTGTATCCAAATTTGTTGGTCTATACTTTGTGGACAGAGGGAGTATATAATAGACAGATGAATCAAATTGTACTAGAAAAGAACCAAGACGTGTACTCCCTCCATTTCGTAGAATAAGACTCGTTTTATTATTTTATACCTCACATATGAATAAAAAAATGGGTCTTATTCGATGAAATTGAGGTAGTATAATAATAAATGTGGAGTTTATATATATGGATGGACATTTCTTGTATAAATGTGGCAACATGAGGCTTTGTTAGTTGATAAGTCAGCATGTTTATGACGTATGCAACTTATCTCAGCTCCCATGTCATCACAACTTATCCCCTTCGATGTTTATGTTTGGATTCTATAACTTTGATCGACACAATAAATGAAAGGGCGTTATCCTCAAAACAAATGAACAAATATAATATTAAAAATATGAATTGATGAAGGGGCGTTTAGCGATCCCTATACCCTATTAGCCACACATTATGTTACATTAAAGGTGTACATTTGTTCAAGTATTTTTATTTTTTCTTCTTTTTTTTTTTTTTTTTGGAGAGGAATTGTTCATACTTCCTACTCCAGATTTAGTGTTCAGTGGAATATTGTTGTAAAACAATTTTGGCAACTGGCTCCAGATTGTTTGAATGGAAATTTGGAATACGGCGGGTTTTTTTTCACTCATATTTGACAGGAAATTTAAAAATTTTATTTAACGGCGGTATGTTTAAAATATTAACCTTTGTCATTAAAAGAGGTGAACCACACGTTTTACTCTGGACTTCTTCTTTTTTTCTTTTTTTTAAATATATGCCCAAAGGTGTAAGCCACATTGAGTGGGACAAGGATATTAACAATATATTCTTATTCGATCATTTATGTATATATGGAATAGTTCATATATAAATTATAGTGTGAGAAATGCAAAAAAATATTTAAATTTATATAAAATTATGCTTAAATATAAACGTAATCATACTTATTTTAACATCATGTTTATTACTATATACAATTTCACTCTTATTATCACGCCTATTGTGTACTGCAACCATGTTTGTATCAATATATATATTTTGATTCATATAGAAATAAATCATGGCGTAAGAAATATGAATGAGTCCGGACCATCAATCTTACTAAGATCTACAACCGATATTGATATAAGTATGAAAATACTTTAAGCATCAATTTATACTAAAATAAGCATGAGTACGTGTATATTTAATCATAATTTTGTGTAGGTTAAAGTATTTTTCACATATCCGCACACTTAAACTTATTTCTACATATGAATCATTCATTATCTATATATATGAGTATATGAGCAAGGAGTATGCTAAATATTGATTCATGAAATATCTAAAAGAGATACTGTAAACATGTAACTAGCACTAATAAAAAAAAAATGTAAGCACTAATTTGTTCTCTACATATTAATATTCCTATATATTAATTGGCTAGCTCCAATTGAGAGAATCTCTTAACACTTTTACGTCAGAAATTAAGTACTATTAGACTCAATTCGGCTCTTTATTTTCGTTTCTTATAAGTACTTATGGTAACGATATTTCACAAGTCAAATATCCTTACCATCATTCTTAGAAACCATTTTTTCCAAAGTCAGCTTCAATACTATTCTCTTGATTATTTTTAGGTATATTTTTCATCTTAAAGATTTGAAATAAAAGCTTCTCAAAATATTGTGTTGACCATCATAATTGATATTTTGAGTTGTCATGATTAAATGCTTTATATACTTTACAATGAAGTACTACATATTCTATTTAAAAATTTATTATAACCACGCGCTCTATATACAAACTTTATTTATAGTTTTGTTCATTTTTAATATTTTTAACATCTATTAATGTGCCATAAATATTGAACAATTAATAAGAATATATTTTGAATAATATTAATTGAGTATATTGTAGTATATTTAAAAAAAAATTGGTATAAATTAAATATATAAACTAAAAAATTGAATTATACCAGAAAAATATAGTCAAATTATTGCTTAATTGAATATATATTACTTAAATATTTTCAAATAGTGAAAGCACGGTATAAAGTATTAAACATTAATACTCTATATTACTATACAATACTATATACTCTATCTACATTAAAGAGTATAGTTGGAATGGATTTCGTATTCTAAAGCAAAGTTTAACTCCAATTTAGAGTATTGTTGGAATTTCTCTAAGGGTTAATACCCGAAAATAGTTATTTAAAAAAAATAATTAAATTTTAGTTATGAATAAAAAAATATGTAGATTTTAACTGCTTAATTTTCTTATGAAATGATATATTTATCATTTTAGTTAATTACACAATCCGCGGCAATAATAAGTTGTGTAATGTCGGTCATATATTATGATGGCTTGAAACGAAATGCCAACATCACCAACGCGGGATATATGACCATGACTTGCCCCTAGTCGTGGTCGTGAAATTCACTCGACTGAGTGCTCTTGTTTGTGAGAATAGGCGAGTGCGCACTTGTCATTACACCGACCACAGCTCAGGTGATAATTGTAGTCATGTATTCACTCGGCTCAGGGGACACAACGCTATGACCAATTCTCATCCTTGGGGAATATATGAGAGCGCACTAAACGTGACATTGCACGGCCATGACCGTGATTGTGGCCGTGTATTCGCTCGGTCTGAAAATACGATGCCACGAGCGCTCATGTTTGGGGAATGGGCCATAACACGCCTGTCGTGGATTATACGACCACAACACATGGGTTGTCGTGTATTCGCTCGGCCCCAAAGTCATGAGGCTATGATGAGCGCTCGTGCTAAGAGAACATGCAAGAGCGCGTCCGACGTGACATTACACAACCAAACAAATGAGTTTACATTTATTTTTTACATATGATAAATGTATAAACGTATTTTTTATATTTATTTTACATTGGAAATGCATGATCATTAATATGGAATAAAATCTCCCCTTATTCACTCTCTTTGTCAAAGGCGATATATAAACTTAATCATACTACAAAATTGTTAGTCAAGCAAAATAACCCATGTTGACCATTGAACAAATTTCCATTTTTACCCCAATCCCAACCCCCACACCCACACACAAAAAGAAAAAAGGAAAATAATATATATATATATATATATATATATATATATATATATATATATATATATATATCAAAAGAAAAAGAAAAAAAAAATCTAAGACAAATGAGTCTAAAAGGGGCCCCAGTGTCCCCTAGTGAAGAAGAGATTTCTTGTTCATATCTCAAGAAAATAAGATGTTCAACATATATACTAAAAATTGTAATAAATTATAATAGATGACGTGCTGCATGACCTTAGCAAAGATAGGGATGCTATTTTCTTCAAACCTCAAACCCTCGAAGCTGCTACGTGACTTCATCTCAAATACCACTACTCTCTGCCCTTTGAACTATATATTAATATATATATACCTTTACAGTCGTAGATATACTTAATATGTCCACGATTGATATAAAGAGTGTCATGTCAGTAATTTTTTTAATTTATGATTTAATTTTTTTAGTAAAATTTAGTTTTTTTTTAAGATTTATTTTTTAAAATATATATTACTAATAATTTTTCATAAATATAGCATCACCACCACGTCAGCCGGGAGCACGAACATAGCTCTGCATCTCTATTATGTCTCGATCTCTCTTTATTTATTCATTTTTCTTTTTCCTAATTATTTTTGTTTTGTAGCCAATATGTCTAGATGGAATTAAATTAATCCCTTGCACATGTGGATCCCATTGTATCAGAATCTTGCATCTACTATGTAATATCTCTGATTTTTCTTAAGAACTTTTTTCTTTTTCACTTTCAAATGAGATCGATTTCGTTTGTCCATACGTTATTATTGAATTAATTAATTAATTAGATTATAATAAAGTAATCGAGATGGTTTCAAATGGCCTAAGTGAAATGTATCGATCAGACTTTAATTATTGGCTCTTTGATTTTGTGTACCATTCTGTTGTCAAATTGTTGGACCGATCATCACATCTAGTGTTTTATTAGGCTTCCGGTTTAATTTTTTCTCAGTGGGAATTTCAATTTAAATTTTCAATTAATGATTTAAAATAAAAATAAAAATGTCCTAGGACGATTATAAAACAAAGAAAACATTGGATAGTCTTTTTCAGAATGTTTTAGAAAATCCATGTAATTTCTGGCTCTTTTGAAAGAAGATCTTGTGGAAATATAAACAAGAGGAATCACATCGAAGAAGAATATATAAATTGATAGTTTGAATATTGTAGGTTTAGTTATGTTTAGCCTTTAGTCTTATTATCTTTTTTTTAAGGCTTTTTTTTAGTTATTGTTGGGCCATGAGCTAGTAGATGTGATTAACTCGAGTTTTGTTTCATCGTAACTATTTATTTCACTTGCAGTTCATCGAAATTATTACTTGCGTTTGTTTTTCCGGAATCATATTGTTATTTTTAATTGCGTTGTTAGGTCGACAGTTCACTGCCACTACCTTAGTTTTTAATAAGATTTCTTAGATTTTGTTCAAGTAGTATTATTTTAATCACTTCACCCAACGTATATAAAGAATTAATGCAATTCACTATTTCACACAAACGACTACAATAATATAACAATTGTTTTGATATATAGTTCTCAAATAAAATCAAATGTAGAATATTAGTTAAAAGCTAAAATATTACTATTATATTCTTTTTCGTCAAAAGCCCGATAATAATCTTGGTCTTTAGGCAGTATTTTGTAGGTTTGACTAAAAAAAAAGGAAAAGGAAAAAAATAGAGTGAGTTGAAGGCGTGAATGAAGGTAGATGAAAAGCGTCGTTTTCATAGTTGAAAAGTGGTCCAACTTCCAGAGACTGCATGCATGTGAATCTTTCTAGAAGTAACCATGGCATGCATGTCCTTCTTTCTTTCCTCGAAATTTCGTCTTGTTTTTAGCCTCTATAACTTTCTACTCCTATAATTATTTATTTATTTAAACCATAAATGATTCATGAAGGAAATCAGTTTTTTTTTTTTTTTTTTGTCTCTTATTGAATATTCCGAGTCTTAATTTGATCTGTTAATACGTTATATTTATATATTATACTTCATTCGTTTAGCTTAGTTTGACGCGTTATTTAAATATATTTGAGGTATAAATTAATGAAATGCGTCAACTGAAGGGATCGGATGGAGTATGTTGTATGTGGAATTTTAAGGTGCTACAATACTCCTCTACACCAGTATTACCGGGGCAAAACTAAACTTTCCCAATTTATTAGTACTATTAAAGTGTATGAACTGCTATTTTCTTGTGAAGATGTTAAATTAAATTAGCCGCTTGCATATAATAAAATTATTTTGGAAAGTAGTAGTTACTTTTGAGTAGTATTGAAAATAATAGGCCGTTGAATTTTATATATAATTTCGCAGCGGATTGAGAACACCACGTTAATTCACATGCTTACGTGGCATCACCTGCGGTCTCCATTATTATTTATCTAAAATCTATATATTTATATACATTAATTATTATTTATATATATTATATTATATTATGAGGATGGGAGGATTCGAACTCATGATATCCAACACAATAGCTTATATCTTATACCACTACACCACATCACTAATTAATGTTATTTAAGGCATACAATATATTATATGTTTTGTTCCGGATTTGGAACACACAACCACGTGCCTACGTGGCGTCTCCTATATTCTCCATTAATTATTTATCAAAAATCTATATATTTATACAAATTAATTCTTATAAACTATTATTTTATTTCCATGTTTATCTTATATTTAATTCTATATTCTATATATTAATAGAATTTCAAATATATAAAATTACGATAAGAATATGTATACTGATATATTTGTAAGTTTATAAGATAATCATTAAGTTATTTATGAATTTGTAGTGTTAGTGCGCACAAATCAATTCATAGTTGTTAAGATAACAACTATGAATAAAATTTTAAACTATTAATTTAATTGTGTTTATGGGTAAATATAGATGTATTTTAGATAAATAAGAATGAAGGATGAGAAATATCATTTTATATTGTATTTCTATTTATTTAAAATATCTCATCCCACATCGAAATCTCAAAGCTAAGCACATACATATAGTTGCATATAAAAAGAGAATTTAGATAATATAATTATGCGAAATTATTTTGGTATTTCTCATAAAAGTAAAATAATAGTATATGTTTTCATTCTTTAAATTGATAATTTGACACTCAAAATAAGTAGAACTACACAAGAAATAATTGAGTATCTAATTAAATGAGTTAGGCATGCGTTTGGTCAATTCTTGCTTTTTACCCATATTTATCGGGCTATTCGGGTTGGCTCACCCAAATCGAGCTAAGCTAACTTTCAGAATATATTTTTAACATAAAATTTAAGCATCATTTCAAATTTTCCGATTAATCCAAACCTTTCATGCTATTTTCGAGTTTGTTAATATATTTTGGTCTTAGCAAAACTTCAATTTCGAGGTGGCCTGTTGGCCAAGAAATTTGTAAAATTCTTTTAATATGTATCGATAGATAACTACGTTTGTCAAATTCTTAAACACACACACACACACACACACACACACACACATATATATATATATATATATATATATATATATATATATATATATATACTATTAGACAAAAATTAATCTTGAGGTGGCCTGTTGGCCAATAAATTTTTGAAATTTTCGATTTGAATCGATCAGACTAAATTATTTTTGAGTTAAAATGTGACATCCTACATCGAATAAGTATGTGATGTGAAGACTATATAAGTATAGGCTCAATGGACTCTTTAGCAACTTGAGTTAACCATTTTAGCAGAACGAGGACGAACGCCAAGTAGTTGCTAGCGGGCCCATTGTGCCACCGTAGCGTAACGGGCTTCCACCCCGTATTTTGAGGTGTCGCGTTGGCCAAGAAATTTGTAAAATTCTTTTAATATGTATATATATATACTATTAGACATAAAATCAATTTTGAGGTGGCCCGCTGGCCGAAATTTTCGATTTGAATCGATCAGACTAAATTATTTTTGAGCTAAAATGTAGCAACCCACATCGAATAAGTATGAGATGTCAAGACAGTATAAGGTATGGGCTCAATGGACTCTCTAGCAACTTGAGTTAACCATTTTAGCAAAGCGAGTACGAACGCCAAGTAGTTGCTAGCGGGCCCATTGTGCCACCGTAGCGTAACGGGCTTCCGCCCCGTGGTACTGGGGCATTACTAATGGTATCAGAGCCGACCCCGGGCGAGCTCCATGAGTCCGGGAGCGGTCCTGCATGTAAGTCATGATGAAGATATCGTATATTCAACGGGGGGAGATTGTGACATCCCATAAGTATGGAATGTCAAGACAGTATAAGTATGGACTCAATAGACTCTATAGCAACTTGGGTTAATCATATTGGCAAAGCGAGTACGAACGCCAAGTAGTTGCAAGCGGGCCTATTGTGCCATCGTAGCGTAACGGGCTCCCACTCCATAGGCCCGGGGCGTTACATAAAATATTTGGCTCTAGACCAAGAAATTTTTGAAAATTTATTAAACGGTTCGACTATAGTTCGACTGGTTCAACTGCTCGAACTATGTACAGGTGACCAAATGTGGGTTCGGGTACGTAACCGTACCCATACCCAGCGGGTATGGTTTCACATAATTGTTCCTGTACCCTAACCGCCGTATAGGCGGGTGCGGGTACGAGTACGAGTACAACCTGACGGTTCCATTGGGTTTTATAATTATTATTTTAATATTTAAAATTCATTTTAAATTCGATTAGTTGTACCTCGAATTATTTGAAATAAAAAATATTATTTTATTGCAAAGAATCCAACAATGTAAACCAAAACCAGACCTGTAAATAATGAATTAGAGGATGTCAAGTTATTTTAAAATTTAATCTCGAAGGACTGAGCACCGTTAAAACAAATTTGGTTAAAATTTAATGGAAAAACACGCTAAAGTAGGCTAAAGTGAGCATTCTAATTAAAACTAATTAATAAAAATATATTTTTAGATGAAATACATATCAAAATAGAGGGTCAACTGGTATAGGAATCAGTGGGTTGGAGGTTCAACTTTCAGTACCCGTACCCGAACTGCCACCTTCGGCGGGTACGGTTCTGAACCCGAACCGACGAGTACGGGTATGAGTACAAACCCTCCGGGTACACGTACGAAGGCGTGTACGGGTCGATGTGTACGATTATTTTGGCCATCTCTAGAACCATGTCCCGAAAAACGTTCCGTGAGGGGTATTTTTACTTTGAAGTACCAACGTTAAGGCTGTTTTTGCTACTTTTTCAAAATTAAAAAAAAATAAAAAGAAAGAAAAGAAAAATAAAGTATAATATTTTGAGTTAAGGCTATTTTCAGTTCCAGTTGATCAAGCTAAACTGTTTTTGATTTATAATATTTTTAAATTGAAGACACTTGACAATATATTATAGACAAAATCAGTATTGTTTCAATGATTTTCAGGCCATCCTTATCGGGTTGGGGCTATTTTTTAGTTTGAGTTGATTAGGCTAAACCGTTTTTCAGTAAAAAAAAAATATTTTGGCCCTAACACTATTTTGGTATGAGGTGGCCCATTGATCAATAAATTTTGTATTTTTTTTGCCCTAACACTATTTTGATTTTGAGGTGGCCCATTGACCAAAAAGTTTTTGAAATGCTCTTAGTATGTACTCCCTCCGTCCCACTTCACTAGTCCTGTATACTATATTGGGCCGTCCCATTTTAGTAGTCATATTTCCTAAAATGGAAAGAATTAGCCACCTACTAATAATCTCATTATTCACTCACCTCTCAGCACGTATCCCAATATAATTTAAATCATAAACATTTAAACTACCATAACTTGTTCGTTTGTTCTCCGATTTTTATAATTTTTATACCAAATTAAAGGTCTTGATACGATCTTTCATTTAAGACCAGACATCAATATATTTTTATGCATATATGATGCTCTAGTTTTAAAACAATAAAATTTGCATTAAAGTATCAAACACTACACTTTATCTTTAAACACATCCTCCTAAAATCTCGTGCCGAAAAGCAATAAGACTACTGAACTGGGACGGAGGGAGTATCAATAAACATGTTTTTTTTTTTTTAAATTATTAGACTCAAGTTCAATTTTGATATTTTTGAAATTCTTTTAGTATGTATCGATAGCTATAATTGTCAATTTTTTGTAACAAAAAATATATTTTTTAATTTCAAACACTTGACAATATATTAGGCACAAATTAATTTTGAGATGGCCCGTTAGCTAATAAATTTTTAGAATTCTTTAGTATGTTTCGATAAGTATAATTGTCAAATTTTTGTAACAAAATTATATATTTTTCAATTTAAGACACTTCACAATAAATTAGACATAATATGAGAATCATTTCAAAATTTTCCGTTAATCGGGCAAACCTTCATGCTATTTTCTAAGCAGATTCAACATATTAAAATATTTTTCTAATAAAATTTAATTTGACTTTGTAACACTTTTTTTTAAAACAAATTATCACAATACAACCATCTTAATAAATATATATAATAAAATGACACCCCGTCGAATTTCGACGGGATACAAACTAGTTTTCATAATTTAGTAATAGGGATAGCTGATTTCGTCTTTTAATCAAAGTAGAAATATAGCTTGTAAGGATGTTTTTTTTAATCAAAGAGAGAGTGTTAATTTTTTTAAAATAATAATATCTAAAGTAAAAGTATTGCAAAAAATTGGCGCCGGCAGCACAACAAAGTCGAAAGCTTCGACAAACAATAAAGAAGCCAATTAAATTGAGGTGGAAGGGCTTTCATATTACACATACTCAGCCCATGCACATCTGGACCGGCCCAATGAGTTGGGCAGAGGTCCAAGAAGTCTATACCCTGAGTTAATAGACAAAGAAATGAATAAATAAAATGTAAAGATGATTTTATAGATTTTAATAATTTATTGTATTAACAGAAATTTAAAATAATAAATTAATAAAAAGTAACAACAACAAAAATCAAAATATTAATAAGCAAACGGTGTGGGTAAATTGTTGTTCTTATTAGTTCTATATAAGTGTGACATTGCTACTATAAATACATTATATAAAGATTCAGCTTGCATAAGGAATCTCGTCGAAATGTTTTGGAAAACGAATTGAAGCTACTAAAGTGATTAGTTTGTATATAAATTTATAATTTACATACTTGATACTACGTGGAGCATAACTTTTAGAAAAATAATCATCAATATTAAATTAGCGTAAAATTTGTTAGCAAGTGTTTTATATTTGTACATTTGAAAATATATGCTACACCATCTAGGGATATCACAATTATATGTTCTTTTAATTTTTATCCTTATTTATCTCATTAAATATTATTTATAAATAATGTCGTTGCATTTCACGTCCATATAGTTCCTTTTCGCCCATCAAAATATCTTTATATTTCATGCTTTTGTATATAAATTTATTTATAATTTATTATAGATGAATTTGAATAAATTTGTCACGTTTTTCTTCCAAAATAATAATAATAATAAATTTGTCACGTTTATATTACATTATTTACTCGGTACTGATGAAATAACGGGAAAGGAATTAAATAATATTGAAATTCGTCAATGTTATTGATAAAAAAAAAGTATTTACTAAAGGTAGTAAGAATATAAAAAATAATTTAGACATGCAAATATAATAATAAAATGGAAACATGGAAAATGGATTGAATCATTAAATATTGCAGTTGTTATATATATGTCGTAACAAACCTTACCTACACGTAACAATATAATAGATAGAGAATAATTATTCTATGTTGATATTATCGTTAAAGATTTTGCCATAGTCAAAATGAATTTAATTATATTTTGGGAAAAGTAAAAATAATAAAGATCATTTTGTAGTATTACAATTGGCCCATTTGCGGTAAAATTTTACTAAATGGCAGAAGGAGAACGTGCATAATGGTAATGGACTAATGGGTAGTTAATTGCACAAATGAAAAAATGACGCATAATGGTCTAACAATTTAAAACTTTGAAATTGAAAAAATTACAAAATTGCCATTCAAATTGATTTGAAATTGAAGATTCCCTCTTTTTATATATATATAGATTTCACCGACATGTTTTTCTTTTCAATAAATAAATATATAAAAACGAATCAAAAATCAAATTAAAAAATGAATCGAATTAAAAAATAAAAGAATTAAAAATAATATATAAAATCGGAGAGATCCCGGGAAGAGAGCTCTTGGACTATAGGCGATTTTCGGGTGGAGCTCAAGGAAGGCCCACCGCTCCACACACTAATACGGAGTAATTTTCAAGGTCTAGACAGGATTCGGCTCGGCTCGATTAGGCCCAGGTCAACGAGTAGGCGGTGCACGCTCATATGGTCATTATAAATCAACGTACATGTGCGATGTTTACTCCTTTTCTTAAACACTACTCCACTCGTTTTTTTATTTTTTTACTCCATTTTTACATGTTATCTATTAATATATTAAAACAATTTTAACGGTTATATTTTACCGCCAAATTTTAAAAGTTATTTTTGAAAAATGGTTCACTAGTGTTAAAAAAAATAGATTAATAATTTTATTCAATTAATTATGAAGATGAAACTGACTCCATCCCTTAATCCCTCTAACCCACGTTTTCATCCCACAAATCTATTTATCCATATTTGTTTTCCCCAAAATTTAGTAATTATCCATTTGTAACCGTCTCCATTTTCTTTTACAAATCTCTAGACTCTAATATATTCTCTCTCTCAATTTGGATTTTAAAAATTACTCTGTATTTTAAAAGTCCATAGATATTCAATTTAGATTTCAGAAAATCTTTAAAAATATGTTGGTATTCAACTATGACTTTTAAATATCCATTGAAATATGATGATATTGAAAGTCCATATACTTTTAATATGCTATGGATTTTAAAGGATTTTTTATGCCAAATACAAAGAAAAAACCTCTAAACAAATCTCACCTTCCAACGGGAGATTCTTGAAGTCTACAGAAACAGGCGACGTAAGCCATGGGCAGTCCCCTTGAACCGATGATGGCTTTGAGACTCGACCTCTTCTCCTCCTCCACCACCGGCGCCGTTGCAGCCTCTACGGCTCTACCCCAGCCTCTGACATTATAATTACATGATTAATTTATTTTACGCTATAATCAACCAAAATGCTAACATCCACATAATAGAATTTCAACTTTCGAGTTGCTGAGAACAGCAGTTCTATTGGGACGCCGATTCTCGCCATCTCTCTCTCTCTCTTCTTCCTTCCTTTCGTTTTTTTTTTTGTTTTGTTTTGTTTTTTTTTTTTTAAGCATTCTTCCTTCCGTTTTATGGTCTGCGGAATGAGTAATACTATGAAGCAAGCCTACCATGAGTAGAGTGCTGCTGCACGACAGAAAATACTTGCGCTACAATCTGTACGGAAACTTGATCGAGGTCTCCAACAAATTCATTATTATTTGGGTGATGTTCTATCATACTTTCTGAATCATAATAAGTTGTCTGCTCCTTTAAGAAATTAAAATTACATGTACCATTCAGTCTCACATTTTGTGCTAGAGGCTATTGGCCTAAGATTAAATAATTGGATTGCGCTTATCATAATATGGGATTTTAGCTCGTCTTAAGTTTCCTTGACGCTGAAATTGTGGGCTTGGTATTTTGTGTATTCTGCATTTCTTTGTTGGTGTTTTGTCCCCTTCTTTTCTTCCTTTGGTTGGCCTGCTGTTGCTACTTCCCCCCTTCGTTTCCCTTCCGGGGGTTGGATCCTACTATGATTTCCCCCCGCTTCTTTGTGCTGTTGTTGGGAGCATTTCCTCTTCATGTTTAGATTGTTCGTTGGAGCCTCAGGTCGAAGGCTTGATGTCCCCTCCATGAAGTTCATGTTTTGCTGCTCATGCTCGTAACTATTACTCTCTTGGTTACCTTTGTCTTGCCTTTTGACTGTCGCTCAAAGGATCATGCTTTTATTTATTGTTGTAAGTGACCATCATTGTTTAGGCCTTTTCCTTCCTTCACCCTTTCATTGTTTATTATTAGACTTATTATTAATGCATTTAGTAGTTTGATGTACGCAGAATATATATTTATGTGAATGAATTCAAAAATATATAATTTGTTGAGAGAGAAAAAAAAGTGTAAATCAATAAAAAAGAGTATATTACACAATCCTATCAAATCTATGAAAATCCATGTAAATCAATAAAAAAAAGTCTGTCAAACTCTGCATGGAATCTCTGGATTTTTTAAATCCACAGACTTTTTAAAGTCCAAAAAAATCCAACAGAATCTCAATTGAATACACCCCCTAAATGTAGATCTTATTTCTAACATATAAAGGAATAATAAAAATAATAATAATAATAATAATAATAATAATAATAATAATAATAATAATAATAATAATAATAATAATAATAATAATAATAATAATAATAATAATAATAATAATAATAATAATAATAATAATAATAATAATAATAATAATAATAAACAATAATAACAACAACAACAATAAGTTGAGGGTAGGGAGACCTTTTTACATAAATCATAAGACGTGGTATAAATTTATCATACGATTCTCTTTTAAATATAAAATTATAAGTTTTTAGTTTATCACCACTTTCGTGTTTTTATTTCTTATCAGTATTATATATCTAAAAAAAATCATCATTATTTATACTTTTGTTTGTTTTATAGTAGTATTTTTAAAGTTTATTTTATGAGAGATATTATATATAGCGTATATATTTGATTGTTTCCAAATATTTTGTCGTATATTAGATTGCTCTAATAATATTTTCTACTTATTATATTAATTGTATTTGAATATTTGAAATTGATAGAAAAACATGAATGAGTTTTTTTTTTTTTTTTTTTTTTTTTTTTTTTTTAATTTTTAAAAAAAAAATTAAAATGAAAACCCCACAACATTTTAATTGAGTGGAAGTATCTTACCAATTGAGCTACGCTTCATTGTCAAAAAATAAAAATAAGAACACGGTTGAATTTTACGTAATTAGTTTTAATAATTTTAAAGTCAACTAAGATCGAGGAAACTACTTTAGTTCATTATTCTATATAATTAAAAGTGATATTTATAGGGGTGAACATTCGGGTTTCGGGTCGGGTTTTTTTATAAAATTGGAAAAACCGAAAACAAATTGAATTTTGAAAAAATCACCCGAACCCAAACCCGAATTTTAAAAAACCCGAACCCGAAATGGACAAACTTTGACTTAATTTCATTTTTAACATAATCTTTCAATAATTTTGACACTGAATCTGACTTCTGTCCAATTTAATTCTGGCATAGTGCACACGTACGGTGAAGTTCCACCCGACATTCCATGCATATAGTAATGTATCTAAAAATGACATCGCGTGAAGATCAAAGTTGATGTAGTTTTATAAGTATTGAAAGATTGTGTTGGAAATGAAAGCGAAACCTAAGTTTGTATATTTTGTTGCATTATCATTCGTTTTTAAGATAAGATTTTTGTTTTTTTTGTTTTTTTTTTGTTTTTTTTTATCATTTCATGCTAATATTTATTATATGTTCTATCATTTTTGTACTACGTAGTAATCCCATTTTTTTTCTCGCTTCTTAAAGGGCCTAATTTTTTGTTTTCGCCTAGGGCCTCACGAGGCACAGGACCGGCCCTGGAGAGAGAGGCTGGGTGTATATATATATATATGACTCAATTCCAATTCCAAGTGATCATATAGTGTGTATATATAGTTCTAGCTAGCTTAATTAGTCATTAATTGCTGCAAGATGATGGTGATCATTGTTTAATGTATTTTTGTGTGGTTTATATGGTTTGATATGAGTTTGTTTTCATATGTTTTGTTCGTTGTTATGTGTTCGTTTCGTGTGTTTTAGTCAAAGTTGAGTTGGTGAGGAGTTTTGGAAGAGAAGAGAGAAAAGGAGCACAAGAATGAAGAAATGAGCAACATTTGGAGATGAATTTTGGATTAAATAAAAGCATATTATTGAAGAAGAGTTCGATAGGAGCGCGTAGAAAAAAACGGCGGTCAATTTTGAGTTCAGACGAGGGAGATAAGGCCGGAAAAAAAAAGTCGCGCGCAGCGGACTGCATCTCATACCTGGCGGCCGCCAAGGGGGGTGAGCGGCTGCTCAGTCCGACGAATTTGAGAGATTGTTTCCTTCTTTAACTAGGTTTTTGGTATACTATATATATGTAATCAATGGGGAACAAAAAGACAACTTCTCCTCACTTATTTTCAGCCTCTAAAACTCTAGATTAGTTTAGATTAGCTCTTAGATTTATGCTTTGAATATTGGAGTTTAGATTCAAGATTTAATTTAAGTTTAATTCAAGTTCTTCGTTTTTTCTTTCGTCTTCGATTCATAAGTTTAATTTATGCTCTTAGATTAATTTTATATGCTTTCTTTACTTGCTTTGGTTAATTGCTTTCATTAGTTTAGATTAATTTGCTAAGATTAGATTTAATTGCTTTCTAGTTTCTTAGATTTATTTTAAGCATGTTAAGATTTATTTGCTCTAGTTTAGATTTAATTGCTTTCTTTTCAATTCATGCCTAGATAGATTTACTGCTTTTCTCTTAGTTTAATTCTTTCTCCCGTGTGACAGACGGGAGTTCTTTTATTTGCTCTTAATTGCTTTCTTTTATTTCAAGCCTAGGTTAGATTTAGTTAGATTTATTTGCTTTCTTTTAATTAATAATTAAACCAAAAAACCCCTAAATATTTACTTGCTTTCGTAGAGTGTTTATAGTGTGCGTTTCATATGATTAATTACCCTGTTAAGTTGTCCTTGAGATTCGACATTTGGGTTAAACTTACTAGTCTATGATAGACCTAGTTATATTGCTAGCACTTTTAGGTGAAACAATCATCGTCACTAAAAATTGGATTCTTTAACTACAATCCAAGAATAGTAAACGTTTTAGGTGATACTCTTGTATATCTTAGCTTAATTAATAAAGTCAAACCTCTATTATTCAGACGGTGGTGGTGGTGGTGATGATGATAATAACGGTCATATCCATTAATCTATATATATATACTCAAACAAAACAAATTAAATACAGTATATAATAAATAAATTATAAAGTCAATTTTTAGATACCTTTTTTAAATCGTGGATAGAGATCCCCATGTAGGGGCGAACATTCGGGTTTTGGGTCGGGTTTTTTTATAAAATTGGAAAAACCAAAAAAATATCGAATTTTGAAAGAAACACCCGAACCCGAATTAAAAAAAAACCCGAACCCGAAAAATCAAAATTAATTTTGGTTTTTCGATTTTCCCCGAATTATTTTTAAAATATTAATATTCATATATATATATTTTGTTTTATTCACTCCTAACTTTAATCAACACACCTAATTCCCATCCAAAATCAATACTACTACTAATAATCTACAATAAAACCATAATATCAAATATTAACTAATTTCATATCAACTACTTATAAACTAAATACTACAATCACCAAAGATAAATTGCCAAAATATATAAATGATAATAATATATGAATATATAAAATAATAATAATAATTAAAAGAAATAATATTTTGGATTTTCGGTTTTTCGGGTGGTAAAAAAAATAACTCGAACCCGAATTTCACTTAGAAAAAAACCGAAATTCTTAAAAAACCCGAATAACCCGAACCGGAATTTAATTTCGGTTCGGTTTCGGTTTTCGGAGAATAGCGCTCACCCCTAGACATTTATTCTTTAGTTCAAGAATAGGTTAGGATTTTTTTAGTAATTATCCCTTTATTTGTAAAAAAAAATAAAATAAAAAATAATAATTAAAACCATATAGCTCAAATTTAATTTCAGTTCGGTTTCGGTTTTCGGAGTATGTGGATTGTGAAAAACTTTATAGTACACATTCTCTATGAAAGTTGAGATATTTGAAGTCACACAAATATTGAACATATAAGTACAATGCCTAATTAGTAATTAGTAGTATTTTTTTACAGTTAAATATATAACTTTATATCTATCATAATATTATCTATTAAATTGTTTGATAATTATATAATTTATTGTTGCGGCATATAAATATGATAAAGTTTAAAATGTCATGCCCACGCATCGTGCGGATGGGTACTAGTTCACCAAAATACCACAATTTCAGTTTTTTTTTTTAATAATAAAAGTGAGTCTATTTTTCCACTATCATTACAATCACTAGCTTCAATTCTTAAAAAATAATTAAGTGTAAAACTTTAATTAGTTGGGGTATTAAGTGTATAACTAATTACGCGTAACCGAGAAAAGATATTTCACCCAAAAAAATCATTCAACCTCTAGAAGAAAAGCATTACGCAGCATTTTTTATCCTGCTACTCTCCTAGAAGAGCAATCAGAGTAGCATCTTCGTCTACTTAAAGCTGAAGAAAATAAAAAAAAAAATGCTCCGACGACTGCAATCACGTACCAAACCCAATGAGGCAATGAGGTTTTATTTCACAACCATAATCTTCCATTTCCGGCGAAAGCCTCCGTTCCAAAGTCATCTCCTAAAACCCCCAGATGTTACATGTTCGTTCTCTGCGTTTGCAGCGCAGACCCAATCACACCCATTTTACAGAACATCTCTTCTCCATATACTTCAAGAATGCTCAAAGGAAAAAGCTCACGAACCCGGCAGGCAAGCCCATGCACAGATGATTGTGTCTGGCTTCAAACCCACGGTTTTTGTTGACAATTGTTTGATCCAAATGTACATTAAATGCTCCCGTTTGGAGTGTGCAGCTAAAGTGTTCGACAGAATGCCTGAAAGGGATCTCGTGTCTTGGAACACGATCATTTATGGATATTCCGTTAAAGGGAAAATGGAGTTTGCGCAGTCGTTTTTCGACTTGATGCCCGAGAGAAATGTGATTTCTTGGACTTCCTTGACCTCGGGATATTTGCAGAATGGGAATTGTTCGAAGTCGATTGAGGTATTCACGATGATGGGGAGAGACGACGTGGCATACAATGAGACCACGTTATCTGTTGTATTGAAAGCAATTTCCATCTTAGAAGAAAAGGTTTTGGGGGTACAAGTACATGGACTTGTACTGAAGTTGGGGTTTGAATGCGATGTGGTGACCGGAACTGCCATGTTGGATATGTATGCAAGATGCAAAATGTTGGATAAGTCGCTTCGTATTTTCGACGCCATGCCATTGAAAACTTCTGTGTCATGGAGTGCGATAATTGCTGGTTGTGTTCAAAATGGAGAGATTGAGGTTGGATTGATGTTGTTCAAAGAAATGAAAAGGGTTGGAGTTGGGGTCACCAAACATGTGTATGCTAGTGCTTTCAAGTCTTGTGCAGGTTTATCAGATTCGTTGTTGGGTTCTCAGTTGCACGGTCATGCACTCAAGAGCGATGTTGGAGCCGATACCATAGTGGGTACTGCAATCTTGGATATGTACGCTAAATGTGACAACTTGCTTAGTGCTAGGAAGGTTTTCGACTCGCTTCCAAACCATAACTTGAGATCCTTTAATGCATTGATAGTTGGATACGGTAGAGATGACCGCGGACTTGAAGGTATTCAGCTATTTGTGACGTTGTTGAACTCTGATCTCGGTTATGATGAAATAAGCCTATCTGCAGTGTTTAGTGCTTGTGCAGTAAGCAAAGGGCTTCTAGTGGGAACCCAAATACACGGGTTAGCAATAAAGACTCCCTTCCTTGACGACATATCTGTGGTCAACGCCATTCTTAATATGTATGGTAAATGTGGAGCATTACAAGAAGCTTGTCGTATATTTGACGAGATGGAAAACTCCTTTTTGATATCTCAAAAACCATCCAACCGTAATCTTGTGACTTGGAATACTATGGTTTCTGCCTATGCAAAGCACGGAAATGGGGCTGAGGCTTTGCAAATGTTTGGAAAAATGTTGCTCGAGAAGGTAACGCCAGACCATGTAACTTTTGTGGCAATCCTCCGTGCTTGTGCACGTAGTGGCCTATTAGAAGAAGCGCTTCACTACTTCAGCACTATGCAAAACGACTATGGATTGGAACCGCAGTTAGAACATTATACATCTATCATTGATGCACTTGGAAGGTCTGGCCGAATCATTGATGCCAAAAAGCTTATTGACGATATGCCTTTCAAGGCTAATGATGTGATTTGGACTAGTCTTCTCAGTAATTGTAGGACGCACGGGAATGTCAAGGTGGGAGAAATAGCAGCAAGCTCCCTTCTGCAGTTGGACCCTCAAGACTCCTCCGCTTACGTTCTTCTATTAAATATCTATGCTGATGCAGGAATGTGGGACGAGGCCTCAAAGATTAGAAGAATGATGAGGAGCAGTGGGCTGAAAAAAGAGCCAGGTTGTAGCTGGATCGAGGTCTCTTCTCTCTAGACTATATTTGGCGTCATAGATATAATCTCCATCCGAATAGCATCGTTCACTTTACAAATTCATATCGATGATGCTATTTTATCTTTGCAAGTGTGCCGTTTTTTTTACATGGGCCACTTGAAATGGCATTCAATCAGCAGCTCCCATAATACTTGTAAAAATTGCACGAGAAGAAGGAAATGGTTTTTGAAGTTTGTGTCTTCAGTCTCCTACTCTGTGATCTGTGCTCAAGGGATCCCTTTTTGAGATTCTTTCAATTGGATTCATGATGTTAAGGTCTGATACTGTTTTTATGAAGCTACAGTTTTTGGTGAGGAGTATCTCGTTCGGGTACAGTCGATCAGGGCTGGCCCTGACTATTTTGGGACCCTAGGCAAAATAAAAAATATGGGCTCTTTTTATTTATAAAATAAAAAATAAAAAAAATAAAAAAATAATAAAGATCTACAAAGTGTACGGGTGAGAGAGAAAGAGACATTACACTGAAAGTTTGAGAGAAAAAAAGGCGGAGAGTTATTAATTTGGCTCCTTTTTGTTGGGTTATTTTTTTTGGTAATGCATATATATACATCCATTCAAGTTAGTAGACATCAAATAATATCTACCAACATAATTTACACAAATTATGTCCGTCTTTTGCTTTTTAGGACCAAAATACCCTTTCCAAACAAAATTTGAATTTTAGATTCAAAACCTGTTTCAGATTTTTATTTTTCATTTGTGAGAAACCCTAAATTCTCTCCCCCAATTCACACACTCTCTCTCTCTCTCACCTCCACCACCGTGCAAAATCCGCTGCTCAACCCTCCAGATGCGCCGCTGCCGCCGCACTTGCTGGTTCACAGCCACTGCCTTCCTCTCCTCCATCATCGTTCTGTAAGAAGCGTGAAAAGCGCCAAATCCGTCCCGCATCAGCACTCTTGTGACACAATCCCAAAACACCCACAACAATTGTAGCCTCTGCTTCACCATATCCATGGGCGTGAGCACCGCGTCGCTACGACAGTGGCGCATATCCCTGCAGCCGTGAGCATCGTGTGATTGTCCGGATTGTCGACGGTGACCTCAGATCTGGTGGTTCAGATGTCGAGAGCGAAAGGAGATCCGCTCAGATCCGTCGACGGCAGCTCAGATCTATCAACGCTGCCGCCGCCTCAACTCAGCTCAGATCCCGCTGCCGCCGCCTCCTCCACATGCGGTTTACCATACCCTGCGATCTTCTCCTTCTTCTCTCCCTTTTTTTCAATTTTTTCTTCATTTTTCCATTTTGATGTTGCTATTTTTTCTGGATGCATATGATAGAATTTATCCTTGACGAAAGAAAGTAGCTGATTATTTTTTTTCTTCATTCTAAACTCAAATGTTATTTTATTTTTTTCAATTTCATAATGGCCTCTTTCGATTTCGATTTTGATTTGTTGATTCTTTTATTTTTTTATTTATTTTTTCTTTTCTCGATTTTGTTTTTTTAGGGGGTCTTTTTTAGATTTTGTGGTACTAATCTGTTTTTTCAATTTTTTTCGTTAAGAAATCTAATATGAATCGAGATGCATTTCTTAATGCAATGCAGTGTTTCTGTTAATTGTTGTTTTTTATTGTTGAATAATTGGCTCTATTAGTATTATTAATGTCGAAATAGTACCTTTAGTACCAATTAACAATGCACCTAGTTTGATTTTATTGTGAGTGCTCCTTTTTTGATTTTGTACATTGGACTGAGTGCGCTGAATTGGGGTCTAATGGGGCTATTTAATTCAAATAGTCTCATGAGAGAGAATGTCGAGATGAATGTAGGTATTGGGTCTATTGGGACTCTTTGGTGGTGATAGTCCCATTAGACTCCAATTTAGATTTAGGATTTTATGGTTTCATTTGTATGCAACTGGTACTAAAATGATGCAAATTATGGTTTGAACTGCTTTTGGATTGTAATTGTACACTATACTAGGTGTGCTGAATTGGGGTCTAATGGGTCTATTAGACCCAATAATCCGAAAAGAAAAAATTTGAATCAATTGGATCTATTGGTACTATTAGTGTCAATAGAGCCAATAGAGCTAAAATCGAAAAAATAAAATAAAATAAAACGACTGAAAAAATTTGAAACAATTGGGTCTATTGGTACTATTAGTGTCATTAGAGCCAATAGAGCCAAAATTGAAAAAAAAAAATGTCAGAAAAAAAAAATTGAAAAAGAAATTACAAATAAAAAGTATCAGAAAATTAGAAAAAAAAATCAAAAAATTTAGTCAAAATCAACTCATTTAAGGGCATTTTGGTCCTAAAAGGCAAAAATGAACTTAATTTGAGTTTCTTATGTTAGCGGACATAATTTGAAGTCACTAACCTAAATGGACATTTAAAAATTTCACTCTATTTTTTTTTCTTAAATGAGGTCCAATAAACATCTGAGCTCATATAATACTAATAGGGTATAAAAAAATAAAAATAAAAATTTAGGGCCCCTTCCAACCCTGGGCCCTAGGCTGCTGCACCCAAGGCCTAGGCCCAGGGCCAGCCCTGCACTCGAGCAGATAATAGAAAGTCATTCGTATTCATTCGTATCTCGACCTGATACTTGATTGCATCGAGTTTGTGTACCTAAATTACCCGATATTAGCCAACTCAAATTAGTTAATTAAAGTCAAAGAAGTTTATAGTTGGCTAATTTGAGTTGTAATCAAATTTTTGCACCGGAATGTGTGTATTCGGATTGTAGAATTCTAAAATACATGAGAAAAAAAATGATGTTTGTAAAGTTTAGGCTTAAATGAGTGTTCTAAGAGGGTTGATGTACATTTAATTTGTAGAAATTAAATTCAAAAAATAAAACTAAATAAAATTACTAATTACGGATCGTAAGATTTACTAAAACTAGCAATTCATAACTTCTAATATATACTCCCTCCGTCTATAAAAATAGTAGATAGATTACTCTAATTAAGGTCATCTTCATTCGATTACTCTCCTACAAAGTTCCTTCAATCCTTCGCATAGAAGATCATAACCAAGATGCCCAACACAATTTGGAGAAACTGTTGTACAAGTCCGACGGGAGTGCCGCGCGCAACCTGTATACCTAGTAAAGTCCAGCAGCCACTCCAACGAGAGAAACCACAGAAGCTAAAGAAGCTACGATTCGAACCCCTCTAGGTCTCCCACGGCCAGTGTTTCCAATACTCATCCACCAAGAAGCAGCCCACACACTAACAACACATAGAGCCATAAGATAATCTTCGACCAACTCCGACAACTCCCGGTCATAATGCCTTAACTTGAGCCCTACGATCCATATCAATCCACTAACAGCTAACCTTCCAATCGAGCTCATCGTTCTACAAAAAAATGAACAGCAAAAATTTAAGAAACAAATCAAAAATTATTATTATTGATCGATCTTATTTTCGCAAGATAGTTAATGCACGAAAACTGAGATTTAATGAACACGAAAAAAGGACACAAAGGATTTACGTGGTTCGATCTATCGGAATAGATCTACGTCCACGGAGCGAAAGAGAGTATGAGTATTATTGCTGATATGCGTATAGCTTTTACCAAGATTGTTCTCCCCTTTTCATCTATTCTAAGCCCCTATTTATAAGTATCTACACATGGAATTCGACTAAGATTACAAGTCTTTTCCTACTAGGACTCTTTGGCTTGATCTCCTCCTTTATTGGATAAACACCGAGCTTCTATACCTCTTGGAGCTTGAATTGTAGTCGATGTAGGAGTTGCCTTAGTGTAGAAGTCTCTTTGAAGTAGGTTGTAGCTGACTGGGCCGAGCTGCATAGGGCTTTAGTTGGGCCGAGCTGCGTTGGCCGAGCTTAACTGTCGGGGCCCAATTATATTGGGCTCGATGCTTGGGCCTAGTAGCTAGGCCATATCCTATCAATTATCATCACTTTGAATTCGACCACTAATTCATATAGGAGGATTATGATAATCCTTCTCATCAACTAACTTTTCTACATAGTAATATGAATATAAAAGCATACAATGGGAGTACATGATTTTCTTTCTCGGGAGTATATGCAGAGAAATTTCTGTGTTCCTCAACATTAATTAGAAGAATTAAGTTCTAATGATGAAAAAAAAAAAGAGAATTATAACAAATATATTACTGTTATATATTCTTCGGTTCCAAATCGACCAAACTAATTTGATTGAAGTGAATTTTGGATCTAAGTTTGACCATAACGTAAATGGAATATTCGGTTCGATTTGATTCAATTTGGTTCAAGCCAAATTATCTATAGGGTTTTCTCTTTAATTCGCACAGATTAAAACCCTAACATTCAAAAGTAAAAAACGGCTATGCAAATTGCAGAAGGAACATGGCTAAACAGAGCAAAAAAACACAGCAAAATACTCACTCACATGCCTTTATGCAGAAATTTTTTATCATAGATGAATGAATACGAAAATAACTAAAAATATGGAGCTACCAGAGAAAACTCAAATTGGTGAAGAAAAACAAAACGCAAGCATGAAGAAATCACAGTGAAGCTAATGGAGTGGCTCTCGAGTTTGAGACTGCTTATTATTATCGCTTCGTCTTCTTCTACCGTTGCAACGGTGCCGTCAACTTCTCCGGTACGGCGGTGCTAAACCGTGCCCCGTGGTTACATTCTATCTACACAGCACACTACCTGAAACGAGTAAAGCTAAAAGACGGAGGAAATTTATTAATAGTTCTCTAAAAGCACCTCGTTATTTAGAAAACCTTAACCCCAGGTTTGGCTAAGGCCCCACCAGTGATGGGCTTTAAGGCCTTCCACAATGTTGAGCACAAAAAAGTGGGATCTCTCCCACTTTCCGGTGAGAGACCCCACTTCCGGAGAGATCCCCAATGCACGTGATCTCTCCCGGATCTCTCCTATTTTTTAATTATTTTTTTTAGTTTTTTTTTATTTCTTAAATCTTTTATATTTCAATTACTAATTCACTTTAATAAATTTAATTCTAAAACACACTCATTAAAACTAATTTTATTTATTAAATTAAAATAGTAGAAATTAAATGAAACATAATTAAACATCAACATAAAAAAAATAAAAAAAAACACAACGTAATCAACACGACCACTACGAGTCCACAATTCCTCGATTAAATCATTGATGAGGTTTCCGTGACGTACCGAATCGCGTAAAGTGAATGAGCGTTCAACATACTCCTGAAAGGCTGCCGGACCTCCTCGCTCCACTGTAGGCCCGCTGCTGCTAGAAGTTTCATCTTCCGGAGGAGCCCATTGCATCACCATTGGGCCTTCGTTCTCAATTATCATGTTGTGCATGATAATGCAAGCATACATAACATCTTGCATATGATCGCGGAAGTATAGTCTGGACAGGCCTTGGATGATTCCCCACCGCATCTTCAGTACGCCAAAAGCCCTTTCGACGTCTTTTCGAGCCGACTCTTGCTTTGCTTTGAAAAGTTGAACATTAGGGTCGGCTGCGGCAGTTGGGCTTGAGATGAAAACGAGCCATTTCGGGTATATCCCGTCGGCGAGGTAGTATGCCATGTTGTATGGTCGTCCGTTGGCCGTGAATTGAATGGGCGGAGCTATCCCGTTCACAACGTCGCTGAAAATGGGTGACTGGTTGAGGACGTTGATGTCGTTGTTGGAGCCCGCAACTCCGAAAAATGCGTGCCAGATCCATAGATCGTAAGAGGCCACCGCCTCTAGGATGATCGTGGGAACCCCCTTATCGCCACGGACGTATTGACCCTTCCACACATTCGGGCATTGCCTCCATACCCAGTGCATGCAGTCGATGCTACCAAGCATCCCCGGAAAGCCGTGGATCTCCTCGTGCATACGCAGCAGTCGCCCACAATCCGTTGCATCGGGCCGCCACAAATAATTGCCTCCGAAAACATTGACCATCGACCTACAGAAACACTTCAGACAGTCGATGGTCGTGCTCTCTCCCTTTCGCAGATACTCGTCGAGGTGGTCCGCCGGGCAGCCGTTTCTGAGTTGACGGAGCGCAGCAGTACACTTATGAATTCTTGTGAATCCAGGCTTTCCAAGAGCATCTCGACGTTGAGTGAAGAAAGGATCGCGTGCCTCCAGTGCTTCGACGATGTTCAAGAATAAATTCCTTGACATACGAAATCGGCGTCAAAATATTGCATCGCCGTAGGTTGGCGTATCACCAAAGTAATCCGCCATCAGTTGGGCAGCACCGCCGAAATGATTTCGCTCTATATAGGCCCTTTGTGCCGGACGTCGTTGGCGCCTCGTATGGTCGTCTTCCGCCATATGTTGTCGCTCCGCCAATATTTGTTGGACCAGTTGGTTTCTATGTTGCAGTTGTTCGAATGCTTGTGGGATTTCATCGGCGTCGCTCGAAGAACTTGTTGAGGAAGACTTTTTTTTTTGGGAAATTTTTGGAGAAATTTATGAAAATTTGAAGATAAATTTGGGTGTGAGGAAGGAGAATTGTGTGATATGTGAGTGTGTAGTGTGTTGTATTTATAGGGGAAATTTGGGAAAGAGCCGTTTGTATTCCAACGGCTAAATAATTTTTATTTTATTTTATTTTAATATGCAAACAATAAAAATAAAAATAAAAATGCCTTGCTGACATCATAATGACGTCAGCAGGCGATCGAACTCATCGCGAAGCAGCGCACAAGGAGGGAGCGCGCAAGGCAGCCCCAACGCAGCTTGGAGATCGGTCCCGGGATCGCCCGCGGCGGCGCGCGGAGCGATCCCGGCGCGTTGGGGCTGCCCTAATTGCAAGGCGAGCGAGTCCACGAATGATGGGCCTCTAATTGATGTGGGGCATTGACACGTATGATGGGTCTTTATTTTAAATTTTATTTTTATCTTTTGATTAATCAAATTAATTAGTGTAAATAAGATCAGATCAATGCTTGGATTCTTGGATCAATAAGTTAGACCGATTGATTCTTCTGCAAAAACGGAAAGAACCCATAAATAATCAATACAAGGGTTTTCACTTTGGAAAATGTCATTTCAAGTCAAATAAATACCCTTTTTTATGGAATCAATTTAGTTTCTACTTTTCAAGCTCTATTAATTAAATAAGAATTTTGTGATTGAAATATCATAAAATTAACAAACAATTGTAATCACTAATAAAAATATAAAATTATGTTATATTTTGTAAAGCTTAATCGGTTGTTTCGGTTATAGCCAATCGAATGTCATAATACCCAACCAAATACCCGATACCTGACTGGAACTGGATCGAGTTTGAGTGCCTGAATTACTCGATATTAGCCAACTCAATTAGCTAAATAAAGCCAAAGAAGTTTATAATTGGCTAATTTGAGTTATAATCAAATTTTTTGCGATGTTGGTATTTTGATTGTAGAATTCTAAAATATATATAGGTACATAATAATATATAAATCGAGAAAAAAAATGATCTTTGTAATGTTTACGCTGAAATGAGTGATCTAAAATGGTTGATGTACATTTAATTCGTAGAAATTATATTTAAAAAATTAAAATTACTAATTATGGATTTTAAGTGTTACTACTAGAACTAAATATTCGTAGCTGCTGTTATATACTCCATCCGTCCCTTGATTCGTAGCTTCTATCATATACTTCCTCCGTCCCTAAACATAGTAACGCTCCTTCATATAGATGATCATAACAATGAGGCCTAACACAATTTGGACAACCTGTTGTACAAGTCCGACGGGCGTTCCGCGTGCAACCTGTAATACTTGGTAAAGTCCGGTAGCCACTACGACGAGACTAACCGCAGAAACAAAGATTCCGACTCTCCGGCGACCGGCGCTTGTGATACTCAACCACCAACAACAAGCCCACGCCAGAACTACACAAAGAGCCATCATATAATCTTCGACCAATTCCGACAACTCCCGGTCATATTGCCTTAACCGGATACTTCCGACCCACATCGATACATATACCAATCCATAGAAAGCAAACCTTTTCATCGTTCTACAAAAAAATGAACAGCAGCAATTAAATAATTTTTTTTAAAAAAAAAAAAATCATAGCTCAGGAAATGAAAAA
Organism: Mentha longifolia; assembly: GCA_001642375.2. NCBI lineage: Eukaryota > Viridiplantae > Streptophyta > Magnoliopsida > Lamiales > Lamiaceae > Mentha > Mentha longifolia. The sequence continues at coordinate 18,207,336 of CM038115.1, read as the reverse complement.
AAATAAATAAATTAACATTATCACTTTGAATTCAAATTATATCTAGTAGCGGTGCTTTTATAGTTTTTCCCTTCTCAGCGTGATTCTTTCTGGGGATCGTGGGGCCTTCAACAAATTTGAATGACTATCTATGCCAATTATTCGCAGAGAAATTTCTGTGTCCTTCAACAACAATTATAAGATTTTTAAATTAAAAAAAAAAAGAGTAATTAAATTTTATGTTCGGTTCCAAATACCAAATCGACCAAACTAATTTGGTCGGAGTGAACCAAATTAAATTTTAGATCCAAGCTTGACCAGAACGAAATGAAGTATTCGTTCGGTTTGATTCAATTTGGTTCAAGCCAAATTTTCTATAATTTTTTCTTATTTATTTGGACAGATTAAAAATTTAAAAAAACGGCTACGAGTGTTGCAGAAGAAACATGGCCAACCAGTGCAAAAAAAAAAAACACAGAAAAAATCACATTCATCAAAAGTCTCAAAGAAAATTAACAAGCAATATATATATATATATATAAAATGCACGATTACAGCTGAACGAAAAGAAAGCATTCAGTCACAGCTTCAACGCAGAAAATTTTAATTCTAGATTCATGAGCACGAAACTAACCATGAGATGTAGAAGAAGAATAAAAATGCAATCGTGAAGAAATTGATCACTGTGAAGCCAACGGAAGAAACGCCGATCGAGTGGCTCTCGAGTTTGATGCTGATTATAATTTTTATCGCTTCGGTGCCGCCAACTTCTTCGATGAAGAGAGGAGAAGGAGAGGGCAGGCGCCAGCAACGTCACCGGAGGGGATGACCGGAGGAGAGAAGTGACGCCAAAAACGGAAGGAGAGGGTTGATCGGAGAAGAGAGTGGGAGAGGAGAGAAATCGGAGAGAGAGAGGGGGGATTTTGTCGACTGAGACTCAGAGGGGAAAGAGGAGGATATAGGGTTTTGATCCAAACCGGGTCGGATCCCGGGTCGGGTTCTCCGGTTCGGGCCACTAATTGGGTCAGTAGACTGGGCCGAGCTCACTTAAGTGTTGGGCCGAGAAAACTTATCTTCAGCCGGGCCAAGTTCATTAATTCCTGATTAAGGCGTTGATTAATCCAATTAATTTTTAACCATAGTCCTAATTAATTTAAGTGGTCCAAGATACCACTAATTGACTATACTCTACCCACAATTAAGAGATTTAAAGAGTTGATAATTCATCCAAGTGAATTATTTTCTTAATTAACTTATAAGTTAAATAAATCAAGAGTTGATTTAATCCTAAGATTAATTGATTAAGCAAATCAATTATATTACTAAGATTTAATTAATGAGAAGCGTCTCAGTAATACCAAGCAAACTCTTAATTTAAAGTTAGAAATGAATAAGATATTTATTCATTATGAATATCTAAATAAATCCAACTAAGTAATACCCATCATTAGTCGTTCGTGCGACAAGGGTACACAAGTCGAGAAAGCTAGAACAAGATACAAGTCTCTGATGCTACCTCCATTTCGTCGAATAGGCCTCATTTCAATGAGGCCTATTCTGACACGCTTTTACACGCTTCTTGATGATGAGTTTTAAAATGGATTTTTGAAGATTTTTTTCTTTTACGGGATACTACGACTGTCAGAGTATCCCGTAAAAGAAAAAAAAATATTATAAAACCCATCATCAAGAATCGTGGAAAAGTAGACCTCATTGAAATGAAGTATTCGACGAAATGAAGGGAGTATTAGTTAAGGCTTGAGAAGTCGTAGTATACTTCCTTACAATATGATTTATTCTTAGAACTAAGAATCTTACTTAGTTCGTTAAACAAAATGTCAAGCAAAGGAAGAGAGGTAGCCGAGGCGGAGATCGGTTTAATTGTATTTAAGAAGAAGCAACAAAGTGGGCTTTCTTCTAAAACAAAAAACATGTTTTATTAGATAATTAGCTCTTTAAAGTTTGTCATGCCATAAAATTGATTTGTTTTGTATGATGTCTATCTGTTATTGGCGCGATGCCAACTTTATTTAATCGAATTCGGGTCCTCATATGATGAGCTTTTATACTTAGACTAGTATACACATTGGATCATGTTATTGAGAGTTATGACAGATCAAGTGACCGTGTAAGGTGGCCATCTTCACGAGCACAACAATTCAGATATGGTAGATTACTAAAGAACTTAGTCTGCAAACGATTTTAAGATCACAAAGGTTTATTTCACCACATCTATTATTCCTTTCTCACCTCAAAAGTCAACCAAAATACAATTATATATATATTTCACTTTAATACTCACTCACACATAAGTGAAACTCAAACATCATTTTATCCACCATTCATTACAAAAATTAAAAACCGTGCCATAAAATTCTAGTCACACACTTCGTGGACAGATGGAGTATTTTAAATTGACCATTTTTTCTATGGCTTATTTTTCCACTTAAGTACTTGATCAAAATAACAATAAGAAATCCACAAATATACAACAAGTCAAAGCACCAGATTGCAGCATTCATAGCATTATATAGTGGATTCCTTCTTTTGCTATCATGTTTTTTCATCAAGTATATATAAAGAAGAACAATTCAGTCTCAATTAGTTTTAGCTAATTACATTTGAGTAAAAATAGTAATTTGAAATGTAAAAGGAAATGCATAGGGAATTTCGCATGTTCAGAGGATTCCCGTTAAGGGTGTTCTCTTGCAATCAACATTCAAATTACTTTCTCAAAAAATTCTCCGTATAAGTTATTTTCGTCTATTTCTAATTTAATTTTGATTTTAATCGATTGTATACCAAATACTTATTTAAATTATCATGGTTTTAAATATTGTGTACCAAATATTCATATAGATTAACTTATTTGAAATATTATTCATAGTAGTATCTAGGTTTTATAATCCGTCAATTTTCTATCTGACCTACTAAACACGCCCTCGAGTAATGAAATATTATATGATGGTGTGGCCCAAACAAGTTAAGCAAAAAGTGAATATTATTAATCTTGAATACCAAACCTGAGATATTTATCGTATCTACCTTCACCTCCTGAAATGTGGAACTCAATCAATTCTTGTCATCCAAAATGATGCAAAAATTGTAAAAACGAAATGAGTATATTTTATTATTAGAAGTTGGTGAAAAGTTGTTTGTTTAGGACAATTATTCCTTTAAATATATATTCACGGCATTTTGCATTTTTGTTTCATCCTTTCATGGTGCGCCATATCAAAATTCTTTCTCAAAATTCGTAAGGTTGAGAAAGATTTTTAAGGTTCAGATATAGTTTGATTGTTAGTTTAAATATAGAACATTATACCCTCATGCAATTAACTTCTACAGAATGTCGGATACTTTATTATGAATAAGGTAACTATCTTGATTATCTAAAATAATCATTTCTAACGAGCCTTGCATTAATTATCACGTATACAAGAAACAACAAAAGATTTATAGTGTACTCCCATATACGATCTTGAAGTTCTTCTGCTTATTAATATATATTTTGAGCTTCCCTATTCATGGAATTCCTCCTCCAATGATACCCGCTCCGGTACCACCTTCCTCACTAGTACCGCCACCAATTATTCCACTAAGAATTCCTCGAACAATACTGCCAATAATTCTTCTGACAATAGCGCCACCAGTCTCTTGGCCAATACCACCAATACCGCCAATGCCACTAGTTCCTTGGCCAATACCGCCAATACCGCTAGTTCCTTGGCCAATGCCGCTAATTCCTTGGCCAATACTACCAATTCCTTGGCCAATACCGCCAATACCGCTAGTTCCTTGGCCAATACCGCTAATTCCTTGACTAAAGCCTGGAATTATTAGTGTCTTTTCTTCATTGATAGAAGCACCTTCTGAGCCACCAAGATTTCGAGCAGCGCCGGCTATGGAAACAAGAGCACTAAGGAGAAAAACCAGAGCGAACTTTGAAGACATTGTTTTGCAAGTTAGAGATTATAGAATGAGACTTAAAAACTTGATGATATGAGGTTCATGGGGCATTATATTTATAGAGATTTTTCATGTATTGAACGTTTGTCGTAAGAGTTGTATTTCCTCACGCAAGAACCACGTAGCGAAATGTATATTAATGCAAAATAACACGTGTTGCGATTCTTTTGGGGGAGTATGCAGTATGCTATATGGTAGCTACGCCAAATAATGTTGATAACTTTTTATTAATCACTTTATTTTTTTAGATGAATTCAAAGATAATGTTGATAACTTTGATCGATAAATTGGGAAAGGGATTGTAGGCCTTCTGTTCAAACTTATGGCTAGCTAGAAATGTACTACTATTTGCTAGTAGAGTATTAAAATGTCAACTTGGTGAAATTAAGTTCACATAAATTGTCACCCACCTAACTAAATACTAAATACACCTTTCATCTCGTTCAAGGCGTTACAATTTTCGAATATACAGTAAAACCTTTATAAATTAATACTCTATAAATTAATAATCTTTTTAAAATAATAAAATCTTCCGGTCCCGACTTGGGCCTTTGTAAAAAATTATCAATTTCGATAAGATAATAAGATAATAACATTTTGAAAAATCCCTTTATAAATATTAGGTCCCATCAAAATTCTAAATTAATAATTCATAAATATTATTATAAATATTATGGTAATTTGCTAAAATATGAATTTATTGTTACTTGATTTTTCTTAAAATCTAAATCTAATTGGATTTCATCAACCCACCTCTTGTAAATCTTTTTGAGTGCATGTGAGGTGGTCTCTCTTATACTCACATAATGATTTACGCATGATCATTCATGGATTATTTTGCTATACCTTTTAGTTGAGAAGGCATGACTGAATGTTATGAATTGTTCTATTTCCATATTGTGATTTATATAGTATATGTTTCATTTATCATGCATGAATATATTTAATTGGCTATAATAGTTATTTAAGTGCAACGAATTAATGTAAACATGTATATTTAAGTAATTCTAATGAATTGAAACGTGCGTCCATATATATAATAAGTGGTGCACAGTGAATTGATATTATACATGAATATATTTAATTAGTTACAAAGAATTGGTTGATGCATGAATATAATTAATGAAACATATATAAATTCATTCATTTTCAATACATATGTACTAAATTTGTTGAATTTAAAAAGTCTCTTTTTTAATTAATAAAATATTAATTTATCAATATATTAATATCTCTCTAAATTAATAAAATTTCATAGTCCGAAAGTTATTAATTTATAGAGGTTTTACTGTATGTGAAGTATAAAATAATAAAGTGTAATGCATTGAACGAGACAAAGAAATTATTATTATTATTATTATTATTATTATTATTATTATTATTATTATTATTATTATTATGTGCAGCTAAATTCGAAGTTTGGCACCGAACAATAATTAGTGATGCGATGAGGCCAATTTTGAGCCTTTTGGCATGTTTGTCGTATTCACGTGCAAGATGATTTTTTATGTTACTCCATTCGTCCATCATATGAGTTTAACAATTATATATGAGATTTTCTATTCCTATTACAATGTATAAATTATGTATCAAAATTATTAATTTTTTAAATTTTCATTCATATTTCTTTTAATTTTTTGATATTATGATTCAATCTAACTTTATACTAATTGACCATCCAATTAGGGTTTATTATATTTTTTTTAGTATTTTTAATTTTAATTTGATTAATTAATAAAGAGAAAAAGGCTAAAAAAAACTAATTATATTTGCAGGATATTATTTAATATATATCTAAAGATTTTATGGAAATATTATAATATATTCTTACCTAGAGGGCCCGTTTGGTAGCCAGTATAACTCAGGAAAAGCCTAGATAAGAAAATTTATCTCGGCTTTTCCAGTGTTTGGTATCCGAGAAAAATAATGTCATCGGCCTGCGAAAATGCTTAGGCCCGGACTAAATTCACTGTTACACTGGCATATACTATACCACCTCTACCCCCGGATAAGTTGTGATAAGTTTTTTATTTTCAATTTTAATTATCAATTTTTATTTTAATTATCAATTTTTTATTTTCAATTTTAATTATCAATTTTTATTTTTTATTTTGATTATCAATTTTTTATTTTTTATTTTAATTAAAAAAATTATTTTCAATTTTAATTATCAATTTTTTATTTTCAATTTTAATTATCAAATTTTTATTTTTAATTTTAATTATCAATTTTTTATTTTTTATTTTAATTATCAATTTTTTATTTTCAATTTTAATTATCAATTTTTATTTTTTATTTTAATTATCAATTTTTTATTTTTTATTTTAATTATCAATTTTTATTTTCCATTTTAATTATCAATTTTTTATATTTCTTATCCCAACTTATCTATGTTTGTACCAAACACACGATATATTTCTTATCCCAACTTATCATACTTTTTTTATCTCAACTTATCACACATTTTCTTATCCGCCATTTTCTCGGTATTGCTACCAAACGAGCCCAGAATATATTATCTTGAAGATTAAGTTTAGGGTTGAAAATCTCCTACGGCAGACACACATATATACACACTCAAGATGTGAAGAGCGGTTGAGAGACGGAGAGTGTCTGCCATATTTTCCTGCTAGGATTTTGCTAGTAGATGTGTTGATTCTGAACGTATCGTTCAACCCGCAAGTTGATCAAGGACGGTGACAGAGAATAAGTGCCATCTGCTGGTGGCTAAAGCTTGACCGTGGGTGTGCTTCATGGTATAGTTCACGGTTGAAAAAAGAAGTTGTAAACGGATGAAAGAGGCGTCAATAGGTGATATCCTTAGGGCCTGTTTGGTAGCCAGGATAACCCAGGAAAAGCTTAGATAAAAAAAATTATCTCGGCTTTTCCAGCGTTTGGTATTCGAGAAATATAATCTCATCGGCCCGTGAAATTGTTTGGGCCCGGACTCAATTCACTATTACACTTGCATATACTATCCCGCCTCCACCCCGAGATAAGTTGTGATAAGTTTTTTATTTTCGATTTTAATTATCAATTTTTTATTTTTTATTTTGTTATTTTTGCAAAATACAAAATATATATATATATATATATATATATATATATATATATATATATTGTTTTTATAAATTTCAATTTTGCATCTTCAATTTTGTTCTTTTTGCAAAATAAAAAATACAAAAAAAAATTGTTTTTATAAATTTTAATCTTGCTTTTCTTAATTTCATATTTTTGTAATTTTGTCTTGATTTAAAACTATTCTACCAAACACACAATACAATATATCTATGTTTGTATCAAACACACAATATATTTCTTATCCCAACTTATCATATTTTTTTTTTATCTCAACTTATCACACATTTTCTTATCTTCCATTTTCTCGGTATTGCTACCAAACATGCCCTTTTTGTAGAAGTTCTTAAGTAATCTCTGCTTCGTAATAGTGAACTATTTCTTCAGATTTGTTCCCTAGACGTAAGTGTGTTATCACCGAACTGGGTTACCAAATTATCATGTTCTTTACAGCTTTCTGTTATTGTTGTTCTCATATTAAGAACGTAAACAAGAACACGAATAAGAACATGAATTACATATGTATACAACTTAGAAATTTCAAGAATATCAAAGATCACGAAGGTAGAATAAAATACTGAATATCATAAACATACATTATTGTCCTTTTGGAGCATGAGAGGTTTGACTCCGTTTTTCATGTTGATTGCGCTCCTCCATGGTCAACTGCGAATGTGGTTGTGGGCTATGAAGAAACGAAGTATATTGAGGAATGAGGGCTATAAAATATATTACGTATATTTCATTTGTTGGGGTTATGTTGTAGTAGTACTTATTTAGGGGCTATAAGATTTTAGGATTATGTGGAATTAAAATCGAATTAAAATCGTAGAATTTGGGGCTGTACGTTTTAGCATTCGGGGGTTAACCGGTTAAGGGATAGTACTGTACATTTTATATTAGTTTTTATTTATTTTTTAATTAAAGGGCTATGAATAGTAATTTGGGGGCTATGTATAGAATTACCCAAAATGAAAAGTTTCACAATCTTAGTAGACGCTATTTATAATAAACTAGTTTAGTGCCAGTCAAAATTCGACAGGCCTCACTTCTCGTGAAAAATAATAATAGAATTATTTATTTTGAAAGCATAGTTTGTTAGAATCTATTCCAAAAAAATAAAATTAAATCGAATTAGAATAAAATGAAGGAAAAAAAAAAAAAGATCAATGAGGTATGTCTCAATTAGTCTTACTCATTTTGAATGTCAAATAGTCCGTTGATCATTGTAATAGAAAGTAGATTGTGTGAGGTCCCATTTCTCGTATAGTTAAACACATTTTGAATGTTAAGCTGTGAAGTATACGATATAGAAATAAATTGACGATTGATAACATTTTTCATATCAAGTATTCTGTTGGCTGAAAAAAAAAAATAGGTCAATGAGAGATAAGATTTTTTTGAGTGGTTATATTCATTTAAAGTAAAAGCGCTCATTCTCCAATATAATTGAAGGATAGAATGTCAAGCAGTCCGTCATTTAAATATTGATTATGATAACTCCATCATATTTGAGTTTTCCTATCGATGAAATCATTTTTTCAAAAATCGGTTTAGCACTATCATACATATAAGTTTCTTCATCTGCCCGTCCATACTCTACTAATAAACTATAAGCCGTAATGGTATAATTTTTTCATTAATGTGAAGTTTTTTAAATGTTTATCTGGGATAAAACTGAATGAAACGCATCAAACTGGGCGCAACGGAGGGAGTAGAAAAATAGGTCAAAGAAGAATAATATTTTTTTGGGGTAGTTACACTCATTTTAAATACCATGCCGCCCATCATTTGAGTAGTTACGCTAGAGGTTGAGAAAGTTCATGAGTTCGATTTGATTTGATTTACGATTTGAACAATCAATAAGTGATATAAGTATACTAAATCAACTTTAAAAAAATTGCTCCCTTTGTCCCGTTAAAATCTGTTCGTATTCATTTTAAAGGTATCGATATTCCGTGAAATGTGACTCCTCTCCAAACTAAAAATAGTTATGGCCTTATTAATCTAATATTTTACCCACTCCTCATTTGAATTATGATATAATTATTTCGTTTTACTATGATTTATACAATATTTGTTTATGATTGGTAATGAGTTTTTCAAATTATATACTCTCTCCGTACACCATTATTTTTAATAGTATTAAAGTATTTAAGTATAAAAGTGTATGTTAGGTCTATGTCTAATACACGATTATAAATATGATTAGTATTAAGTTTTCGATGTGGGATAAGAGATTTAAAAAAAATAAAAAAATAAAATAAAATAATAATAATAATAATAATAATAATAATAATAATAATAATAATAATAATAATAATAATAATAATAATAAAAGATGTGGGATTACTGCATGACATTGTGCTTCGAACAATACTGTATGTTATTTGATTAATTGATTAAGTTTTAAAGAGCAAAGTTTTACACGTCAATTGTTTTTCATTGATTGAGCTCAAATTTAACTATATATAGATAATATTTGAAATTTTTAGTTGTGGTTTTCTAACAATTTTAATTAAATTGCAACGACTTGGTTGACCACGAATTGACGACAAAATATTGCTTAATACGGAGTATTTGTTAAGAAGTATTGTATTAGTGCTTGTTTGGTAAATAAGCAAACAAATTGTAGATGAATAGTGATCACTGAGATATAATCATGATAAAAAAAGTTAGATGAGTGTTTGGTACGAAAAGTAGCACTTACTGTAGTACAATGATTCCAAACTTAAATTACATATTTAACCTTCAAAATGTAAATAATTTATATATTTATGATAAGTATTGATAAATTGAATACAGAAATTATCAGAAGGAAAATTAGAAAAATTATCAGATACAAAAATTAGAAAAATTCAGAACAAAAATACTAGTAGAAAAATAGAAAGAAAAATTATCAAAACAAAAAATAATAGATTTTTTTTTAAAATTTTATTTTCCTATGAATATAACTGGAAATATAATCAAACTTTGCATAAAAAATAATAGAAAAATTATCATTACAAATTTTGTTTAAAAAAATTAGAAAAATTATCAAGAACAAAATACCAGAAACCTCTCGTCAATTATCAGAACAAGATTTCAAAATTGAATCTTCAGGTCTCTTCGTCAACCTCTCGTCTCTCCCATTAGAAATTGAACAAACTGCACCCAATAAACAATCCTTATTTCCTCTTTGTTGAATCAATTTTTAATTGGAGCCGTGGAGGTATTAGGTTGGCGATTGGTGAAATGCAGACGGAAGCGAGGGTTGGAATGGTGGTGGAAGGAGGGGGACTGGATGCGACGACGTCGTCGGTGGTGGTAGAGCCGCCGCGACTGAGGCAAATCGGTACCGCCTCGCAGCTTCTTGCCGGCAGCCTCGTAGCGTCGCCGTCGTGGGAGGAGACCAAACACAGGTATAGTATGAGACAAGCCTAGATATCTCATGATATCTAGACTACCAAACAAGATATAATATAAAGTGATATTAATAATTCTTAAAGATATATTTTAATTAAATTTATATAAGTTATTAAGAATCCTTATTACCAATTAATTGGATTCAATTATTATTATTGATAATAAGGCAAACTCACGAAAACTTTAGCATGTAAAAAAAACAATAAAAAATTAATCTAGAAGAATAGGAATCGTGATTTATTTAGATTTTATCACAAAAAAAATTAACTAATAATAAAAAAAATTCAAGATTGATTATTCTATAAACTAATTAAAGATATATATTAATATGAACAATTAATGATATATATGAAATTAAAGATACATATTAATTAGATTAAAGTATTGATTAATTAAGCAAAATTATGAGAATTTAGCAAAATAATCAAGAAAATTCAAAGTTGATTGACCTTTATTTTGCTATTATATATATATAGAGAGAGAGTGGTTCATATGAAAACCACTCAATTGAATTGATGAGAACTACAAACTAATCTCATCCATTAATATAAGTAAATTAACGGCCACGATTTGATAGAAAACAAGTTTATTTTCGGTAATTTTATACATAAAGGGATAATATAGTAAACTTAACCAAATTCAAATCTTCTAGCTTCCTTAAATCGTGGGAATTACTCCTCATTAATAGTTGTATATTTAATTGTCCTCTACTTTCTCTTAACCGATTTCTTAGTGGATTTTAAATTATTCTCTACATTTATCCACTTTATTTTTTAGTGGGTGCATGCTCGGATATTTCTAATAAATTTTCTATCTTCCACGGCCGGTTTAATTAATTACGACCCTAATACACAAATGTAAGGAATTTTTTATTTTTTTTTAACTGTGAGAAAATTAAACAAACATACATAAAAAGGAACTAAGAATTTTAATATTCATAAAAAAACATAAATTTAAAATAAATAAATAATTATTAATAATTATTTAAGCATGAAATCGAAACTAAAAAAAGCATGAAATTGAAACTTAAAAATATGAAATCAAAACTAAAAAAGCATGTAAGAAATTAAAAAAAGCATGAAACCAATACTAAAAACGCATGAAATCAATATTATGGAAGCATGAAATCGAGATAAAAAAGGCATAAAATCTACAATAATTTTTTTTTTATATAAAGCACAGAATCGAAACTAAAAAAGCATTAAATTAACACTAAAAAGCATGAAAAAAATTAAAACGAGCATGTAATCAACACTTAATAACTATTTAAGCATGAAATCGAAACTAAAAAAGAATGAAATTGAAACTTAAAATATATATGAAATCGAAACTAAAAAATGCATGGAATTTTTTTTTAAAAAGACATGAAATCAATACTAAAAAAACATGAAATCAATATTATGGAAACATGAAATCGAGATTAAAATAATAAAGAAAGCACTGAATCGAAACTAAAAAAGCATTAAATCAACACTAAAAAATATGAAAAAAATTAAAACGAGCATGGAATCAACACTTAAAAAAGCATGAAACCAATATTAAAAAAGTATGAAATCAACACTAAAAAAATATTTTAAAAAAAACTAAATTTTTGGGGTTTATATTGGGTATTGGGTTAGGGTTTAGGGTATTAGGATTTCTTTTGAGTGTCGCTTAATAACTGTTGAAGCATAGTATAATAATATTTAAGTATTATATAATAACTATTTAAGCATTAAATATATTTACACTTATAGATGTTGCACTTGTAATGTTAGCAATTTTTTTTAGCGTCGATTCATAACTGTATAAGCATCATATCATAACTATTTAATTAAGCATGAACTACTTATGCTTTAAAATCATAAAAAAAATTATAATCACATATGATAGAAGCCATATTGAAAAGTGTTACATTTTATAACAAAATAAGCAAAACAACCGAATGAAAATCTTAATGCATGTCTTTTATATTATTTAATCATACTTATATTATGCGTAAAAAAAAAAACATGCTTATATTATTATATCTCAAATAATTAGGATTCTTTCTTTGCACTCTTGGAAAGAGAATCACCAGTTATATTTATGGTTGCCGCAAAATAAGGATACGATTGGATTGGATACTAAATTGTCCATACCGTTAATGATATTACCAATTAATTAGCTTAATTAGTTAATAGAGATTAGATCCACACCACACAAATCATAGATATCAAGGGTCATGATAGGTACCTAGTTCTCACATAGAGATTGGTCACCATGTGAACCCTCCTCTATATATATATATTCGCATGCATGAGCTATGCAGCGGATTAAGTCATCGGCTACATAAATTGTCAATCCAAAATAATTATTATTGCATTAAACGTGAAATAACAATTCTTCATCTTTTTTTTTTTTTTGATATTGTATACATGAACTGATATTATATAATTTTATGATTCTTGATGCATCGAAAACTCAAACTTTCTTCACCTAAATTTAGGTACGGTGTATATAGTATGTACTCTATTTGTAGATATACTTTATGTTAAACTTGAGAGAAAAGAGGGAAATTTCCATAATTTGCAGATCGAAAACTGATTCATTAATGGTGTGAGTTGCAGTATTTATACAAGGACGAGGCACGCACTCCTCACATGACTGCCTTTGACCGACTTGGGCTGAATATAGCTGACGTGGCTAACTATCTAACAAACTAGTCTAACAACTCATAACCACTCACTAACTAACTAGCTAATCTTCAATTTAATCACACTAATACACCCCTGCTGAAACCAAATCATCTTCCAACTCTTCCAAACATAGTTTTTGACACAGCAACTTGAACCGTGCGGCTGGAAGCGACTTGGTGAATATGTCAGCAACCTGATCTTCACCATCTACATGTCCAGCTTCGAGTAACTTAGCCATCACCTTTTCGCGAACAAAGTGCACATCCACCTCAATATGTTTAGTTCGAGCATGGAAAACTGGGTTCGACGCAAGAGAGACAGCACTAGTGTTATCACACCAGAGCTGATGAGGGGTTTGCACAGCCACCCCTAGCTCCAAGCATAGATGATGAAGCCAGATAAGATCAGTGGCTGCATTCGCAAGAGAACGATATTCCGATTCAGCGCTGGAGCGAGAGACAACGTCCTGTTTCTTGGAGCTCCAAACCGCAAGATTGGAGCCAAAAAAGATGCAGTGACCGCCGGTAGATCGTCGATCATCAGTTGATCCCGCGTAGTCTGCATCAGCGTAAGCCTCTAAGCAATTTGATGAAGATTTGGAGAACTTCAACCCCAAACAAGCAGTGCCTTTAAGATATCTCAGCACCCTTTTGCATGTTATCCAATGATCTTCACGAGGATCCTTCAAAAACTGACTAAGTTTGTTGACATAAAAAGCAATGTCCGGCCTTGTGAGTGTGAGGTATTGAAGTGCTCCTACAGTGCTCCGATAAAGAAATGGATTCTTCATTCTCTCCCCCGTATATTTTGACAATTTGACATTAACAGCCATAGGAGTAACACTAGGATGACAGTCGGCCATACCTGTTTTCTGTAGCAACTCAGTAAGATACTTGTGTTGGCTCAACACAAACTCATCTGTGGTGTGCTTGACCTCAACTCCCAAGAAATACTGAACCTCCCCAAGGTGTTTCAATTTGAACTTCTCCTTTAACAACTCAATTATGCTCATCACATCAGCACTACTATCCCTAGTAACCAAAATATCATCAACGTAAACTAGCACAAGCAACAACCCCGTGGAAGAATTTTTAAAGAAAAGGGAGTAGTCTAACGTACATCTCTTGAAACCCATATCAACCGAAGACCCTTTTAGTGTATTATACCAGGCTCGAGGAGCCTGCCGCAGACCATACAATGACCTCTTTAACTTGCACACATGATCTGGAAATTATGAATGAACAAATCCTTGTGGCTGAGCCATGAAAATAGTGTCTTCCAAGATGCCATTGAGGAAGGCATTATTAATATCAAGCTGCTGCACTTCCCAGCTCCTAGTAGCAGCTAGAGCAAACATAAACCTAATGGTGGAAGACTTAACAACAGGGCTAAAGGTCTCTAGGAAGTCCACCCCAGCAAATTGTTCAAATCCTTTTGCAACAAGCCTAGCCTTCAACCTGTCCAAAGATCCATCTGCATGTGTTTTCACATTAAAAATCCACTTGTTACTGATTACTTTCATGTCATCAGTATAGGGAACAAGCTCCCATGTTTGATTATCAATAAGAGCTTGATATTCTGCTCTCATAGCATCCTTCCATGCTGGGGACACCAAGGCAGCAACAGTAGATGTTGGTGCTACGGGGAGAGATGAAGTATCTGTGGATGTAGTGAATACTTTAGGCTTGAAGATGCCATGTTTGGCCCTGGTAATCATATGGTGGTTGTTCAGAACTGGTGGGGAAGAAGGACTAGATTGGGTGGAAGAAGAAGATGATTTAGAAGAGGAGGGTTGATCTGAACTGTGAGATACATGTAGAGATGCATGAGGAGATGCAGAAGATAATGCAGATGAGTGATTAATAGAAGTGGAGGAAGTAGAGTGAGAAGTGTCTAAGTAGGGAATAATAGGATTGCCAAGAGTAGGGAGTGAAGGTAGAGTGACTGTGGATTCAGGAACTGATGTGGGAGCAGGAAAAGTGGAAAATAGAACAGGATAAGCAAATTCATCAACATTGAAATGAACAGTATCAGCTATATAAAGTCTACCAGAAGGTTGCAAGCATTTGTACCCCTTATGGGAGCTACTGTAACCAAGAAAGATGCACTTGGAAGATCTGTATTGAAGCTTATGCTGGTTGTATGGTCTAAGAAAAGGAAAACAAGAGCAACCAAAAGGTTTGAGAAAATTATAATCAGACAACCTGTTGTATAAGAGAGAGAATGGAGAGTTGTTTGAGGTGGTGGGAGATGGAAGCCTATTTATAAGGTAGACTGCAGTGTGGAAAGCTTCCCACCAAAAGGAAAAAGGCAAAGAAGCTTGAGCAAGAAGGGTGAGGCCCATATCAAATATGTGCTGATGTTTTCTTTCAGCTTTGCCATTCTGTGTATGGATGTGAGGGCATGAATGTTGAAAGTGAATCCTAGTGGCTTGAAGAAAGGGTACTAGAGGTCGAAATTCACCCCCCAGTCTGACTGTAGAGCTTTGACAGTAGTGGAGAATTGGGTTTGAACTAAGGACATAAAATGTTTCACAGTTTGTGTGGCTTCAGATTTTAGAGTGAGAGGATATATCCATGTATACCTAGTAAAGTCATCTACAAAATGAATATAGTATTTAAAACCATGTGATGAAGGAGTACTAGATGGGCCCCACAGGTCAGTATGCACTAAGTCAAATGGTTTGGTAGATTTTAGTGGTTGAGAGAGATGTGGGAATTGGTGCATCTTCCCTACTTTACAAGCCTCACAGAATTTCAGTTTAGAGACAGAAAAAGGAACATGTAAAATATTACACACTTTAGCCAATGCCGTATTATTAGGATGACCAAGAATATTATGCAAAACATTCATATCAACTGAACGAGATGTAGCTAAAGCCAGAGGTTTAGTCATTACATCATGTGATTGTTTAGAGCTCATAGTATGAGTAGCAATAGACATAGAAGATGCAGAGATACTAGTACTAGAAGAAGCAGAACTAGTAGGAACAATTACATGTGAAAAAACGGAACTGATAGGGGAGGACTTCAAGCTGGAACAGAGTGCTGCAGCCTTGACAGAGAGTGTGGATAGATCCAGCTGGTACAGACCATTAACCAGACTTCCCTTCAGCTAGATCCTTTGAGTGATCTTGTCCTTGACAAAACAACAATTATGATGAAACTCAATTATTACATTGTTATCAAGTGTGAATTGAGATATGCTGAGTAGGTTTTTAGCAATGGTAGGGACAAACAAGATGTTATTGAGTAAGAGAGAAGGTTTAGAAGAGCTGGAAATAGGAATGGAAGAGGAACCAATAGAAGATATAGGTAGGAGATTACCATTGCCAACCATGACAGATTCTGTACCTTCGTAGTCACTGCTAATGGAGAGATTTGCGAGCTCATTGGTGATGTGATTTGTGGCGCCACTATCCATATACCAGGTGGTTGCATCACCTCCAACATCCTGAGATACATAATCAACTGCATAGGCCTGCAGAGGTGAAGAATCAGTAGGAGAGGAACCAGTGAAATGCACATCAAATCTCCTAAAACATTTAAGAGCCACATGTCCAATTTTGCCACAGAGTTGGCACACAATGGACTTCACATTGGATGATTTGGAGAATCCACCACGTGCACCACCAGATCCGCAGCCGGCTGCACCGCGACCACCTCCATAGAACACAACATTAGCACTAGGATCTATCACAGAGAACTGATGCACTTGTTGTGCGATGCGGAGTTCATAGGCCTGAAAAGCGAGCTGCATCTCCTGTAGGGACGGGGAGTCGGCACGTTGCATGAAATTCACCACGAGAGCTTCATATTCCGGTCCAAAACCGGCGAGAATATACATTTGCAGATCTTCATCAGAGATAATCTGCCCAACCGCAGAGAGTTGATCCGCGAATCCACGCATTTTGAGAAAATATTCCTCAATAGATAGCAATCCCTTGCGAGTAGTCTGCAGTGCCATGCGTAGTTGCATAGTGCGAGCCTTCGATTGGGAGAGAAAAAGGCATTCGAGAGTGAGCCAGACGTCTCTAGCCATATTGCACCGAACAACATGGCCGAGCATCGAATCGCCGATTGATGCAAGTAGCCAGCTCAACAGAAATTGATCGCGACGGATCCATGTAGAGTATTCTGGATTAGCGCGGGGCGGAGCTCCAGATTGAGATGGAAGAAGCGGTGCTGGAGGCATGGCAGTGGTGGAAATGAACTCATCGAATCCGTGCGCACGGATCGTAGGCAGCACCTGCGCACGCCAAAACGAGTAGTTGTTGCGGTCGAGCTTCAGAAGTATGGGATGGAATTGCGGCAGAGTAGCGGAAGCAGCAGATCCAGAACCGACGTGAGCCATGGGAGAAGTACACCGAAGAAAAATGAAAAAAAATGAAGTAGAAATTTGCAGGAAATAGCAGAGATCCGACGATAGAACGCTGGGATCGGAAAAAAACTGACGATAGAAATGTCAAAGAAAAACTAGATCTAATTGCTGGCTCTATGATACCATGTTAAACTTGAGAGAAAAGAGGGAAATTTCCATAATTTGCAGATCGAAAACTGATTCATTAATGGTGTGAGTTGCAGTATTTATACAAGGACGACGCACGCACTCCTCACATGACTGCCTTTGACCGACTTGGGCTGAATATAGCTGACGTGGCTAACTAATAAACTAGTCTAACAACTCATAACCACTCACTAACTAACTAGCTAATCTTCAATTTAATCACACTAATACTTTACGTCTGATTTAGTTGATTATATGATAGCATTTGTACAACCTGACATTATGATATGTGTGCTAAGTTTATGCATCGCTTTTCACTTCGTCAACGAAAAGGATTTCGGGATGGCATATCGCTCATGTCTTTAATTTGTCACGTAAAGATGATTTTCTTAGCATGTGTTTGTTATGTACATCATATCTAAAGAAATTCATTACTCATATTTATGAAGGGCTTGATTGTCTCGGCCTTCGATGTTGTACCCTCTGTTGCTGCCTTGTGGGGTGGAGAGTGTCCTGCTGTTGTGCTATTCTTTTCGTTGTTGTCTGTTGCTCTTTTGGTTCCTAGGTGCATGGTGTTGCAATGCCCTTCGTTATCTGTCTTGGTTGGGCGATGCTCCTTTTCCACTGCTCATTTATCTGAAGTTTTAGAGCAGAGATGTTGTAGCATTATTCAAGCATGCAATATTCATCCGTCTTGGTTGGGCGTTGCTCATTTTCCACTGTCATGGTTTTATTTTTCCCTTTCTTCTTGCGATGATTTTATTTTGGGGTTATGCAAATCATTTGTGATGTTGGGGGCTATACGTTTTATGATTATATGGAATTCCGTTTGAAAAATGATTATGTGGAATTAAAATACTCCCTTCGTCCTCCATTTAGTGACCTTCTTTTTTCAGCATGTGTGACACGTATTTCTACGCTTATCGTTGATGAGTTTTAAAATAAATTTTTGAAGTATTCTTTCTTTTACGTGATACTACAAGTGTTGTAGTATCCCGTAAAAGAAAGTATACTTCAAAAATTTATTTTAAAACTCATCAACGATAAGCGTGGAAACGCGTGCCACACATGCTGAAAAAAGAAGGTCACTAAATGGAGGACGGAGGTAGTAGTAAACTTTGGGGCTATACGTTTTAGGCAAATTTAGGGGGTTAAGGGTAGTATTGTACATTTTATATTAATTTTTATTTATTTTTTAATTAGGGGCTATGAATAGTAATTTGAGGGCTATGTATAGAATTACCCTTCATTTTTGGCAAAAGAAAAAGTCACTCCTCTTTTGTAATCTACCTTACTTATCTTCTAATTTACAAAAATAAAACCAAGACATGGCCCATCATAAATTTAACTATTTACCCTTAATGTGACATTTTTTTATTTCCAAAAATATTCACATAACATTTTATTAAAACTCAACACATTGTTGCACACTTATCATGAATTACTACTTAGCATTTGCTACTTGTGATGTGCGAATAAAAATATATTACAAGGCATCTTGCAATCCAAAACATAATACGGAGTATTAAGTGCAATCCAAGGTATAGTTAGGTCCTATCACATATACCAAACGGGCCCCCTAAGGCATTAACAAAACCATCTAATATGATATCAAAATTATATTAACATATCCTATTGTACTAGAATTGTACTCCTACATCGGAAATAATTTATAAATAATTTATATAATATAATATCATTCCAATAATTATATATAAAAAAATAAAAAATATATAAATTTAAATGTTGAAATATAATTGATCGAACTTATTTTCGTAAGGTAATTAATGCATGTAGACAAGGAATTAACGAACACGAAAGTAAACGGAACACAAAGGGATTTACGTGGTTCGATCTATTGGAATAGATCTACGTCCACGGGCGGAAAGAGTATAGATCTTTATTGCTTGTATGAGTAGTGATTACAAGATTGTTCTCCCCCTTCCAATCTATTCTAAACCCCCATTTATAAGTATCTACACATGGAATTCGACTAGGTTTACAAGTCTTTTCCTATTAGGACTTTTTGGCCTGATCTCCTCCTTTACTGGATAAACACCGAGCTTCTATATCTCTTGGAGCTTGAATTGTAGTCGATGTAGGAGTTGCCTTGGTGTAGAAGTCTCTTTGAAGTAGGTTGTAGCTGACTGGGCCGAGCTGCATAGGGCTTTAGTTGGGCCGAGCTGCGTTGGCCGAGCTTAACTGTCGGGGCCCAATTATATTGGGCTCGATGCTTGGGCCTAGTAGCTAGGCCATATCCTATCACATCCCCCCCCCCAAAAAAAAAGATATAGAAGTGAGGGTGTGACTCGGGGTAGAAAGTTGAAGTAGGAGTATTGAAAGTGCATTGCCCCGTCGAAAATTAGATTTCGACGAAGTCGGAATGCTTGCCACCTCTTTAAGACGAGGTGGGTATAAAATTTGCATTGCCCCTCACCACTGTCAACGAAGATTTGTTGGACGAGCTTGTTAGCCACCACTGCCTCGATTACAATGGCATCTTGGTGAGGCATAATTGATGGTACTGGGTCCTTCTCTGAGAAAGTAATGACCTCGTCGTTCTTAAACCTTTTTTGTAAAGGTTCGTCTGTAGGGGGACTTCTGGCCTCGGCCCTAAGTGACGACTTTGTTGCTCCCTGCGGGAGTCCGGTAATAGCGGTAACTATTCCGTCGATCTGAGGTTGATCTTCATCTCCCTCGTCATCATCAGGCCTATGCTTTTTGTCGACATGGGGGGTGCAATTGTTCCCTCCTCGGTTTCTGCGCTTTCCTTTACCCTGAGGTCGCTTGCCACCTCGTTAAGACGAGGTGGGTATAAAATTTGCATTGCCCCTTCGGAAATTAAATTTCGACGAAGTCGGAATGCTTGCCACCTCGTTAAGATGAGGTGGGTATGAATTTTGCATTGCCCCCTCGAAAATTAGATTTCGACGAAATTGGAATGCTTGCCAACTCGTTAAGACGAGGTGGGTATAAAATTTGCATTTCCCCTTTGGAAATTGGATTTCGACGAAGTCGGAATGCTTGTCACCTCGTTAAGACGAGGTGGGTATAAAATTTGCATTGCGCCTTCGAAATTGGATTTCGACGAAGTCAGAATGCTTGTCACCTCGTTAAGACGATGTGGGTGTAAAAATTGCATTGCCCATTCGGAAATTGGATTTCGACGAAGTCGGAATGCTTGCCACCTCGTTAAGACGAGGTGGGTATAAAATTTGCATTGCCCCTTCAGAAATTAGATTTCGATGAAGTCGGAATGCTTGCCACCTCGTTAAGACGAGGTGGGTATGAATTTTGCATTGCCCCTCGGAAATTAGATTTCGACGAAGTCGGAATGCTTGCCATCTCGTTAAGACGAGGTGGGTATAAAATTTATATTGCCCCTTCGGAAATTGGATTTCGACGAAGTCGGAATGCTTGTCACCTCGTTAAGACAATGTGGGTGTAAAATTTCCATTGCCCCTTCGGAAATTGGATTTCGACGAAGTCGGAATGCTTGCCACCTCGTTAAGACGAGGTGGGTATAAAATTTGCCTTGCCCCTTCGGAAATTGGATTTCGACGAAGTCGGAATGCTTGCCACCTCATTAAGACGAGGTGGGTATAAAATTTGCATTGTCCCTTCGAAAATTAAATTTCGATGAAGTCAGAATGCTTGCCACCTCGTTAAGACGAGGTGGGTATGAATTTTGCATTGCCCCCTCGGAAATTAGATGTCGACGAAATCGGAATGCTTGCCACCTCGTTAAGACGAGGTGGGTATAAAATTTGCATTGCCCCTTCAGAAATTAGATTTCGACAAAGTCGGAATGCTTGCCACCTCGTTAAGACGAGGTGGGTATAAAATTTGCATTGCCCCTTCGGAATTGGATTTCGACGAAGTCGGAATGCTTGCCACCTCGTTAAGACGAGGTGGGTATAAAATTTGTATTGCCCCTTCGGAAATTAGATTTTGACGAGGTCGGAATGCTTGCCACCTCGTTAAGACGAGGTGGGTATGAATTTTGCATTGCCCCTTCGGAAATTAGATTTCGACGAAGTCGGAATGCTTGCCACCTCGTTAAGACGAGGTGAAGTTTAATTCGCATTGCCCCTTCGGAAATTAGATTTCGACGAAGTCGGAATGCGTTGAACAGCACGACTTCGTTAAAGACGAAGTTTAGGCTTTGAATAGCACGGCACGACTTCGTTAAAGATGAAGTTTAGGCTTTGAATAGCACGACTTCGTCAAAGACGAAGTTTAGGCTTTTATTAGCACGACTTCATCAAAGACGAAGTTTAGGCTCTTCTCCGTTTTAAACAAAGGCCGTATCTTTGTTTTTAACCGAGGTGTGCCTCCTTGTTGTAAACCAAAGTATCTCTCCTTGCTTGTAACAAAGGTGATGCCTTCGTTTTTAGCAGAGGCAGTTCGTACCTTTATTTTTAACATGGTTAGGTCAATACGCGCGTTTTAATTTTACTCCTATTATGGAGTTTATTAAGTACCCTCGTCAGGGTTTTACTAGCTCACTTCGTCTTTTGACAAAGTGTGGCTTTAAATAGCTCACTTCGGAAATTGGATTTCTAGGAAGTTTGGCTTTAAATAGCTCACTTCGGAAATTGGATTTCTACGAAGTTTGGCTTTAAATAGCTCACTTCGGAAATTGGATTTCGACGAAGTTTGGCTTTAAATAGCTCACTTCAGAAATTGGATTTCGATGAAGTTTGGCTTTAAATAGCTCACTTCAGAAATTGAATTTCTACGAAGTTTGGCTTTAAATAGCTCACTTCGGAAATTGGATTTCGACGAAGTTTGGCTTTAAATAGCTCACTTCAGAAATTGGATTTCTACGAAGTTTAGCTTTAAATAGCTCACTTCGGAAATTGGATTTTGACGAAGTTTGGCTTTAAATAGCTCACTTCGGAAATTGGATTTCTACGAAGTTTGGCTTTAAATATAGCTTTACATTCCTTATTTGTCGAGATAATATGCATAAGTGGAGTAGAGAGAGATGTGCAAGATGTATGCAAATGCAAGATGTATGCAAGACCCTAAAAAGACGACCTAAATGACCTAAATGAACTATATGAACTTGGACATTACTCTCAACCACTTGTGCAAGGTATCTCTTTAAATGAGTAATGTGCCATGCACGGGGTATTAGCTTACCGGATAAGTGGGCGAGCTTGTACGACCCTGTGCCGATGACTTCTTCAACTCGGTACGGTCCTTCCCATGTGGCTTCAAACTTGCCAAGCCTTTCCGCTTTACTGACCTCGTTGTTCCGAAGTATGAGGTCGCCTGCTTGGAATTGTTGGTACTTCACTCTTTGGTTGTAGTACCGAGCTACTTGTTGTTTGTACTTGGCTTCTCTTATCTAGGCGAGCTCTCGTTTCTCTTCCAACAGATCCAGTTCGGTTCGGAGGTCTTCCTCGTTAACTTCGGCTGTGAAGTTGAGAGTGCGCGGGCTCGGCAGGCCGATCTCCACCGGGATCACTGCTTCGGATTTATACACCAAATTGTAGGGTGTTTCACCGTTCGAGGTCTGGGGAGTTGTGTGGTATGACTATAACTTGGGGTAAGTTCACTACCCAATCTCCTTTAGCTTTGTCGAGGCGGGTTTTGAGTCCCCTGACAATAGTTCAGTTTGTAACTTCGATTTGACCATTCGCTTGAGGATGAGCTACCGAAGTGAACTTCTGCTGGATATGAAGCCCTTCACTCCATTCTCTGAATGTTATGTCCGTGAATTGTGTCCCATTTTCTGAGACGAGGTTCTTCCAGATGAAGTTGAGGGCGTTCTTGGCTTTGTGGAGGTATCCTGTCGCCTTGAGCTAGGCAAAGTTTGACGATTAAAGCTTCGTACTCCACTTCGTTATTTGTTGTAGGGAAGTCGAACCGAAGTGTATAGGTTGTCTCTTGTCCGTCTGGGCTGAGGAGTATGATGTCTGCCCCGCTTCCCGATTTCCTCGAAGCCGCGTCCACGTATACTCTTCAACCATCTTTAGGTGGTTCTTTTGCGGGTTCGGCTTCGGTACTTTTCGGGAAGCGGGGCTCAGATGGCTTCGGTGTTTCCGTGAATTTGGATTCTACTAGGAAGTATGTTAGGTTTTGGCCTTTGATAGCATGCTCACCTTGTTGTAAAAGGTGATGGCCACGTCCTTTTTGGGGCTCTTATGTGAGGGCTCGTCCGTTTTAGGACTTTGGGCCTCAGCTTTGAGAGTGGACTTCGTGTATGTGAAGGCTTGTCCGTTTTAGGACTTCGGGCCTTAGCTTTGAGAGTTGACATGTCTCCTCGGCCTCGTCATTAGGAGTTTGACTTCAAGGGACTTCGGTCGGCCTCGGCCTTGAGAGGACGTCGCCTAGGCCTTGAGAGGACTTCGTCGTCTTTATTGCGCTTTGCCTCGAGTGTGGGCTTCGTATTGGTCAGAACGTCGGCCGCGACTTTGGTAACTCTTGAGGGTGCTGTCGCGCACTAATTGCTCTATGACCGTAGCAAGCTTTCTGCATTCTCGATATCGCGCCCGTAATCCTCATGGAAATGACAGTACTCCTTGGATCGGCGCTTCTCCCTTCCACTTGACATGGGCCGAGGTTTCTCGAACATATCAGTGTGAGTTGGCTTCGGCCTCGTCAATGGAGTGAGTTGGCTTCGTTCCTGGTTTTGCCGAGGTCCGAGCCTGGATTCCAGGGGTGTATGCTGGAGCCTGTCGAAGGCACTTCGCCGACTTTGGCCTCGGTCATTCCGATCCTTCTTCCGATCTGAAGGTTCGGCCTTGTCGGCTTCGCGTTTGTGCCTGTCAGCTTCGTCGGCTCTTGCGAACCGATCTGCTATGATTCATCATGGCTCCAAAGTGCTAGGTAATTGTCCTCAACGTGTCGAGGTAAGATGGTGTCGCGCCGAGGTGAGATGGTATCGCGCCGAGGTGGCACGACATCGCGACGAGGTGGGGTGATGTTACACTGGGGTGAGAGTCGATTGGAATCTTCCCGACGTTCGTCATCGAACCTCCTTAGACGTGGTGTTGCGTCCCGTGCGTCGACGATTTGGACGCTTTGGGACTTTTGCCGATGCCGCGATCCGGAGGTAGCTTCGTGCTCTCCACCATCTTTGCGTGAGGGTTGTCCTTTTTCATGGCTGAGCTTTGTATTATTTTTGGCGAGCTGAAGAAAATCTTGCTATGCTTATCCAACATGCTCAACGTGTCCGTCCGGAGTCTCGCCTTTGGCGTGTTCCTTCCTAGATAGCCGGTATGTTGCCGGGTGTAGATCTTGCGCCTGGCTTGCCTCGTCTTTGTGGATTTCGGCTTCCTGAACCGGTGGATTTGCTGTCGGACCTTGTCCGGTTTGCTGAATATCATTTTCCTTGTTGGCGGCGGCAGTGGCAGCGATTGATCGTGTTGGAATCCTCTCGATGAGTAGAGCATGTTTCCGGGTGGTTTCGTCTGATTTGGTGGTGATTTCAGTCCGGAATTGGCAAATAACAGAAGCTGCTCCGAACGAATCATGATTTCGCGAGTCGTGCAGCAGCACGAACTTCCAGACGCGATTCCTGCCACACCGGTGATCGGTTTTCGACGGGCAACCTACCGTTGGAATCCTCTCGACGAGTAGAACATGTTTCCGATTTGGTGGTGATTTTAGCCCGGAATTGGCGAATAACAGAAGCTGCTCCGAACGAATCGTGATTTCGCGAGTCGTGCAGCAACATGAACTTCCAGACGTGATTCCCGCCGCACCGGTGATCGGTTTTTAACGGGCAACCTACCGTTGGAATCCTCTCGACGAGTAGAACATGTTTCTAGGTGGTTTCGTCCAATTTGGCGGTGATTTCATCCCGGAATTGGCGAATAACAGAAGCTGCTCCGAACGAATCGTGATTTCGCGAGTCGTGCAGCAGCACGAACTTCCAGACGTGATTCTCGCCGCACCGGTGATCGGTTTTTGACGGGAAACCTACCGTTGGAATCCTCTCGACGAGTAGAACATGTTTCTGGGTGGTTTCGTCCAATTTGGCGGTGATTTCAACCCAGAATTGGCGAATAACAGAAGCTGCTCCGAACGAATCGTGATTTCGCGTTTGGGGGATCGCGTTAGTCTTCCTGTCATGGCTGTAGATTACCTAGAAAATTTTTGATCGAAAATCACAAATTTTCGTTTCCCACAGACGGCGCCAGTGATCGAACTTATTTTCGTAAGGTAATTAATGCATGTAGACAAGGAATTAACGAACACGAAAGTAAACGGAACACAAAGGGATTTACGTGGTTCGATCTATTGAATAGATCTACGTCCACGGGCGGAAAGAGTATAGATTTTTATTGCTTGTATGAGTAGTGATTACAAGATTGTTCTCCCCCTTTCCAATCTATTCTAAACCCCTATTTATAAGTATCTACAAATGAAATTCGACTAGGTTTACAAGTCTTTTCCTATTAGGACTCTTTGGCTTGATCTCCTCCTTTACTGGATAAACACCGAGCTTCTATATCTCTTGGAGCTTGAATTGTAGGAGTTGCCTTGGTGTAGAAGTCTCTTTGAAGTAGGTTGTAGCTGACTGGGCCGAGCTGCATAGGGCTTTAGTTGGGCCGAGCTGCGTTGGCCGAGCTTAACTGTCGGGGCCCAATTATATTGGGCTCGATGCTTGGGCCTAGTAGCTAGGCCATATCCTATCAATAATGTTGCTATAAATTTAACATAATAATTTTTAAATTGTGATTTATTCATAAAGAAGCAAAATTAATTAATGTATAATTTTTTTTATATATTCCCTCCGTTTCGATTCAAATGTCTCATTTGCTTTATTGATTTTTTCGGCACGCATTTTCACCTAAACTTAATACGGGTTTTACAATATGATTTTGAAGTATTTTTTTTTACGGGATCCCGTAAAAAAAAAATACTTCAAAATTATATTGTAAAACCCGTATTAAGTTTATGTGAAAATACGTGCTGAAAAAGTACATTTAAATTGAGACGGAAGGAGTAAAATACTACTACAAGTATATATATATCCGAAAGACAAAAAGGCAGATTACAGCGGCGCCTGACGGTGGCGCTGAGGTTGCAAGAATCATCCATTTGAATTCTGATTTCTGACCACTCCTCCACCAATGGCTTTCTGCGGAGTTGGTATTCCCACTTCAAGCCATCTCAATTCCCTTCTTCAAAACCTTAGCTCAATTTCCTCTTCAAGAAAGCCAGCACCATCTCTTCCTCTCTCCCTCTCCTCTTTCTCCACCGCCGCCGCCGCTACCTCTTCTTCTTTCATTCGTAAATCGGGCCGAAGAGTTATTAGCATCTCATTTGTGGGATTTGTTCTTTCAAGATTCTTGTTTATGTCTAAGGCCGTTGCTGAGACTGCCGTGGAACTCCAAAGATACTCTGATCCCAGCGAGGGCTTCACTCTCCTCGTACCCTCTTCTTGGGTTAAGGTACAAACATTTTCACTATATCAGCAATACTTGTGATTAATTTGATGATAAAAGGTAATTTTCTTCCATTTTAATCGTTAACATTGTGGAATTGAATGATAATAAGGTTGATAAGGCTGGGGCAACTGTTTTGTTCGAGGATGCAAACAAGAAAGCTAACAATGTAGGTGTGGTGGTGGCTCCCACTCGTATTTCTAGCCTTGCTGAATTTGGGACTCCTCAGTTTGTGGTGGATAAGCTTATCCAGGCTGAAAAGCGCAAGGTATTATTCATACACTTGTTTTTGCACCACATTCTTAATCTTGTAGAGAAGTAAAGATGAAGTTCATGTGTAAACTGAAAGTTTAATGCATTTAACTTGTAAGAGTATGACATGTGATTGTGAAGCACTCTCTATGAAATTTAAGTTCAGATGAATTTACCATGACTTTGAAGCTTCAAACTTGCGAAGTGTGTATGTGAAGTAGTGCTTTGAAGTATTTGAACTCCATTGTTCAAGTGAAATCTAAATATATGAGGCAAAAGTTGGTAACCATGAGTTCAACTATGGATATAGTGATACTAAGTTCTTGAAATTAGTAATTTAGCTCAAACTTCAATACGTATATAGGAGTATTAAACAAGCTACACGAATGATTCGAAAAGAAAGGCTGATTCGAGTGAATGTTTTCTACTAGGTCTAGTCCCTTTTTGTCAACTGTTCTATCTCGATGAAGAAAAAAAAGCGAAGTTCATACTACTATTCATGTATTGCCATTTTCCCCCTTTTGTATGTTTTCATACTTGTCAAACTCTGGTTTATGAATTCCAATTGCCTTACTCAAAAGAGTTTATTTTCGTTTTTGGTAAGTATCTGTCTTAATTCCATATTTTGCTTCAAATCCCTATTATAATTCGACCCTTTTGAAATATAAAACAGAGAAGCATGCTCTTTGGTACCTTTAATTTTCTGTTTAGCTACATTATGTATGCACATATACATATATCTTCATTTGAGATGAAACTCGAAATTGTGTAGGAAAGTACTAAGGAAGCCGAGGTAATTTCTGCCTCAGAGAGATCAGGTCGTAGTGGCCTTCAAGTCTATGAGTTTGAATATACGGTGGATAGCACGAGGGGGGGCCCAAAGAGGGTATTTTCTGCTGCATTTGTTGCATCTAAGAGGCTCTACCTTTTGAATATCACTCACTCTGATAGTGTAGAAAACCCTCTAGACGCGAAGAGAAGAGACATACTGGAAGAAGTTCTGCATTCATTTGATGCTGTTCCTTCATCGTAAATGAGGACCGGTTTTTCATGATATCCTTCAGCTTGTACGGCTCAGAAGCCATGTAAGCTATTTTTGTGAGTTTTCTTAACATTATTAGTATTGTTTTACCAAAGGTACGAGCTGTTACTGCGATCTAAACATGTAGCATATGAAAAGCTATAGAACCTACCATACAAATCACTTCTACTACTATTCAAATTTATTCGAGTTCATCATGCTACCCTTTTTTAAAATATGAAACCAGAAACGAGTAACTGTAACTCGAATGTTGCTTTTGTTACTGAGTCTCAATTCTACTTGCTCAATCTTGTTATTTCAGGTAGCAGTGCTGCTTCAAGATAGATTGTATAGGGCACAATACATAAAGCTTTTTTATTTTATTTATTTAATGTAGTCTTTTAACCCTTTGGGCTAAGTTACATTGTTCTGAGATGATTTCAGGAGTATCCATCCCTCCATTTCTGGTGCACTGTTAAAATGTAGAATAAAAAAATAGTGTATTAAGTTAGGCTTTATATTTTTGTCAAGTACTATCTCCGTCTCATTTAAGTAGGGACGGTTCCTGTAGATACAAGAATCAAGAGAGTGGAGATTGTGTGGCCATAATTAATTCTGAGGAGAGAGAGTTAATTGTAGCCAAGTATTCTTTGCCATTTAAGGAAACAGGTCTATTAGTTGAGACGGACCGAAACGGAATACAGGTCTATTTAAATGAGACAGAGGTAGTAGTATAGATAGGGTAGTTTCTTGTAATTCTAATTAACTTTTCACAATGTAATTCAACAGAGTAAAATTTATACCCAATTCTATTTTTCTCCTCCTCCTTCTGCTGCTTTTCTCTGCATCTCCTCTAATTCTATGGCGATTCGCCATTCTCAACACACACATATGTTGCAATTCACAATGTCCATGGTACGAATAAAGATGGGGGGATACCTCGCGCCTTATGGATTTACTCATTCCAGAAAATCATACTTTAATATCTCCCATTTTAGTTTCCTCACTAAATACCTGTATTACTCAAAAGACAATGTCAATTTTGCTCAAGTTTTACAGAACTATAGTGATACACATCTACAGCCAAAGGACTTTACTATAAAAGGAAAGTACATGCATTATGCAGTAGGTACAGCAAACCCTAGAAGAGAATGATGCATGTTTCATGGTTTCTCCTCATGAGAACCTCACAAGGTAACTATTCTCACCTTCTATACACATATCCGACACCAGTTGCGATCTTTGCTCTTCCCATTCTTCTCTGAACTTGCTATAACTCGAATGTTTGGCCAAGACATCTACAGACACCTCCTTTCTTTGAATCATTCCTTGCGCATATTGTTCGAACTCATCAATCTTCTCCATCAAAGCCGACTTTCTCCCTGAATCCCTCTCACCAGTGATTTGAAGAACATAGTCTCTAGCTTCCTCTACTCGAGCCCAGAAGCACGAATCTTGAGTCAAACTAGCAAACCTGCTCCTCGGGTTACTTTCCTCGTCTCCAACTTTTCTGTCCCTCCACCACTTATCGAAAATTTTGAACCTCTTCTCCCTCCCATGCTCAATGTAGTGTCCTTTCTTATTGTGCATACCTGTTCTGTAGTATTGAGCTATCTCCAGAGGCTCAACAAGGAGTTCGTAAGAGTGAGCAGCATTCACATACTTTGGCAGCTTGTGAAAGTCGTGAGTCAGTTCGTTCGTCTCCAGCATGTGGAGCATTTTGTCCCAAAACTTTCCGAGTTTAATGCAGTTCATGTTCACTTTAGACCAACTCTTTGTGCTTCTCCGCTTGAAAGCATCGTAGTATCCAATCTGATCATCGGACTTGTCACAGAATTTCTTGTACCACTCTATCTGAGCCTGAAGAGGTTTCTTTTGGGCCAAGGAAACAGCCATCTTAGCATTGTTGAGGTTTCGTCTGCATCCTTTGAATCGAGCCTCGGCTAGGCAGTTCATAGCTGTTCCGTAGATCGCTTCCTATAAGAGATAACCAAAGCAACAAGCATGTAACACCAAATCTTTAGGTTGCTGATATTAACCCTAAAATCTAGATATCATCAAGATATAATTACCTGAAAATTGATCCCTGATGAATGCAATGCCAATGCGATCCCAGCTTCACTGCTCGACTCAGAAAAGCCAACGTCTGTCAAGCTCCGCCTACATAAGTAATTCCGGGAAACTTGCAAAACATAGTACTCGTACTTGAGATGATCCTCTATATAGGATAGAGGAGAGCCCTTCAACATCAACAAGTAGAGCAACTTGACTATGGCATCTCTGTTATCCAAGCAAATCGCGCCATTATCAGTGCAGAACAAATATCCTCCAAACGGAGAAAACGAGCTCCCCTCTTGATCCTGGACTCCATTGCACCTCTTCTCAGCACAAATTATCACTAACTTGAACAACTCAACTATGTCATCGTAGGATAACTGGGAAGCGAGTTGCGTGAGAGGCGGAGAAGCCATGGACAAGTGCCAGAACTGGAAGAGGACTCGTAGCTCTTCCATTATCGGAGCTGGAGGAGCAAAGAGCACACGTGGGACGATGTCATGCTGGCCCACGACGTGGCAGAAGTTGCCACCCCATCTTTCTTGGAGGATTGCTTGGGAAAAGGAATCGTTTCCGAGCATCGGGGAACCGAAGGTGATGCACAAGACTTGAGTGGAAGGTGAAGCAGCCTGAAAAGTGGAGAGGAGCCAAAGGGCTGAAAGGGATGCAACTGCTCCTCCTAGTGAATGACCAGTGCACACAATTGATTTGCATTCATTCAGTAGTACATGAACCTGATTGGAATTACAAAATCAATAGTAAATAAAATGCCATAAAACTAAAATTAAAGAAAATATGAGGGAAAAAAATCATAGGAAGTGTTACCCAAGAGGGTTTACTTAAATACTTGTATGATAATCAATTCTAAACATAAAATCCTCTTCATTTCTTTGTGTCACATTTGTGTACCACTTTCATATTTTTACTAATTTCTTCTTCACTTTTTACTTCTTGTATAGTGATTTAATTTTGTAATTGTTGATTAGGGTTCATCATTTTCTAATATTGATTCTGTTCGAGTAAAAGAAAAGAATCTGATACTAATCGTATGTGGTGTTCTCGTGAAATTTTTGAATCGTCTGTAAATGTAGATGGTATCCATCTAACAAAAGCCATAATTTTCTTTAAATTCCATTCTTTATCATATAAAATAACTTCATTAATTTAATCATATTTATTCATAAACTCAGGAATTATTACTATGACATAATGAGCCTCATTAATATGTATCGCTAACCCAAATTATTATTATTATTATTATTATTATTATTATTATTATTAACTATAAATTTGCTATAAAAATATCCTTCCTAGGTGTTTATTGTCAACCTTGTCCTTAATTAACAATTACAAAATTAAACCACAATACAAGAAATAAAAGGTGAAAAGGAATTATCTATATAAAAAGATGAGATATCTCTTCCCAATCCGTGAGCACCTTCATAAATTGATCATTGTTTCTTAATATTAGCATTTTTTTTATTGTTTTATATTCTAGTGCCTAAGTTAATACTGAAATCATTAAATTTACAAAATGTACAAAAGTTAAAGCTTGATTTATTCATATTATTTATTTTTTGAAATTAAGAGGAAAAAGAACAAATTGAGTTTTGATTTTCTGAACATACTTTGTAGATTAAAATATTTATTTTTAAAATATTAAAAATAAATAATAATAAATAATGTTAGAAATAAGAAACGATGAATGGTGCTCAGGAAGGATTGTAGAGCAACATACCATATCTCTATATATAACGAAGAGAGTAAAATGTTAAGGACGCGATATGAGAGGCGATGAGTACTACACTCATTAGTGGGACACGGCTATTGTTCGCAATGGTTGGGAGACCATAAATATTGACTTCATACTAAAAATGGTGGTAGTGGAAGGAATGTTTTACTATTTAATGTGGACATATTAAATATGTTCACAACTCATACGTTAATGACATATATTGAGAAAGATTGATGTCATAAATGTATATATTAAAACTAAATCACATCAAATAAATTTAAATTTTATTTAAAAAAAAAAATTATCAACGTTAATACTATTACATAAACCGTGAACATATTAAATGTGACATAATTTACACGGGAGCGTTTCTTCAACGTTTTCAATAACGAACAACCAAGAAGTAAAAATAAAAAATATCCAAGTAATAGACATTGTTTTCAGTTAGTTTTCTAGAAATGCTCCAAATTCATAGTTGGTAGGGTCCACGGGAATGATGTGATTGAGGTGTGAATTGAGCAATAAAGTAGTTGTGTTCACACACAAGTCCAGTCTAGATCATTCTTTCAATTATATAGGTATGTGCGAAAGATACTTCAAATAGTATGGCAGACATGATAATTATAATTATTAAGTCACATATGGAATTAATTACTATTTTGGCCCTTGAGTGAGCACGACCTTTTTGTTTTCTTTTTCTTAATAAGATAAGATACTAATATTGATTGCTTGCTCCTATAATTAATTTAATTCTTCTTAGGCCACATGTTTGTCAAATTCATTCACTAAACCGGACAAAGTTTAGATGATGGTGGCGTGGCCAATTAATTTAATATTAATATAGGAAAAGATAAGAAACGGCCAACTTTAAGGCTGCGATTGCAAACACATAATATTAATCTCTCTCTTATGATGCGACGTTCATCGCCCTAAGGTTGCGTTGCTTCTTTGTATTTTGCACTTTACTAATGTTTAGTCACATTTTAAATATCACGAAAAAAAGAAAAAGAAAAATATATTTATATATTCCCTCCGTCTGCAATAAAGATGTTTTGAATCTCTGAGCATGGTTTTTTAATTTTTGTAATATATAGTAATATTAAAATGATATTTGAGTTTCACTTAACATAAGTGATATTAAAGTGAAATAAATATAAAAATGAATTTTAATCGACTTTTGAAGCGAAAAAGGAATAATAGATGTGAGATTTACGTCCAAAAATAGACGAAGCACATATATTGCAAACAGCTAAAAAATGAATTACAAGCACGTATATTGCATATGGATGGAGCATATTAGTAGCTTAAATACGAGAAACAAAATAAATTCTTAGTAAAATTAGAGTTGAAATTCAACAAACAAAGCTATGGGAAAAGTACTAAAAAAAAATTCGCTCTCTCAATATAAAGAAACCAATATAGTTATAAAAATATGATAGCCGTGACCGTGAGTGTCGGTTTATCCTTTATGAATTCCATGGTATCACTACTTTTATCGTTCTATTTTTATATACTACCTCAATCCCATATAGTTAGTCCATTTTGCTTTATTGACTTTCCCGGCACGCGTTTCTACCGAAACTTAGTACGGGTTTTAAAACATAATTTTGAAGTATCGTTTTTTTTACGGGATACTATGAGTCATAGTATCCCGTAAAAAAAACGATACTTCAAAATTATGTTTTAAAACTCGTACTAAGTTTCGGTGGAAACGCGTGCCGGAAAAGTCAATAAAGCAAAGTGAACTAACTATATGGGATGAAGGAAGTACTTTAGTAATTTAGTTGATGGTCAGTGACAACTTGGACCTACCCGCTAGAGACATATGTAGGAATAGGATGGATTCATTGAATTCATAACACCCACTAGAATTTGAAAAGGTTTATCCTAATGCTCCATTTCCAATTTAAATAAAAAAACGAAATAAAAAGGTAAACACAGCCATATATTAAAAGTGATGCAATGCGAAATAAATAATTAGTTTTAAAATTTGGATTTTTATTATTAATTTTTATTAGCCATTATTAAAACGTTACTTTTACCCATTGGTCTGATGTTCATTTTCGTACTACTACAAATAGGTGTGTTAAGTTGGACGAGACGGAGCTAAGTAGTCAGTTTTCTTTTTTTAGAACAAAAGAAAAAAATAGTGCTAATAATAATAAAATATAAGACTCCCAAACAATAGAGAACGTGTGATTTGAAAAGGTTAAAGCGATAACGAACTAGATAAAAAAGGAAGTTAGTTCCCTATTTCTTTGACAAACGGCGCCTTTCTATCATCCTATGAAAGCCGTAAATGCTCTATTTTTCTCTCAATTGAAACTTGAAAGTAAGTAATTCTATGAAAAATACCTCAATCCCCCACTTATATGCTTGGAGCCTTCAAAATATGAATACCAATGAAATTAGTAATCTTACTTTCTTTACACCTAATTATTTTATGAAAAATTAAAAAATAAACCTCTACTTTTTGCAGGAAAAAAAAAAAAAACTGGGACAGAATACTCAAAAGTGAATTAGTTCATGTAAATTAAAATGGACATGAACTTTATCAACAATCATACTAATGATTATTGTAGAATTTTTCTTTAAGAAAAAGGAGAGGAGAGGATCTAAAAAATGAAAAAATAGTTACGACCAACACATTAGCTACACCTACACGAATAGAAGGCATTGCAAACGCAAGCTAGTTTTTTTCAAAATCCAATTCTCAAATGAAGAGAAAAATTGGGGGAATTCTCAATAGAACTTAGCGCGAAATTCAGAAAGGGGGAAATTGAAATCTGACCTTGTCTTGGAAATTCTGGGTTCGATAGAACATCAAGAAGATTTGGAGAAGGCCGCCGTGAACCATGATCGGCTCTCCATCTCCATCGCGACCACAGAATCCGCCGAATACTCCCTTAGCGTAAGCGTCGATCTCCACCAGTTTCCGGCAGGTCTCCTCGGAGCAATCCACCGATTGGACGCCGGAAAACGCGAGGTAGCCAACCTTCCCCGAACGGCGGACGGCGAAGCCCTGCGGCGCGGCGTCGCGGCACAGCCGCCACGACTCGTCGAGCAGTGGCGTCGACGCTAGGTACGCCGCTAGCATCTCACTCGACTCGAACCTGTAAAGAGATTGTGAATAAATTAAGATTGTGTAGAAAATTCCAAGTCAAAAATTGGAGTGGAAAATTGATGAATGATGAGGTGTAGGTGTGAGTGTAGATGGATGGATTAATCACTTACTGGGAAGTTTCGGCTTCCATTGAAGTTTCTTTTTTTCTTAGCTCCCTTTGGGGTGGTAACTGACTTTTGAGTTTAGATCAAAGTTTTTTGTAGGATGCCTTTTTATTTTTATTAGTGTCATTTAAATCCAATAAATATACTCCCTCCCTCCGTCCCACCTTATTTGGTTTGTTTGTATATTTTATATCTCACATATATTCAACAAACAAGCAAAATAAGATGGGATGGAGGGAGTATTTCTATTTATCCTCAAAAATATGTATATATATATATATATAATTTATTTGGAGGAGGGGTTGCATGTACAGATAGTTTCTTTACCACATTTTTGACGTGTGAATGGGTTCATTAAATTTCAACTCAACACTAGCGACACAATTCCCAAGATCAACACCAATCATGTCACAATTTGAAAATTGCATTTATTTTTATTGTTGTTCCTAAGGAATAACTTCTACGGCACGAATTTTATGGCTTACAAAAAATTTAAAAACATAGATGTTGTAATTGAAAGAAAGTATTTTCTATTTTGAAAAGCAATATATACATATAAGGGATGAAGGGGAGTACTAAGGCAGTTTGTTTTGAGGTCTTTAGGAAAGGGAAAGGGCAGAGGCGGACCCAAGAAGGGACAAAGGTGTGCATGGACACTCTCCGATTTTTTATTTTTTTTGTTTTTTTTTATAACTATAATTTTGATAAAATTTTGAAAAAATTATACTATAGCTCCCTCGGCCTTGTCCCGGCTCCCCTCGACATTTTCTTCTAGGTCCGCCCCTGGGAAAGGGAATCCCCATATATGATTACCTTTGTTAATGTTTGTTGGGCCTTTTTTAATCAAACACATTCCCCACTTCTCGGGTTTCAATTCCCGCATTTTACTTATTTTCATTCCCCCCAATTTACTTGGGACTTTATTCCCTTTCCCCCTTCAAACCCTCCTATCATTGTGCGGCGCTCTCTCTTCTTCCTCTCTCGCCATTCTCGGTCATCTCTTACCAGCGAAAAACTTGAAATCTTCTCCCACCATAGACATCGCCCTCTTTCTCCGCTGTTTTGCTTCTTCCGCATCAACTCCGTCATTCTGCTACGCTCAATCTCCTTCACTGTCATGTCTCTCGCTGCTGCGTTCTTCTCCCATCGATTTTCTTGCAGCATATTCTAACAATAAATAATTTCTTCTTCCTTAGATTTTTCTATTTGATTTCTACATGTTTTTTTCTTGTGGTATACTAATTCTGAAAATAAATTATTATTTGCTATGAACATTAGAGAAATTTCTGGCAAATTGTTGGGCATCATTTGTTATGACTCTTTCTTTTTGTTCTTTTTGCACACTTCTTTTTTGATGCGGTAAGTCTCTGTAAGTTTTATTTGTTAAAATATATAGAAAATTCATTGCAAGGTTCCTCGCCAAGAATAGGAGAAAATCAAGTTTCATATCTTGATGGGAAAATACAAGATGTATACATGTGCTTGGTCTATTTTATTAAGGATTTTTTGCATCCTTGAATAAATGATGCGATGTCTTGTGCTCTTCTCTCTCTAGTTTCACAACTAATTAGTAACTAAAATGAATTAAAAGTATTATGCAGATTCAATGCGATGTCTTGTGCTCTTCTCTCTCTAGTTTCTTTGCTTGCTCTATGTTTGTCTGATATATGTGTTTCATTAATCAAATATATGTTTTACCTTTGTATTCTTATGTTTGACTGATTTTTAAGTATGTTGTATATGTTTGACTAATTATTCACAGAGATGGCTCGCCGTGGTCTTTCATTGAGAAGAAAAGAATTCAAGTTCTTTCATTTTATAATGCTCATGATTCATGTAGTGATTTTGGTATATTTGATTAAGTACTCGATGAGTAAAACCATGCACAATTCCTCAAAATTATTATTAGACAAGAGACTTCGAAGAAAATTGAGATTGATCAACTTGCATAGATTGATAAAAGATAGTGATGTGCTATGCCAGAATCATCTTCGTATGAAGAGATATACTTTTAATAGACTTTGTGAGATGGTTAGAGATATTGGTGGCTTGTGTGAGACTAAAGACATGAGTATAGAAGAGATTGTTGCAATGTTCTTGTATGTAATAGCTCATCACAAAAAGAATAGGTGTGTAGGAGCTTACTTTTACAGAAGTGGTCAAACTGTTAGTAGGCAATTTCAGTTGTGCTTGAAAGCTGTTCTGAAGTTGCACAATGTGTTACTTAAGAAACCTTCACCTATAGCGGAAGATTGTGATGATGAAAGGTGGAAGCCTTTCAAGGTACTGCAAATCACTATCTCATTTCTTTATAAAATGATTATATTTGTAGAAATGATATCATCTTAAAAGTGTTATTTGTTTGTAGAATTGTTTAGGTGCACTTGATGGTACAATGATTAATGTAACTGCACCGGCTGTGGATCGATCTAAATATCGAACACGCAAAGGTACCATTGCAATGAACGTTTTAGGAGTATGCTCACCACATATGGAATTTATTTATGTTTTATCCGGATGGGAAGGTTCTACACATGATGGTCGAGTATTACGTGATGCTATTTCTAGGCGTAATGGATTAAAGATTCCTAAAGGTACGTCCATTCTAATTCATAGTTTTTGAAAATGAGATACTATACAAATTATAGATAACTAAACTATATTTTTATGTGAAGGTTGTTATTATTTGTGTGATGGTGGATATACAAATGGAGATGGATTTCTTGCACCATATAGAGGGCATATCTATCACCTTAGAGAATGGAACAATGCTCCTCGCCAACCAAGAAGTGCAAAAGAGTACTTTAACTTGAGACATGCAATGGCTAGAAATGTTATAGAAAGATGTTTTGGAGTGAGATGGGGAATTCTTAGAAGTCCTTCTTGGTTTAGTTTATAAAAACTCACAGTCGTATTGTCATGGCATGTTGTTTATTGCATAATTTGATAAAGAAATATACGTCTCCAGAATCTCTTTATGATTATGTTTCTTTCGATGAAGATTCTGACAATGATGGTGGTGACGATGAGGATGAAGTTGAGTATTTAGCTTCCATCGATACATCAAACCCTTGGACTAACTACAGAAATTCATTGGCTCAAGATATGTTCAACAATTGGAGAGTCACAGGCCACCAAGATTGATCTTTTGCATCTTGTATGTAGTGTTTTGTTATAATACTCGTATATAGTATTTTTTAGAGTATGTAGTGTGTATAGCTAGTTGAAGTATATATTAGAGAACTGATTATATTTTGATGAATATGACATTGTGTAATTTTTTGGACTTATGCAATATTATATAATATTTTAGATCATTGGATATATTTTGATTTCATTATTTTGGATCAAATTGCGTTTATAAATTTATACAATATTTTAATTTCTTTTTCAATATTTTAGTTCATGTTCAAAGTATCAATTATTTATACAATATTTTATGTTTATTTTAAACACTGTAATATATAATTGTAAAATATCACATTTTATCAAGACCAAAAAAATTGATTCCTCCTCTTTTTGAACCAAACATGCACAAAGGGAATTCATTCCCTTTCCCTGCTCTAACCAAACAGTTTAAGAAATCAGCAATTGATCGCCTACTAAATAGACTCCCACAAGTGTATGGGTTCGATTGTAGTACAATGGAAATCAAGGTCGATCCTCGGAGACTAGATCGATAGAAGTGCAAGTACCATTACTAAATTGCTTGGATTTATCTAAGCTAACGAATATTTTTGGTTTAGTTTTAGAATTAACTACTTAAAGCAAAAGAGACTAAGTAAATGAAAACATGCAAGTAAACAAAGTGATTAGAAATCAAAGGAGGAAAGCTATCCTAGAGACTTGGCCTCAATGATTTTGCAAGTGAATTGATCATAACCACACTAATCCTATGATTGGAAATTACTTAATAAGGCGATCACAAATTAGATTTGGCTCCCTCCCGGTCGACCAATTCCGTAGATTACTAGCTAGAAACGTTGTCCCCAACCGAATGCTAGCATATAACTTCAAAAAGTGCTTAGGATCAATTGCCCTCACTCAACTCTCAACCTCCCGGTTTATTGAATTAAAGTGCCTATTAATCACAATTCTATATTGAATCTCATCTCCCGAATTTTGATCCAATATCAATTAATCATGTTTAAAAGGTAGCTAATCAATTAAACAAGCATTTAAAACATGATTAATAAGAATAAGCAAAAACCCAATCATATAATAGCATGATTAATCACAATCCATTACAAAATCACTTAGCCAAATCTCTAGAATAAAGGAAATTAGCCACACATGTTCATTGCTAGCATAATCTCCAAATACAAAGAAATCATAAAATAAAAACTAGAGAAAAGAGGAATTGAGGGATCAAATCCTATTTCCAAGCCTTGATTCTTGATCCTTGATGCTCCCTCTCCAAGAAATCCCAAGTGTGGATGAATCCCCTTCTCAAAAATGGATGAAAGATGGTGGAATGTGATGGAAAGAAAGTGGGTAGAGATTTAGTGTGTGTTCTAGGTGTAGTGTGTGTGAAGGGAGGTTCTTGCCCTAGAGATTTGTGCCACACTAGCTATTTATATGTTCTACAAGAATG
The DNA here is from genome assembly GCA_001642375.2 of Mentha longifolia. Lineage (NCBI taxonomy): Eukaryota > Viridiplantae > Streptophyta > Magnoliopsida > Lamiales > Lamiaceae > Mentha > Mentha longifolia. Next base: position 18,167,450 of record CM038115.1, on the reverse strand, counting down.
GGGTAAATATTGTAATTTAGGAAAGAAGAGAATGGGGGTGAAATAGCAATAAACCGGAAGAAATGGGGTGAAAACACGAAAACCGGGAAGCAGGAGGAGGGCGGCGCGACCGCGCGCTGGGTCGCGCGCGCCAGTAGAGACTTCCTTCTTGTGCGCGCGACCCAGCCCCCTCTCTGAAGCGGGTGCGCGCCGGGTCGCGCGCCTGGTCCCGACTCCGATTCTTCGACCCGTGCGACCTCGTTCCGCCTCGAACCTTGATATTCCTTCCTTTTGCCAAAATTATGCTCCTTTTCCTACAAAAAAATTGTAAGAAAAACTAGAGAAGCAATAAAATCGACAAAGAAAGAAAATCACATGAAACAAGGTATACACATTCGATAAATTCACCTAAAATCCATAATTTCTATCCTATTTTGATGAGTAAAAACCATGTTTGTCAGCAATCATTCTCATTCCTTTCCTTTCCTTTCCCTTTCCGATTCATTTCCCTTTCCATGCTCGAACCAAACGGCCCCTAACTACTAAGTAATGTTGGCGGATGATACTCATTGGTTCTTAAAAATAAAAAAAATTGTAATACTCCCGCGTTTTTTATGGTTTGTTTGCTACAGTATGTGTTTTAATAAAATGTTGGCCGTGGTGGATTTTTTTATAATGTAGAAAGGGGAATGTCCACCGTGTATAATTATTTTTAATAAATAAAGGGAAGTGATGAGAGTAAGGTTTGTAGAATCATGAGTACTTTATTAAAGATTGGTGGATAATGAGAATTAAAAATATAAATAGTGAGCGACGTACATCCAAAAAAGGAAGTAGCCATAATTTTTATGAATGAATTGATAAAATAAAATAAAAAAATTACCACAATTTTTATTGACAAAAGGAGTATTATAATAAATACAGAGTAAAAACATAATATATATATATATATATATATATATATATAGGTAATAGATCATATGAAAACTAATTATTACGTGAAAACTGCAACTCTTGCATTTTATGCATAAAATGATGCATTTTTGTGCATAAAATGTTGCATAATAAAATATATTATTTTATATTATTTTTATGCATATAATGCATCATCATGAGAATGTAATATTTTATGATAAAAATGCAATACTTTTGTGCATAAAATGCAACATTTTATGATGGGTTGCAGTTTTCACGTAATAATTAGTTTTTACCATAACACATCCCTATATATATATATATATAGGGATGATGTTCCATAATGTTGTGTGAGGTCGAAAGAGTTGATGCTCCATTAAGTTCCATAATGTTCCATATGTTCCATAATTAGTTTTGGGCATAATGTTGTGTGAGGTCGAAAGAGTTGATGCTCCATTAAGTTGAATAAGAGTCAAAACCCATTGATAATTGATGATTAGTGGTTGAAATTTTCAACTATCGTCCACTAATGGTAACCATGGATACTTGTTTATTTATTTCTTGTGCCGATACATACGTATTTAACATTTTTAGATACGTATTTAACATTTTTATTATAAGTACCGTCTAATAAAGCGAATGCTCTATTAGCAAAAAGTGAAAATACATAAGATAATTATTTTAAATAATACTTCATCCGTCTTCAAAAACTTTGTCTACAATTTCGTTTTGGGTCGCCTACCAAAATTCTGCACTTTTTATTTTTGGTCCACCATAACAATGTCATTAATAAACAATACAATACACTACACTAAATATGGTCTGAATCTTCACTAGCAATAAACAATACAAGTCAATTACATACTTCATAAAATATGTGCTCATCAAACCGCGGCTTAGGTTTTGGGGACCGAGGGAGTGATTATTCTTTTTTTTTTGCCTAAAAAAAATTGATACTCCTTCCGTCCATATAAATTATGGTTATTGTTACAGCATGAGTTTTAGTAAAAGGTTTGTGGTGGAAAAAAGGGTCGTGAGTTAGGTTTGTGGGGTCATGGTAGTTTTTTACTCCATTTGTCCTACTATATTAGTCCCAAATATTTTCGGCAAGGTATTTTTCAGAACTTATTTAAAAATAAAGTATATTGTTTAACATTTAAATGCAGATGTCATTCCTTTTAAAGTATATCATCATAGATTTACAAAAACATATTGATAATTTATCGTAAATACCTAAGCACCTCCAAAATGGTTGGCCCTCCTTCGCATATACTAAGAGAGTGAGACGATGGGGGGTGGAAAGAACAAAAAAAGATAAAGGGAAAATCAAAGAAAAAGAGAGGCAAAGGCGTTCGGAGTGGCAGGGTGTCAGAATTAGATTTTAACTGAATACTTATAAACTTAACCCATAAAATTCTTTTATTTATTTATTTTTTTCAAAATTACATACCTAGACCTAGGAGTCTATCGGAAAATCGATTAACCGGTACCAATATAAGCTGCTTTTCTGGTACTTATACCTATACCAAATAATACAATCAGTTCCCAATCCTATATCAGTTTGGTACCGGTTAACCGGTAGAACCAATTATGTTATACCGGTTTTTTTTTTTATAAAAAAAATCAAAATATTTTTTTAATGCCTAAAACAAATCCAATTCTACATAGAAAAATCATTAATCCTTATTTTTCAATACCTTAAATAAATCTAACATCAAGAACATATTTAAAAGTTCACAAATCCAAAAATCTCAATCCAAATGCAAATAACAAAAAAAAAAAAAAAAATCTAGTAGATCATCTAACTTCACAAACAAACGACAAATACACCACAATTCTACAAACATAAATAAGTCCAAAATCATAAGTTCATAAGTTTATACTCGCGAGAGACAATGGCGGCGACAAGGGCTGGGGTTGGTGAGAATTGGAGAAGAATTGAGTATTGCAAAAAGAGTGAATCGGTCGCGGCGGGATATATTAAGATTAGACTTCAAGGTTTCTACTTTTTACACAATTTTTTACACAATTATAATTTTATGTAGGCAATTTGCCTAATATACTGCAACATGCATTCTCTCTTCATATATTTTGTGTAACGATGAAATTTACTAGAAATCAAAATTTACCACGGGAAATAGTCATTATGACGAACATTGGGCCTCAAAGGGGCATTGTAAATTTAAATAGGTTAATCAATAAATATCATGAATCAGACTAGACTTAATCAGTAACAAGTATCGTGCCTCATCCCCAACATGACATGTTTCCAAAAATTGTAAACATAATTAGTGGGAGACAATTTTACAATAAAATAAGGGCATATACATGAAAGTATAAAATATAACCATGTATCAAAACACTCGGCTAAAAAGAAAAAAAGTTATCAATATAGCTAATATCATCTCGGACATTATCAAGAAACCTTACTGATTTGTACGCATGTCATGATAATTGGTGATGCAGTTTCATTATAATGAAAGGACACCGGTAGAGTAGGAGATGAACTGAACCAATGTTTTAAAGTTAAGGAGATCTTGTTGTGTCAAATATATTGAAAAAGCAAGCTTTATATTTTTGGGTCTCGTCAAAATACATCGGAGTACAAAAATTTTATAGACAGCCGTCGAAAAGTGTTAAAAGATCTAAAATAAATGGGGCTTTGGGATCTCTACATATTCAATTTGGCAATGTTAATAAGTGTGCAGACATAGATCCAATTATAGGTCAAATTATGTTTTCGTACATACGTAAACAAATAACTTTATCCATCAAACAAAAAAAATATAAGAAAAATATATAATTGTGGTATCCACCGCGCAGGATTGGAGAACCTAACCTCGTCACTTTGAACATCCTCAACCTCTTCATCCACAACGATTTCATGATCAACATCAACGCCCTAAATTCAATAGATTAGAGTTAACATCATGAGAATCTAAAAAGATATATCTTTCTTCCTAATTATTTTTTCAGATACAACTATCACAAATTACAAACAAAAATACATGAAGAGAAAAAATCTATTTATGAAAAGAATGAAGGATCGTAATTGTGGTAAGTGAAAAGTGATTTATAGTAAGGGGAAGAGGAAGTCGATATCTCATGGGGACTACAAAGAGGCCATGAGTACTATTTCTAACAGCGTGGGGACATGTTTAAAGTGAAGATAAACCACATTTCGATGGAGACAAGGAAATTGAGCTAAAAAGAAGAGCGTTGAATAGGAATAGTCGACATGTTTAAAGTGAAGATAAACCACATTTCAATGGAGATAAGGAAATTGAGCTAAAAAGAAGAGTGTTGAATAGGAATAGCCGTTGCTCACTAGCTCATTTTATATATTAAGTTTTTGATATTCTTGATAGATTACAAAAAGACAAGAACACCATTTATAGTGTGCAGTCTTCCTCGAAAACTGTCTCCAGAGCTGGAGCCTGGAAGATATCACGGACGAGAGGAATAGGAATTGCAGTCTGTGTGATGGGAGCTGCAAGAGCAGTGGAATCTGTTTGGCGAGCGGGACGGTGTTGCACTTCAATCTCAGCAAACTCCGTATGCAACCTGCGCGAGATAGGAGTTGGAGATAAGATTCTCACAGACTTGGAAGGTCTGTCAAGCAGTTTCCCGGGGGCGTGCTGCCTCTTCTTCTTGTTGTCTCTCTGAACTGGAGGTACCAAGGCTGGGTTGGACCTTTCCATCTCGTACAGATAGGGTTTGACGGATTCGTCATACTTGGCGAAAACTGTGTTGTCGACGCCAATGATGAGTTCTAGCTGCTTCTGGTCCTTGGGGACCTTTTCTTTGATGAATGGCGTCATTCCACTCCAGTGGAGATTGGGGTGGAGACCTTGAATCAGGGAGCAGATTTTGGTTCCCAGTCGCAGGTTCCGGGCGACTCGGAATTCAGTCAGCTCATCACCTTCGAACGTGATCGAGAGCTGCTTGATCTCTTCATTTATAAGCTCGAGAAGAAATCTGGCCCAGTTCACGTCCAGGCCCTGTACGATTGTAGTCATCACTCTGAATTTTGTCGGAGTAACTGCGTCGTGGTTACCAGAGTAACCAAGAAAGACCTTGTGAACAAAGTCAAAGAGAACTCTGTATGCAGGTCGCAGCAGTGGTCGCGAGAACCTCTTTCCATTGTATTTCTCTGCAGGTTGCATCAGAGCTTTCTGATACACAGTTTCCAGATCAGCATCAGAAACCTCCAATATGAGACCTGAGGTCTTGTGATACAGAATTTCCACCGTTCCCGAATCTGCGATCCCGTAGGTTCGAGAGATGAGCGGCAGAATGGGAATGGGCTCGTCGGGCTGGTTGGGCATCGGAAGATGGAAGGCGGCGGAGTCAACATCCTCTGTGCAAAAAAAATGAGAGGATGAATATGGCTACTTGTTGCGGAAGCCAAAATTTGGGCTCGTGAGTGATGATTTTGAAAAACCCTTCCGCAGCTTTGATGGAGGCGTACATCTCGTCGAGACCGGCGTAGCCGTAGGTAGAGAAATTTGCAAGGGGCTCCGTGAGAATGTATTCTTGAATAAATTGAATCTTTTCTTCGGTAGATGTTGGAAGATTTTGCTGCGTGCTTGTACCGGTTGATTGAAGGACATTGTGAGAGGAAGATTCAGGCTGCCATTGCTAGAGAGTGTTTGATAACTGAAAAAACACAAGAGTTTTGAGAGTTATGAGTTGCAGAAAAATGGCGGAATTTAGTTGGAAATTTGAAATGAAGAAGACGATGCACAGTTAAGCATATATATAAGCGAGAATGAGCGGTTGAGATGAAGGCATCTCAACCGTTCAGCGGATGGGATTAAAACCCTAGAAATCCACGATGTAGTGGGCACGTGGGGTGGTTGTGAAGCCCACTCGCACAGCCCTTACACTCAACCGTCGCCTCGCATTAAATGCGGATTGGACACTGTGCATGCACTTTTTGACATACATGGAAAGTGAAGTGCGAATGTTAAGTGATGTGTCAGAATATCCTTAACAATGATTTCAATAAATAACAAAACACATGCTTCAATAAATGAAAATGATTGATAAGGCATAAATTGATCAAGTGAAGCAAGAGATATGTTATTGAAATTTGAACATTTGAAATATTAAGGCATATCATTGACATATTTAGAACATAATTCAAAAACATGGAGACTGATACAGGTCGTCCATGACACTTCCCTATGCAAACTGTGACTTATCCACAATTTCTGATCTTGCAGTTTCCACCTAGCTGGACTGTCCTTTGTCCATCACGAACTGCCCATGTGCATCCTTTTCACCAATGTGAGCTTTGATGAACTCCCACAGCTTTGCATTCTCAGCTTGTAAAGCTACAACCTTTTCATCAACATACAACTTGGTTTCCAGTTCCAACATGTTAACCTTACGAGACATTTTAAGGAATTCTGCGTTGAAGAAGGATAACATCTTGTCAACTGCAGTTGAGCTGTTGAATGGAGGAGCTGTGAAGTCTGGAGCTGCGAGTCTGGAGCTTGGTCCTGAGCTTTGGACGGGGAACCTGGAGTGGACTTGATGCTAGCACGTTCCTTATCAACCTGTGGAGAGGCAGGCTGCGTTGGACTAGCAGGTTGGGGTCTGCCTCCACGAAGGTTGCTGCTACAGATCGAGTGGTGCGCTTTTGTGAGGGCGCAGACGGCGGATCCGTCATCTTCCTTTTCCCTTTTCTGACTATCTCTGCATAGTCACTGTCTTCTTCTTCATTCTCACTGCCATCTTCACTTGTATCTTCATCTTCCTTTGAATCGCGCATCTCTGTGAGCAATTGCTTGGCTGCACCTCTTGCTTTGTTGATCTTGTGTGGCAGAATGCCAAGTATCATGATCAGCTGGTTGCAGGTATGAGGAACCAGCTTGTCATTAGGAAATCCAGTGCAGACAGGCCACATACGATTTGTAAGTGTTCGCTGCAGGATGATGGAGAGCTTGGTGCCATGACGAAGCTGCATATTGGCCTTGATCCTGGCAGGTCGCTCTGCGGCCTCTTTGATGAACAGGTTGACTAGCACCCTGGCCCAGTTAATGTCTAACTGCTTCACCACAGCAGTCAACAACTTGAATTTCAACAGAGTGACAGCTTCGTTCGATCCTAAATATGAAAAGAACACGTTCTGGACGAACTCGAAGAGGTATCTGTACTCAGAATTCAAGTCGTGGCGGTTGAGGGTTTTCTGATCGTAAACCTTCTTGGGCTCGAACAGAGCTTGCTGATACACATCGTTGACAGCATCCATGGGCACGTCATCAATTGTTGTGATAGCCCATGCATCCATCAATCTGTAGGTCTGAAGGACGAGTGGAAGAAGATGAAGCCGTTCTTCTTCATCGTTGACTAGAAAGGTCGCCGTTGTGGGATCTCCGGCCGTCGATTCCAAAGAACACAGCAAATAAGCAACATTCATTGGTAGCGTCACTCGTGGATGTTGAGTGATGATATTGAAGAAACCATCACATTAGGTGATAACTTCAATCATCGGATCCAGGCCTCTGTATCCATACTTGTCTAACACAACAACTTTCTCAAAGAAGATGAGAGGGTTTGCTTTCTTCACTTGAGCACTTAGTGAATCTGTAGACATTTTGCAGAAAGTAAGGAATGATTGTGAATTTGTGATTTTTGAAGAGAAGCGGAAGAAATTTTGAAATTTGATTTCAGAGGATTTCAAGAAACGCGTAAGGAGTTCAAGAATTTCTCCCTATTTATAGAGTTTTCTCCAACGGTTAAGATTTCATTAATAAATCTCAACGGCTAGGGAGGCGTGTGAGATTCACGCGCTTCTTCTCTCTTCTTTTTCCTTCTTCGATTGACATAAATTCCTTGATTTTCGTGAAAGACTTTTTCAAATACTTAACAGTAAAAAGATTTGAAAAAGATTTTTGAAAGAGTAAGTAGGGAGAGAAAATAATAAATTCTGCTAAGAATTGAATGGAGATTGATACGACATCTCCAGTTCCCCCTTAAAGGTTGGCCAGTAATTTTGACTTTCAACGCAGTTTGTGGCCTCAAGCTGCGTGTTACCGAACTGCTTCTTTTGAACTGCAGTTTCCAAGTCAGTCTTCTCTTGGCTGACCTGCTCTAGCGAACTGCTTTTGTTAGCATGCAGTTTCCAAGTCAATCTGCTCTTGGCTGACCTGTACTAGAGAACTGCTACCATTTTCTGACTTAGGCTGTGTATCCATTCTGAGCATTCCAAGCTTTCCACACAGCATGTTGAATCTCTCTTCCATGAGAGGTTTCGTTAGAATATCAGCTCTTTGGATGTCAGTATGAATTTTCTCAACTGTTATATCTTATTTTTCCACATGATCTCTAATGAAGTGATGCCTTATATCAATATGCTTGCATCTGGTGTGGTAGACAGGATTCACAGTGAGTGCTATAGCGCTTGTGCTGTCACAAAAGATAGGAACTTTGCGAACTGTGATTCCATAATCTTTGAGTTGTTGTTTTAACCAAAGAATATGTGCACAACAGCTTCCTGTCGCCATGCTGGCAAATATCAAGGCGGAGATGCCAAAAGTCATTAAGGAAACTGTGGCAAGCCAGTTCGAAGCCTTCATCTCCACCCGTCTCAAAGCTGCAACGGACGAGTTGCTTCCCACCCAGCTGTCTGAATTGCAGGTTGCCTTCAAATCTTCCATTTCGAACCTGCAATACGAGTTTGAACAACTCAACCAGCTTGTGAACGACTTCTCTACGAAGCTTACTTAGACAACCTCCAGCTCACTAAAGAAAGAAGAGGAGATGCAGGGGAACATCAGTTCCCTGCTGCAGTTCAAAGAAAAGCTAGAAACAGATCTGCCCTTGATCTCTCAAGAACAATCCTCTGTGAACACCCTTTTTCAAAATCTCATCGATGATAATGCCGAAAAGGGGAAAGGCAAAGGTAAGAAGACACAGGTTACAGGAAAAAGTAAGAAGGCACAGGCTGCTCAACCTCCTCAAGGTCGCTCTTCCCAACCTGTGATGCCAACTGCAGCTACTCAACCTGTATCAACTGCACAACCTGCTACTGCCACGCAGCTGTCTGCTCAAGAGAAAGCTTCGGCTGAATCCAACCTCATCCGGCTCATGGCAGAAGCTGGATACACTGCTGAAGAATGCGCAGATGAAGGCAAGCAGAAGCTGTTTCTGGCTGATCTGAAGAAACAAAGGGCAAAAGACAAAGCTCGCGTCGCAAGCTTCAGAGGTCTTGAAAGCTGCAAGGAACAAGCTGACAAAAGAGAACCAACAGATTGGCTACCAGTGGAAGATCAGCCTCTGTGGGACGAGTTCCTTAACCAGTTCATTTTGCACCACTACTGGTTGCAAATCGATCCCTGCTACACTGGTGACACCAAGACAACTTTCCACAACTGGCTGCAAGCTTTCCCGGATCGCGAATTCATCAAAAGAGTCAGGGCGAAAGCTGCAAAAGAGAAGGTCACGCTCAATCCGTCTAAGATAGAGACCTTCCAACCTCCCACTGTCTGCGGCACTGACACTCCAGACATCAACCGAATCAATACATTCATTAGGAGTGTCGCAGCTCAGTATGGCTGCAAGACCACAGGCTGTGACGAGTACAGGTCAATTCGAGACAACATATATGCAGCCATAGGAACTGTAAGCAAGGAAAAGATAGCTGAAGAAAGGCTCAAGATTGTGAGGAAGTAACTTGATTGTTTTCATTTAATGTATCAACTCTCTGTAATCTGTGCATATCAATTCAGTTGATACTATAAATGAAAAATGATCACCTTTTGATTCCTGATGACAATCTCTCTTTGTCCAGGCCTTTGCATGTTATGCTTTAAATTTTCTAACATTTTCTGCTATGCAGTTGGCTGGGCATCAAACCTTTCAATTTCTTCTAAACCAAAATGTAAAGTGTGGGTTTCGGCATTATCAAAAAGGGGGAAATTGTTGGGAACCCTTTGAAACTAAGTTTTGATAATGCTATTAGAAACCACACTTAGATATAGGTTTTAATTGGAACAGGCTGGTCTCCGTGTTTGGACCAGTCAAGCTTTACTCTGACAGGTTGCTCATGTAAAGGTCAAGGTTGGAAGTGCAACCTGGTACCTAAACCACCCAATCTGTCATAACTGTTCCATTAAGTAAACTGTCTATGTAACCTGCTCTTACCATGCCAGAAGATCTCACACGAAGGTTGCAGAAGACTGAAGACAGTTCGAGGTATAGGAAGCTCGACCTGTGAAGATCAACCTGAGCTGTGGTGGAGAAACCTGTTCTCATCCAACGACAAGAATTGTGTCAGTGTACGGTACTGCAAATCCTGACACACTTCCAACGGCTCTATTTCAAATGTTTCTCATTTCTCCTAGCCATGAGTGCATAATCTTTCAACAATTTCTCCATTTTGGAGCATAAATCCTTTGGGATTTCTCTTTCTTCTGTAATTGATGCAGCTTTGAATGCAGCATCCTTTTCTTTCTTTTCGGGTTCAGTCTTCTTGCTTGAAGATGCTTGTTCTGACCCGTGAAGTCTGATCATTTCAAACTCATTTCCGATGAGTAGATCAAACAATTGCTCGGTTGACAGGTTGCTGATGTCTGACCTGCCACGGTGCATGACACTGTACACATGCCAGCTTGCTGGAAGAGATTGGATAACTTTAAGGTTGAGTTCGCGGTGTGTGTATTTGTCTTTCTTGAGAGCTGCGATCTCCAAAGTCATCATTGTGAATCTGTTCTTGAGCTGATCAATGGTCTCCATTGGCTGCATTTTGAATTCTTCAAATTTACTGCATGCCACTGACAGCTTGTTTTCCAGCATTTCTGTTGATCCAAGGCTTATGGCTTTTAAGGTGTCCCATATTTCCTTTGCAGTTCCAAGATTTCTTATCTTGGCCAGGTGGACTCCCTTAACTGTGCTAGAGATCAACCCTTTTGCGAAGCTGTCAAGTCCAGCTTCCTTTCTTTCTTCGGTTGTGTATTTTCTGGGATCTTTGATCTTTGGCACATACGTTGCTTCGGAAACTTTTTCTCCAGAAACATCAGTATCGTAGGGTTCGTAGATTGGTGTTGGACCATTCTCGATGACATCCCACATCAGCACATGATGAGCTTGGAGGCACATCTTTATTCGAAAGCTCCAGTCTTCATATCCCTGCACAGAGAAATCTTCGCAGACGCGGAGAAGTGAAGCTTCCATAATGACAGTTTATGTATGTATGCACAAACACAAGTCTAGAGATCTAGTTCAATTTGACACAGAAGTACAGAGAGCTTCTAGTATGCAGAAGCAGTGGTCAAAAGAACCACCGCTTTGATACCACTTGTAGGTCCCGATAAATAGTTATTGGTGTATGGGGGGGGGGAATACACCAATTAGCCAACAATTTTGATTTTTCAAAACAGATTGATCTTACTGAGTCATCACTACAGTATATCAGAGCAGTTTAGTTTTTCCAGCTCAGACAGGAAACTGCTGAGCTTGCAAAACTAACCTGCGTGCGGAAGTTTGGTGGAAAGGTTGGCTAACAGTTTTCAAAGGAAACTGTAGTTCAGATAAGTGTTCATGCAAGACAGGTTACGGTGGTGCAGGTTGTGAACATGCAAACTGTGTAAATGAAATTAAGTAAATGACAAGAGAGACACTAGGAGTTTTTATCGTGGTTCGGAGTAAACAGCTCCTACGTCCACGCCAGATTCCGTCGAATCTGTAATCCCTTAACTTGAGATTTTTCGCTCATTTTAACACTGGTGGAGGACCAGTCCAAATTCAAGTCTTTCTCTTAGACTGAATCTAGCACGATTCTTGAGTCGTGACTTTTCTTACTTACATACAAACTTACTAACACTAAATGACTAGTGCTACTATCCAAACTAGAAAGCTGTGAATAGCTATCGTCGTAAGGAATACAACTCAATCAACTACACTAGTTTTCCAACTATGATGGTAGTGAGAGTGTGTGTGATGTGTTCTAGTAAGACAGATTCCAGAAAGATTAGAAATCTACAATGATCAACACTTGGGAAAGCTCTAGTAATTTCGAGTGTTGATTGAATGAATTTCAGCTTGAGATTTCTGCAGAGTTTTGGCTTGCGTATTGAGTTTCCCGTACTTCAATCTGGAATGAGTTGAGGTATTTATAGAGAAGCATTTGAAATAGAGCCGTTGGAAGTGTGTCAGGATTTGCAGCACCGTACACTGACACAATTCTTGTCGTTGGATGAGAACAGGTTTCTCAACCACAACTCAGGTTGATCTTCACAGGTCGAGCTTCCTATACCTCGAACTGTCTTCAGTCTTCTGCAACCTTCGTGTGAGATCTTCTGGCATGGTAAGAGCAGGTTACATAGACAGTTTACTTAATGGAACAGTTATGACAGATAGGGTGGTTTAGGTACCAGGTTGCACTTCCAACCTTGACCTTTACATGAGCAACCTGTCAGAGTAAAGCTTGACTGATCCAAACACGGAGACCAGCCTGTTCCAATTAAAACCTATATCTAAGTGTGGTTTCTAATAACATTATCAAAACTTAGTTTCAAAGGGTTCCCAACAGAAGATGATTCTAGATAACAAGGAATCAAAGAGCTAATTAAAGATACATTTGTTGATTTGAATGCTCCCAGTGTGATACTTCATATTCCAAGATCGATTGCATTTGCTCCGGTAAATCTTTATTTAGTGTACCTTGATTAATTTGCATATTGCAAATTAACATTTACAACCCCTTCTTAATTTGCAAACTTGCTTCTTAAACTTCTCAAACATACTTGTCGGAGAAAATTAACAACTTTGGTTAATGCAGCTATAGGTTGGTCATTGGTGTTGATAAACTTCAAGCATATCTTTCCTTCATTCACTTGATCACATATTAAATGGTGTCGAAGCTCGATATGCTTGGACCTTGCACAGAAGACTGGATTTTTTGCTAAAGCAATAACTGACATATTATTGCAGAAAATTATAGTTGCGTCATTTTGCTTGAACTTCGAATCTTCCAAAATCCTTCTTAGCCAAATACACTCACATGTGGCTTCATTTGCAACAATATATTATGCTTCTGCTTCAAGACAAAACACATAACTAGATGTGCTTTTTCTATCATCAAGCGAACTTGCCCAATCACTATTGGTATAGCCTATGTTGGGATATTATTGTTAAGGGGGGATTAAGATTCAATTGTGTTTTGATTGGATTCCAAAACCCTCATAGAATATTTCCCTTATTATCCTTGATGATCCAACTCAAGTTACAATGTATATTTTAATATATTAGAATAGCTCACTTGTTAGGGAGCTCCTTATTGAAATGTAACTTTAGAGCGTCTAGGTGGGAGCGCCTGTCTGACTGAAAGCCGGAGCGCCTCTTTGAAAGCCGGAGCGTCTGTATGAAGGAAAGCCGGAGCGCGTTTCCAAAGTCAAAGCGCGCGCTTCCAGTTCAAAGCGCCTTCCAGGTCCAGAGCGCGCTTCCAGTTCAAAGCGCCTTCCAGGTCCAGAGCGCGCTTCCAGTTCAAAGCGCCTTTCAGGACCAGAGCGCGCTTCCAGTTCAAAGCGCCTTCCAGGTCCAGAGCGCACTTCCAGTTCAAAGCGCCTTTCAGGACCAGAGCGCGCTTCCAAAGTTCAAAGCGCCTCTCAGGGCCAGAGTGCACTTCCAGACTGCGCTTCCAGTCAAAGCGCCTCTCAGGGCCAGAGCGCGCTTCCAGCTTGAGCGAGAGCGTCTGACAAGCAGGTGAAAAGCGACAACTGCCAGAGCACGTGTCCACTCAGGATTGCTCAACGGACTGTGATATGTCTAATCGCCGAATGCATAGGGCTAGGCTCCACTAGTCAACGACTATCTTTCTAGGACTGTGCTCTATCAAGGAAAAATTCAAATTCGGATTAGACAAGCAAGGAACACGCACTCTATCTCTCCAACAGATAGATTAGTGTTCCTTACTATAAATAGAAGGTTCAAGCTACATAGAAAATATGGTAGAGAGAGCAAGCAAACAAAGTAGAAACCATCCTACATCTCTCCCACAAGATCTTTGGATCTCAACCTTCTAGTTTATCAATAAGGCTTCAACTTCTATATCCATAAGCCTTAGAGAGAAATCCTAGCCTTCTACATTATGCTTCATTGTAAAAGGATTTCTCATTAGTTGGAAACTATACGAACCCAAACCCAAACCTAGTTTGAGAGTTTAGTTTGTAAAGGTTGTAAGGCTCGTGAGTGCCTATCGCATAAACTCATAGGCTCGTGAGTGCCGATCGTATAAACTCACATAGGCTCTTGGGTGCCCATTGTAAACCCCAAGTTTTGAGTGAAGTTCATCACCGAGTGAAGATGGTAAGAGTGGATGTAGGAACGTAACCTCCGAACCACTATAACTCTTGTGTTATGCGCTTTACATTCTTTATGCCTTGATTATTCATAACACACACTCACGCTCTAAGTGATAAACTGTTTTAAGTGCAAGATAACTAAAGCGAGTATAATAGCTCACCACATTCCGCACCGCACCACTCGCTTAGCAAGAAGCTTTGAAAGCATGAAACACTTTCAAAGCGTCACGCTTCGCAAGAGGCCGAAAAATCGAAGAGAAGTTAAACACTTCTCCACACACGTATTCAACCCCCCCCCCCCTTCCCTCTACGTGTGTGACTCGCTATCTTTCGGGACCAACAGCCTACTAGATTGAAATTCTCTTCTTGTATTCAATATCTCGATTCTTCGTTTCTTTTAAGGATCTTACAACTCTTTTTGCTGTAGAAAAATGATTCTTGCTTAGTTCATTCATGAAGCGAGAAAGTAGAGTTACTGAGTAGCTGGATGATATCAGGTCTTGTGTTGAGATAGATCAACAATCCAATCAACTTTCTGTAGAGTGTAGCATCGACCTTCTCTGCATCATCAACCAACTGCAACTTTTCATTTTGCGCCATTAGAGTAAGGATGAACTTGCATCGACTCATGTTGAATTTCTTCAACAAATCATCGATGTACGTCTCCTCACAAATTAATATAATAAGATCGAAACAAAGTAAATAACACAATTAACAAACAATAAAAATAAACACATGCTTGTGTAGTGTCGTCATCAAGTTCTAAATATATTACTCCACACGAATTAAGATTATATGAGAATCCGTTTAATTTGTGAGAACTAGGAACTAATCTACACCATTAAATTATATGAGAAATGATCCCCTACCCACCGTGGGCACACTTAATGTGCCCACAATGATTTTTCCTTTTAGGGTATAATTTTTTTGTTAGGGTTAGTTTTTTTGTTAGGGTTTAGTTTTTTTAGGTATACTAATTAATTTTTTCCTTAAATATAATGTCTCCACCTCATCCGTAGGCATATTAAGCATGCCCACAGTGGGTAGGGGAGCATTATTTTCATTGGTTATGGTAATAGAAAAGTAGTAAAGTAATCTTAATTATATTATCCTTAAATTGTGGGATTACTTGCTATTTTATGGTTATCCAATCATTCTCTCTCTTCTTCCCTATATAACTGCCACTATCTCTCTCTTCTCCAATGTAAAAGATCCTCTCTCTTTTCCGGCACTAATCACTCTCTCTCCCCTAGATTATTTAGTCAATATTCATTATCTATAATTGCTCATGCGTAACATTCAACAAAATTAAGCATAGAAACTTCCCTTAAAAATTTTAAACTCATGCGTTAACTTCAATTAAGGAAGAAATTATATTTAGAATTGAAACACATAGTAATAAGCATGATTCGTAAATAGCATAATTTCATATCTAAAAAAGCATCATTTCCAAAAAAAAAAGAAGCATAATTGAATATATAAAAAAAACAAGAAAATATATATAAATAACACATAATAAGCATGATTCGTAAAAGCATGACACAGTTTCATATCTAAAAAAAGCATCACATGTAAAAAAACATAATTACATATATAAAAAAGCAAAAAATATATATCAATAACACATAAATAAGCATTACTCGTTAAAAAAAAAAATTATATCTAAAAAAATATTATTTGAAAAAAAAACACATTATTACATAAATAAAAAAGCATGAAAACATAATAAATAACACATAATTAGCATAATTTGTAAAAAGCATCTGAAAAATAAAAAACCTTATAAATAAGCAAAATATGAAAACTAATAAAGCATCAATTAAGCGTAAAAAAGAAAAGAAAAAAAAGCATCAATTAAGGTTTTGCATACTTCCACCGAATTAAGCGTTGATACTATTATAATTAAGCAACAATCGAAAACTTATAAAACAATACGGAGTAGTATTTTACATCTCTAAATATATATTTTTCTTGCATTTTTTGGAATCGGATTCTTTGTCAATAGAGAAAGCTATAAAAAACATTATATTATTATACTAATACTTAAAATTATTTTGTTTTGATTTTTGAACAATTTTGCAGATTTGTTAAGTTTTAATTTATTGCTTAAATACATGTGGCGCGTTACATTTTTTAAATATCGTGGCCTATTTTGAAGGAGATCGTAATCTTTTTTACTTTTAGTTTTACTAAACTAACCTTTAAAATTAGGAAAAAAGGTTAAATCAGTAAAATACATGATATGAGAATTAGTCTCAACCATTGGATTGTGTAAAGGAATGGTATGGATTGATTTCTAGTTTTCACAATTAGTAATAATATCATACTTAAATTTAGAAGTCGCAAGGCACAACCATTTTCCCGCGAAACAAATATTGTACGTACGAAAGAATCTCACATCATACAAATGAAATAAATTGGAGTACAAGATTTTAAAATTGACATGAAGAATATTTTATTTATCTTCGTGGTGCTATAAGAAAACGAAATAGACAAAAAAAGAAAAAAAAAAAGAAAAAAAAAGAAAGAAAAAACACAATGAGTTGAGCCAATTTGCATGGGAAGCGGGAATTTTTTTCTCAAAATTTAATAATTCCTTATTTTTACTCATCTTATTTCTTTTCTCTCTTCAATCCAAATTTCTGAAACCCTAGTTCCCAAATCGGCGTCGAACATGAGCGACGAAGTATTTCATCTCGGAAAGCTCTTCGAACACCTAGAAATCAATGAAGTAAACAACCAAGCGCTTCGTCTAGCACATGACTCCAAATACTTAGGCATTGAAGAACGACGAGCATTCGAAAGCGAGATTTTTCGTGAATACCCTTCACACCTCCATGATCAGGTCCTTCTCTCTCATATTTGATGTTGTATTTTGGTCTGGTATGAATTCGCGTTTTGATTTAATTTAGAAACAAGCGACATAGATTTGTGGAGGTTTTGATCGGTGAGTCGATTTGTGTGTTGGTGAGTTTATTTTAGAGAAGACATTTGGTTCTCTAATTGGGCACTTAAGCATTAGCTGATAAAGTTTCTGTAGAAAAGAAGATTGGGATTTAATGCTGTTCTGCTGTGGATCCCTTTACTCTAAATTGTCAACCGATCTAATGATGCATATGCAGGAAAATTTATCTTGGGTTTTATAATACAGTATAAATTAATTACTGCACCATGAATTGAAGAAGGATTGTAGGAGGTGTGAGATTAAATAATGTATAGGTTTAGCTGGTGGTTTTTCTCGTTGAACGGATTAATCTTCCTCTGTTTCAAATCAGAAACAAAAGAGATGAACCTTCTCTTATTGTTTAGAGGATTATTGATCTTTTGTTTTTGTTTTACTTTTTTTATTTTTGTGTGTGTGAGAGTAGTGGTTCTTTCAGTTTTGGGATATGTATGTTCTATAGCTTGTGAATATTTGTGCTTTTGTGTTGACTTTTGGCAAAGTAACATTAATTTTGTGCATAGATAACATGGATTTCTTGGACTCCTGATGCAGCTGAGGAAAGTATTTGATCTTCTGGTGCATATTTCTCGGTGCCAGACGCCCCGTTGCAAGTATCCAAACTGTGGCAAGGCAAAGGGACTTTTTCGTCACTCTGCTCTGTGCAAAAGGCGTGCTGCTGGAGGCTGTCCTACATGTAAGAAAATGTGGAAAATTCTCCAGTTTCATGCTAAAGCATGCAAAGAATCGAGATGCGTTGTACCAAGTTGCAGGTGTCTTGACAAACTCTTATGTTGATACTCTTCTCTTCCCTCCATTAAATTGTTGATTTCACCATGCAAACTACTTATGTGAACTCTCTCTCACGTGCTTGATGCAGAGACTTGAAGGAACACCATGCAAAGCTTGGCGGTTCAACTTTTCTATCAATGCCTAAGCTGGCAAGATACAAAATTTATTTATTTAGTTATTTTCCAATTTGGATATTGACTGATCAATAGTCTTTTTTCATTGTTTATTTTGTTCAAGTTTCGGATATTCCCCTGTTGCTGTTGTTGAACGATTTTTCAATTCATTTTGGCAAAGTTGCATGAATCTTTTGCAGAACATTGTGATTAGCAGTGAACTCTAGTGTCTGACATCAATTTCTTTGATTCTTGTTGCGTTTGCAGAGAGCACATGAGCTTCTCGTGCATAGTTCTGAGTGCCCAACATCCCGGTGCCAGTATCCACTCTGTCGCATGGTGAAGGGACATTTCCGCCACAGTTCATTGTGCAAAATACGCGCTGCTGGAGGTTGTTGCACGTGTAAGGAAGTGTGGGCGTTGATTTACCTGACATTCTCGAGTATGCAAAGAATCGAACTGCAATGTACCACGATGCAGGTTTCTTCACAATCTTCTCTCCTCATATTCACATCATAACACAAACTGAACATGTTACTTTGACCAGGCAAATTACTTGTATGAAAGTCTCTCATGCTCTCGATGCAGGGACTTGAAGGAACACCGGCTGCAGTCGGTTAATGACGATGGGGTGCCATAGAGAGGTTTTCTTGCACTTTTTTTATTAACCTTGTCCTGTATAGTCACGGGAGCTATGTTCTTTATCTTTTGATGGAACTCAGAGAGCAAGAATCATCTGAAAATTCAAAGCTAAGTATGAAATAGATATTGAAGTAACAATTTTTTATAATTAAATTGATAGTTAATAAGTGAATTCTAAAATTTTATTTCAATTCACACACACACACACACACATATATATATATATATTAGAAATCTTGACCAAAAGGCAAAAGGTACTTTGAATTGTTTATTTTTATTTTTGTTTTTTTTATAGAATTATATGTTCCATGTAATTAGTTTTAGGCGACTATAGAAAAGTAGGAATAGAGGAGGGAAGAATTACCACGTGGACATGAGGCAATCCTCTTAACTTGCAACATAATACTATCTACATCCCACCATATTAGTCACATTTGCTATTTTCGTCCGTCCTATTTATTAGTCTTATTTTCTTATATGGCAAAAAATATTAGATTATAATTAACTTTCTCTCTTTAGAATTGATTATAACCACATATCATACCCCCTGGTTATTGTGCCCGTTATGAATGAGACTAATATGGTGGGATGAAGATAGTATATTATAGATTGATTGATAAGAATTACTAGTAACAATCGATATCTTTGCTACACTGAGTGGTGCTTTGGGGAGTAAGCCTCAAGATTTTAGGGCTATCAATAGACGATCGAGTTAGTGAGAAACTAGAGAGAAAGAAGGATCATAAGAGTGGTCCTGGATCACGCCAAGGGTGGTTGATCACAAAGGACTCCTAAAAAATAAGGGCCTCAAAAAATATTTAGGTGTACAAAGTATACGTAGATGAATGATATGCCGCACCCCCAACCGTGAATACTTTCGTGGACACCTATCGTCATTTGCTCGCTTCAACATTATTCTGTTCGATTTTTTAAATTGCTTTATATACTAATGCCTTAAAATTAATATTGAAATCATTAAACTTACAAAATATACAAAAATTGAAAAAATAGGTTTGTTTTTCCCCTTTAACTTCAAAAAATGAATAATAAGACAATTCGATTTTCAAATTTTATATATTTTGTAAGTTTAATAATTTCAATATTAATTTCTAAGGCATTAGAATATAAGATAATTGATAAAATCAAATAAAATAATGCTAAAGTGAGCAAACATCGATGGGTACTTATAAAGGTGCTCATGGTTAGAGTGCGGCACATCATTCCTCAGTATATATAAATTGTTTTACCATAAAATGTAGGAAAATCTTATCCACAGTATCTGGTAAATATATGAACTTCAAATTCGTAATTGAAAGTTCAAGTTTAAATAAAATTCTTGAATACAATAGATAACGATGAAATAATAGTATGAAACAAAACCTAGTATTTTTATGTTGCAATTTTAAAGTAAAATGTATAAAAATGTTTGAATTATTTATTTCAAAATGACAATATAGCATTCGAAAAAAATATTAATGTTGTACTATTATAATAAACAAAAAAATAGGTCAATACGGGATAATATTTCTCGCTTAATTTTACACGTTCGAAGTTAAGCCGCTCGGTGTCCATAGTACTAGAAAAATAGATTAATAAGCATTTTCAGGCAATAGACATTTAAAGTTTGAATGTCAAAACGTTTCACTCAACTCCTAAAAAAAGTAATGAGCCAAGTAGTATCACACTCGAGCCAACTAATTTCTAATAACGAGCACTCACTAAGAATAATGCTCCCCTATTTACGGTAGACATATAACTTCTAATAACGAGCACTCATTAAGAATAATGCTCCCCTATCTACGGTATACATATTTAATTGTGCTCTCACGTCTGATGTGGCGGTGTTATATTTATAGAAAAAAAACTAAACTTTACTAAAAAAATGTTAAATCCTAAAAGAAAAATCATTAATGTAACAACTGTAAACACATTAAGTATGCCCACACTGAGTAGGGCCCTCACTAAGTAAACTCGAAAAGGTTAGTTTCGAAGAGTTAAGGCTCCGTCCGGTGGGCGGTGGTTTTGCGGGTTTTGCCTACTTAACCATTGATTCATATTTAATTAATATTTTCCAGATCGTGAATTTGAGATGCAAAATTAATAGCTAAATAATTTATTCAATCTCTCTGTGGAAGAGATGATCTACTCAAAATAAACAGACATAAACTGAGATGTAATCGGATCAATTCTACAAATGCTCGTCTCTCCTCACTGCCAGGGGTGATTTTTATCCTTGAGATCTAATATGAAAAATTAAAAAAATAAAAAATAAAAAAAATTCAACTTCAGTCATTTATTTGTTCACATTTAAGTTTGATCACTTAAGCAAATTAATTCAACTTAATTCACATAAGTATATACGTAGTAATTTCTAAAATTAGTTAAGTGATCGTTACTATTGAATCAAATGCATGTGTAGTCGAAATCATTTGTTCACTTTAAATTTGATCACTTAAGCAAATTAATTCAACTTAGTTCACATAAGTATATACGTAGTAATTTCTAAAATTTTATAGTTAAGTGATCGTTACTATTGAATCAAATGCATGTGTAGTCGAAAGATCTTCATCACTTATTGGAGTATTTTTTTAAAGTATAAATAAGAGTGTTTGGTTTCATTTTGCAATGAGTTGAAAATAAACACTCTTAAAATATATAAATGATATGCACATATATTTTTGAAAATTATTTCAAATATTAATTTAAAGTTGTGCTAAAAATAATAAATATAAATATAAATTTACCACATGATAGTCATTGTGACGAACAGGGTCTCAAAGGTCGTGCACGACGGCTTCGCGGGATAACCACAGGCTCATGTACCATAACAAAAAAAATATAACCATGCAGGATTGGAGAACCTAACCTCATCACTCTAACATCTTTAACCTCTTCATCCCCAACGATTTTGTGATCAGTCTCAGCGCCCTAAATTCAATAGATTAGAGTTAACATTCATGAGAATCTAAAAAAAAATAAATTAATTTCTTCCCTAAATTCTAGAATTTTCCAGATATGACTATCACAAATTACAAATAAAAATACATGAAGCGAAAGAATCTATCCATATCTACAACTTATGTAAAAAGAGTCTTATTTTACAAAATACATTTTGCCTATTATGTCCTCATTAGATGTTTAATTTAAAAGTGTAATAATGTAATATTCTATATTATATTTATTATATAAAAAGAGCCTCAATCTTTACAAAATATGCTTTGCCTATTATGTCATTAGATTTTTAATTTAAGAGTAATAATGTAATATTAAAATTTTATATTTCTAGAATATATATTATTAGAAAATTTATTTTATTTATCAATTTGGTTAAATGTAATATATTAATTTTACCCAAAAAATATAACAGATCGTGTGAATGCATGAATTACACTCAATATATAATTGGCCTATTTACGTAGTTGTTAGAAGGTGAAACACATTTATTCCGCTGTGCAAAATCAAAATGTTTCAAAGTTTATTTCACCGAAAGAGAAACGTGCTCATAGTCCAGCTAGAGGGAGTTGTCATACAGCTGGAAGATTTGCTTGGAGATTCCTAACGAGTTTTGAAGATCAAGATCATATCCTTGAATATATGGGACAAAAGATCATATATACCTTATGGGGATATTCATGTGCAGCAAGGAATCGAACAAGGGAAGATTCCTTATTCAACAATCTCAGCATTTCCTTGTTAAAATAGGACTCGAATTATAATCTCTATAAATACTGACTGAACTTGTTGTTCAGATTGTCGAGTGTTTTAGTGAATTTAAGCACATACGAACTTTGTGTGTACTTTAGTAAACTAGTGTAGTGCCCGTCAAAATTCGACGGGACTCACTTTATGTCACACATCTTAAGTGAAATATAAAAATAAAATATATTTATAAATTGAGTTTGTGTGTTTGTTACATTTGAGCAAGTTATAAACTCAAGGGGATTGCTGACTTGCAAATTTGGGTAGGCCTAGGTTGAGAGGTGTTATCTTCAAGTTCATTGTTGAAGAGAGTAGATGAGTGAGGAGTAAATAGCAATCGGTGAGAGCTATACTTATATCTCTGAATCTCTTGATAGTGGATTGTTTCCTCAGAAGAACTGTGTTACCAATCTGCGTATGTTGGTTATAATTATTTCTGATACTAATTTAACAGTTAGTCTCAAGTTAAACTGCGCACAAGTTGAATAATTTCAGATCGCATAATAGAACGTATCATTTAAGTATTTAAATATCAAATAATCCAGCTAACTAACTTCTAATAACTAACTTTTTTTTTAGATCGGAATAACTAACTTCTAATAACGAGCACTCACTAAAACAACTCGAAAAGGCTTAGTTTCGGATAGGTACTTGGTTTTGCCTACTTAACCATTGATTCATATTTAATTATATTCTCCAGAATCCAGATCATGAATTTGAGTTGCAAAATTAATAGCTAAATAATCAATCAATCTCTCTGTGGAAGAGTTGATCTACTCAAAATAAATTAACCGACAGAAACTGATATCTAATAGGATCAATTCTACAAATGCCGTCTCTCCTCAGTCCTCAGTGCCCATACAAATCTAAACAGTAATCCAAGGGTGATTTTTATCCTTGATTAACCGATACAAGATTAGTGCAGCAAATGCAACACCAAACAGTCGAGCTTAAAACCATACTATTGTCTTCGGCAACAAAATGTATCCTTAAACCAAGGCCATGAACTCATGAGCACACAAGCATAGTTTCCTCTTCCAATTCCAAATCTCAGATCCTCATTCTTTTTACGTCAGTTTCGGGGACACTAACGTCACTTCTATTGCCTCCAACAGTGGCGATCGAGGGTTCATGAGCCTGCACAAAATCAGTAGCTTTCATCTTTGCTGATGCGCAATTCCGTGCTTAGAAGTAGTGTGATCATTAACAGAAATGTAAGACTTTAGTCACTTACGTTCTCACTTGGGACGACTGCATATCTGTGAGTCGGAGACACCCAACTTTTTTCTGGCGATAGAAACCCAGATTCATGTAAGGATATATTCTGGTAATGACAAAAACTACTTTGAAAATGAAAAGCACATAGACATGATGAAGAACCTGATGAGATGTCAGCTTTTGAGGCCTCTATATGTTGTCCACTTGATCCATCCATACTTAATGCCTCTATGATCTTCGGAACATTTCTACAGTAGAATTCAAGAAAAATAGATTATACTCATTTCACGCAATGAACAATATGTACACTTATAGCTAGTGATTCAAAATTTGATAGTAAAATGTTACCTGTCAACAGAGTCGCCATGCCCAAGCTGACCGTTGGTACCCCTTCCCCATGAAAATACATTTTGTTTCTCTGTCGCGGCAAGTGTATGCCTCCATCCACATGATATATTTACTACTTTCTGTTATGCAAAAGCCAAGTCAAAAATCAAATCAAAAGGGAAAAAGGAGAACCAATAAAACTAGAGCCATTTCTTACCATTGTAAAGACAGATTGAAAGAAACTAGATAATATTTCCAATTAATGTAATTGAGATCAAGAAAGTACCTGATCTAGTGGAAATTTGACTTGCACAGGAGAGCAATGATCTACATTGTCACCGACGCCAACTTGTCCAAACTTCAAAGATACAAAATTGATATTTATATCAGTTCTAAAGACCATAAGGGACATGGCACATAAATCACTTCTACTGATATAATAACTCTTTAGATAAGGTGTAAATTGAGAAGCAAAAGGCTTCATGATCGCAACAAATTATATTTTGGCAACATTAAGAAGGAACTATGCGATGGACCTTATTCCAGCCCCAGCCATACAGTTTTCCATCAGTCGTCACTGCCATTGTATGTCTCCAACCACCTGAAATCTGGACAAATTGAAATTGAAATGACATTCTTTTAATGTAAACAATCAATAGAACACAATCCTAGTAGAAGTACTCAGTTGGTAAGGAGTTCAGTTTTTAATGTTGGAAAAATTAAAAGATTTTAGGTGGGTCCAAGTTTTCTAGTCATTTCTTCTGCATCAAAGAAGCATAGAGCTCTATGTATGAGAAGCTATATTTACTTGAGATATATGATTATCACGCAAAGCTTCCAGCTTATGAGGGATTAGGTGGTCCTCAAAATCCCCATGTCCAAGCTGCCCATATTTGCTCCATCCGTATGTGAACAAACTCCCTGAAGAAGAAATAGATATTGTATGACGCCATCCACAAGCCACCAGGACCATTTTTTCTCCCTGCGACACGGATATCAAGAGTTCAAGGATCGAAAATAAAAGGTTAACTTTTAATAATGATTTAGGGAATTTCAAGTAAAATGATGCACAAACGAACCCCTATTCCCCCATCCCCACCCTTTCTCACTCTCTTTCCCCTACACTCGGATGAATGACAGAGAATAAATGTGAAGAAAAGTTCATATCAATGGATTTACTCCAATAAGGTCCAGCCAAGCACGGCTATACTTCACAAACCATATAGTTCATTCATATTCACAAAAATAGCACACTCCAAACCAAGTTCTTTGTTGCTTCAATTTAAAGTTGCCATAATTCTCAACAAAAAGAAAGCTTAATACAGCGTATGTACTCAGTTTGTAATAAGACAAAATATGAAGACTACTTGTGACACATAAACTTCAATAGAAATTTTTTGAGACCACTTAGTTACTCTTCTCCTGAAGTTTATTCTATTGTGCATCTTTACACAAAAATGATTAATAAATATGATTTCTTAAGGCGGGACTTTATAGATAACATACCCCAGGTTCATGAGAACTCCGGCTTACCTCAACAGTTGAAACTTTTGCTGGAACCAGACGGTCGTCTCTGTCGCCTAAACCCAAGTTACCATATCTGCCCCAACCCCAACCATATAGCTCACCGTCTTCTGTTACAGCAGCTGTATGTTCAGCACCAGCAGCAACCATTTTAACTGATATCCCCTACAAACAATGTAAAAGTTTCATAGGCATCACTACATGAATTGTCAGTCAAAGATATTTCTGTGGCATTAGTTACCTCATGCAATTGTTTTTATGGGCTTGTAATTGCACAATGTGTTGCAGTACAAAACTCCATATGCCCTTTCGTTAGAGTACAAAAATTACAGGAAAAAGTATTGCAAAATAGAATAAACTACAGAATCTAATGGAGATTACATAGATCAGTTGAAGGACTACGCCTATGCTACGTTATTTATGTATTTATATCAAACATGCATAGTGCATTATCCTTATCAAGCAGAAAGAAAGAAAGAAAGAGATGTTATGCATATTGATACCTTGAAAGCTTCAATCTTTCGGGGTACAAGAGAATCCTCTGTGGTACCAAGTCCTAGTTGACCATTTTGATTGCGTCCCCAACTTCAGTCGAACAAAGGTAAGATCAGATTGTAAAATTTTCAAATAAGTGATTTCCATAATAGAAAATTATACAGTACATAATCAAGAAATATAGAACAAATGGGTCTAAATGGGGCGATAAAGATGTCGATATCTATTCGTGGCTATTATTTTACTATGAATGGGTGAGCTCTTAAAGATACATGTGTAGCTGAGAAAAAAAATCTCATGTGGTGGCATTTTTTTTATTTTTTTTTCCCCCGTAATAGTAGAACTTAGAGAACATACCAGATAATTCACGGAGAAAAAGCTTAGGGAAGCATCATTTGGTTGACAAAGTTGGATAAATCGTCCATAACAAATATCAACAGACAAGGGATTGCATTCCACAAAACCTCAAATCATTTCAGTAGGAGAATAAAGAACCAAGCATAAACATTCAGTAGTTATACTAGATGCATCTTTCAAGTCATTTCAGGTTACTTGCTAAGCTACGGACCATACACAATTTAATAACCATCACTTTGAATAAGTAATACATGGGTTGAATAAGTAAAACGTGATTAAGCTTTCACAGGCATCTATATTGAGGAGCTGCATATTCTCCACGTCTTACAGCTAATATTGGCTTTCATCTTTACTAAAAGTAACATCATAAATCTCTAGACTTTCTGCAATTCATAATGTTTAGGGCAGATAAATTTTGATAACTTACCTAGTTGGAATCCACTGATCCTGAATAGTTGTTTTCAGGAAACTAGACACAGGAACAGAAAACTTCCAAAAGGAAAAAGATAAACACGACCAACCTTTGGACTTCGCCTTCCATGGTCACTGCCAAACAATGGCTGTCTCCACAAGCAATTTGCTTAACCTGCAGTCTTTGTAAAGCTTTGATTGGTTGAGGAGAAAACAAGTCACTGGAATTTCCATGGCCTAACCTCCCAAAGTCTCCCCTTCAAAATGATTGAATAAAGAGCAAACGTAAGAACTCGATTTGTATATTAATCTATCAAACCCAATCAATTACTAAAGAAAGACATGCCTATTAACAGAAGCTGCATGTTAAAAGGATAATGAATCAAAAGCTAGCAGATATACATAGAAACACAAAGGGGAAGCATATATTAGTCCATGAACAAACTGGCGAGATGATTGAACAGGGGTAGCAACCTGTGGCTGGAACTGAAGCATGGAAACTTGCAAAAACACTGAGGAAAATGTCGATGAGAATAGCACAAGTATTTCTCTGCTTGAGGCATAAACAGAAGCATTTTTGGAACAAAAATATAATTTATGTATAAATAATATGATATTCACCATCCCCAGCTGTATACTAGCCATGCAGATACTCACCATCCCCAGCTGTATACTTGAAGTTGTGATTCGGAATATGCAGTGGTATGATCAGCTCCACAAGTAACAGAAACTATTTCTTGATCATCCAATGCACTTAATTGTGTCGGAGAAAACCGATCTTCAGCATCTCCATGGCCCAATTGTCCGTCTTCACCCCTTCCCCATGAGCAAACAACATTCCCAGCTACATAATATGTTTCATATTCAACATCATCCTCTTTTTGCTACTTAAGATAAAGATCTCAAGAAGATGCAACCGAACAAAATATGCATGAACAATGCTCTGTCTATTCTGATTTGAGCATTTTCATTGGATAAAAGTCTCTTCCATTCACACAAGAATTTTCCCATAAGATCCAGTTTATACGTCATGAAATGCAAATGCTCATAACCAGCTATAGTTAACAGTAACTTCTGAAGTATTAGGAAAGTTAGGGTGGTTTACTGAAAACATTACATTCATGTACGTGAAAGATGCATTGCATACAGTATAAAAGGATTTTATTAAGAACTACCTAACTTAATAGTAACAAATTAAAATAAGATTTAAACAATTATATAAGAATATTTATGTCGTGCCTTAATTTCTTTATGGATTTATGCGTTCTTGTAGTATTATTCCAACAACGTTATTATAGGAATTTTATGACATTATTCTGTCAGGTTTAATTTCTAACAAAAAGCTCAACAAAAGCCCAATGCAATAATAAGGTAATTTGGCAAATAATTGAATGGAAAGCATTATTGTTATGCAAGTCAAATCAAACTAAGAATATATATATAAAAGCCAAAAAATTAATTAACAGATTACTGTTTCCATTTTCTTCATTTTTTCTTGATAGGACAAATTATAAACAGGTCACAGGCGACAAATAGTTGTATAGTCAAGCAAGAGTTAAATAATCATTTTGACCATTCTAATAATAATAATTAAAAAAATGTTTAAAACGGCTAAAAGTAATTAACGTGGAGCATTCTAGTCCATGCATAATTTCCTAAACCAAATTTCACCTTCCGTTTTCACACAAGTGTAAATTTTTAGAAAACCTACAGTTAATTCCGGCATCAAAAAGCCCCAAAATTCATCGCGATTCAAACGCATTGACAACCGCATCCGCATATTCAAAACGCAGAAACACATACTCACACTATGGATACAATCCGCGTAAAGCAATTCTCAAAAACTTACAGAGCAGAGCAATAGAGTGGCTGGCGCCGGCGGAGATGATGAGCACTCTGCGGATCGGACCGGTAACTGCTTCGCTCCCACTACTATTGCTGCTCAGAATTTGCCCCTCGTCGGCCATCTCTCTCTCTCTCTCTCTCGCTACTTTATTGTTGAGTAAATTATTTGGGTGGAGTTGAAAAATTGAAGAGTGAAAATATAGGAAAGTTATTTTGGAAGTATCTAGTTATGAAGGTGGATTAACCATTTACGGAGAGGGTACAGCGTATTTATAGTGATAGTGATGGGGAGCATGTGCTTCTGCTGGCTAACCACTGCGGATTTTCATGCTCGTATTTATAACTATTCACTGAGCCTCGTCTTCAATGAAAAGTTAACTTTGATATAGACTTGTTACTGTCCTAATAAAGTTTGTACTGACTTATACATTCATTACTCACTAGTCACTGCCCCCGCTCCGTCATTTACTAAACTAAAAATTTTGGCATATAATTTAATGTGTTTTGATAATAAATTAATAAATTAAAATGTTAAATTGATAAAGTGGGATAATTATAGGCTCATTGAATACTTTTAATTGTGTTAAAGCCTTAAAAAGTAAAGTGATAAAATATTAAAAGAATTATGGGGCATATGTCCCAAAATGAAAAAGTTCAGTAAAACGTGAACGCCTCAATAGAGTAATAGTTTTAGTAAATAGTTGACGGAGGGAGTATTTGGGTTTCAATTTTCAAATACAGAGAATATGTATTTGAAAATTAATGTACGATAGTTTTTTTAAGAACTCCCTCCGTCCACGATTTTTCGCGGACCGAGTCTTGCGACATAGTGGTTTGTAAATTTGACATAAAGTAAATAATACTCTCACGGTCTCATTTATATAGGGATATTTTTATGGTACGAAAATTAATAAGGGAGTAATTAGTGGATTAAAGTTGTGAATAATTATATATATATATATATATATATATATATACCAAAAGGGGGTATGGCGTGTTTTTGGGGGGATACACGTTAATCCACATAAAGAAAAAAGAAGAAGATCTTACGACAAGAGAGCTTCCACAACTAGGGCAGCAATCCAGGTTGATCAGAGAGAGAAGTATGCACAACGGTTTTTTTTTTTTGTGGATATATTATATGAATTAGGAATGATTAACTATTAGCTAGAAACTAAAAAGGAGAGGAATTAGAAACACATTCTCTTCATTGATGTGTGTGTGTGTATGTGTGTGGTTGTGTGTTTTTACAATAAGAGTTAATCTCTTTATATAGGAAAACACAAAGAAACTATTTCAAACTATTTCTAATTGACTAACTATTTCTAGTTGACACTAATTTACAATTGGCCGACAAAGACAAAAATTAAAGGCTAGTCTGAAAAATAAAAGGCTAACAATGAAGACTTAGCTATAACAATTGAATTAGATTTCTTTAAACAATCTCAAAACCACAGAATAAATCAAATAGAAAATGAAACAATGTCTTATTTAGGAAATTTTTTAGGTCACAAATTAGAAAAGGGACCAAATATTACAAATAGCATAAACTACCCTATAATTCAGAAACTTGAAAAAATAGGATTAATAGGCGAAGATATCACTAAAACAAAAATAAATTATCTAATAAAACAAAAAATCAAGAATCCTGATATAAGAATTATTACAGCAAATATAGAATAATCTCCTCTTGATAGAGAAGAATTCAAAAAACAAATTCCAAAAATATTAGAACAAAAATTAATTAGAAGTTCAGAAAGTCCACCAAGAACATCAGCCTTTATAGTTAGAAATCATTCAGAAATTAAAAGAGGAAAAGCACGAATAGTTTATAATTATAAAAGATTAAATGATAACACAATTAATGATGGTTACAATATTCCAAATAAAGAAAATTAATTAGTTTAATCCAAAATAAAAAGTTTTTTAGTAAGTTTGACCTCAAATCAGGATATAACAATTACAATTAGAAGAATGGTTTAAACCATGTATAACTTTTACCTGTCTAGAAGGACATTTTGAATGGAATGTTTTAAGCTTTGGATGCTCCATCAGTTTTCCAAAGATTTATGGACTCTATCTTTCTAAAATATGAGTTCTGCTTAGTTTATATAGATGATATTCTTGTAGCAAGTAATAACATTAAAGACCATGAATACCATTTAGAAATTATTTTTAAAGAGATAGAAAAACAAGGTATTGTACTCCGTAATAAGTAAAAGAAAAATGGAACTATTTAAAAGAAAAATACCCTTCTTAGGATTAGAAATTGAAGATGGAAAAATTGAATTGCAACCACACATTGCAGAAGAATTATTAAATTTTCCAGATAAACTATAAGGTTTAAAGCAAACCAAGCATTTTTAGGATTGCTAAATTATGCTAGAAAATTTATACCAAATCTTAGTAAGCTTGCAGGACCATTATACAGCAAAATTACTAAAAACGGTCAAATAAATTTTAATAAAGAAGACATTAATTTAGTTAAAAAAATAAAAGAAGCAGTAAAAATAATTAAACCACTAGAATTACCTCTAGTAATAGATTATATTATTATAGAATGTGATGGATCCAAAGAAGGATGAGGAGTTGTTATGTTGTGTAAGAAAAATAAATACTGCCCGGAAAATGAAGAAAAAATTGCTGCTTATAGCAGTAGAAATTTTGGAAAAATTGGAAGTTATTGGCCTTCCTTAGATTTTGAAATACAATCATTAATAAATTCATTAGAAAAATTCAAGATTTATTTAAATAATGAATTTACAATAAGGATAGACTGTGAACCAATTGTAAAATTTCTAAAAAATGATAATAGTAGAAAAATAAATAGGACAAGATGGGTAAATTTAAAAACTTGATTCAAGGAAAAGGATACACAATAAATTTTGAACACATCAAGGGAAAAGATAATAATCTTGCTGATTTACTTTCTCGTAACATTTTTAAGTATTTGAATCCAGGTCATGAATAATAAGAAAGTCATCAGACCAAAAGGAAAGGGCAAAGTCCCTACAGAAAAAAAAATTCTACAGATATTTCCCCGATAATGACGTCAAGTTCAGAAAGTAGCCCGGAATTTATAAAATTGAGACATACTTTGACTACGTCTCCCGGTTCTTAATTTACACAGATCAGAAGTGGTTCTCAAAGTACTCCCAGTTCTAAATTTATACAGATGAGAAATTTTTCTCAAAACTTCTCCTATTTCCAAAAATTCAAAAAAGGGAGAAAATATTTTGCAAACAAATTTCTAATTTGAGTCTATTATGCTTTCTGCATTTACAAATCAAAATAAAATGTTCAAACCATACACTGGAATTGAGGTTAACCCTCAGCAACAGTGTTTGCTTGACGATCTGTGGCATATTCAAACCCTTCCAAATGCCACCGCTTTCAAGGTTGCCCTTAGTTTTTACTTTTCAGATTTAAAGGCATAAAAGAATATTATCCCAAAAAGAAAATTTACTTATTATGTAATTTATAGGGGTACAAAAGTAGGCATTTTTCATAATTATGATACAGTGAGAAAAAATTTATTTGCCCAAACCCTATTTTTAAAGGATATTATACCTTTAAAGAAGCATTAGATAGTGCTAGAGAAGTTTTAGGGATAAATTTTTTCATTGAACCAGAAGAGTTAAACGTTTTTCACAAATTGTAGAAGAAAACCCGAGTGGGGTCATTTCAGCTCAAGCAGAGCTGATACATAAGTTAGAGAAACAAATCTATGATTTACAAAACCAATTTTCTCTCTCTAATTCAAAAATTCAAGAGAATGTTGAGGCCCTAAGTTTTAAAGACCAGACAATTTTTACAATGGAAAAAAGAAATTTTGAATCTTAATGATTAGATTTTTTTCCCTGAACACTAAGATTAAAAATTTAAAAGATAAAGAAGATTTGTTCCCTCAGAGAAAATTTGAAAACTTCAAGGCAAGAATGCTTGATCTCCCTTATCAAGAAGTCTTAAAACCACTTTTTGATAGAATTTCTGAGTTAGATCAAGTAATTTTAACAAAAGCCTCAAAAGGAATGATAAAAGATTTGGAAAATCTTCAAAAAGAAATAATAAAAATTATATTTGAAGAAACTAGAGTCGAAGGAGTAAGGGTTATTCAAAAATCAAATTTTTTCTGTGATCCTCAAGAAGTTCCAAGAATCCCAGACGGAAGAATCCTAGGCCTTTTCAAACTCCAAATAGAGTTAAATTTAACCAACATGAGCTGTGAAAACATTTTAAAATTTTATCACAATGGCATAGTGGATTATTTTGAGTTTCGCCTCGAAGAAGAAGGCTCAAAAATTGAAGAAATTCTGGAGAAACTTGGAGAAAAATTCTTGCTTATTGGAGGAAACATGGCATCAAAGTCCCTCAAAGGCAAGGTCTTCTGTAAAATTCAATCATCTCTTCCACAAGTTATCAATGGTTCTTATGTGCCAGCTAGAAAAATGATATTTTTGGAAGAAAAAGATAGGTTAAGAAATCAAGATTCCACAATATTTGATTTCAAAGAAAAGATGTATAAGTACTATCAACAAAATATGAGTTTCGAAGTAAATTTTTGGACCCAGTATAAACGCTTTGGATAAGTACATTTCACCCAGATTTTTGGGACAACAAATTGGAAGATGCTTTTACCATTCAGTGGTGAAAGTGAAAAATTAGAAGACGACGAACACATCATCAATACTGAAGAAGTGTTTGGACACCAAGAAAGTAATACAGACTATGATGAAGAAATTCCAAAAACTCACAGGGATTTCTAAGAGATAATGACGAATGCAATGACGAAAAAAAAAAAAAAAATTATTGTTACTAGCATTTTTGTCAAAAAGTTTTTCTTTACTTTTTTGAATTTTTGGCCACGATTGTTACAGCTAAGTCTTCATTATTAGTCTTTTTATTTTTTAGACTAGCCTTTAATTTTTGTCTTTGTCGGCCAATTGTAAATTAGTGTCAACTAGAAATAGTTAGTCAATTAGAAATAGTTAGAAATAGTTTCTTTATGTTTTCCTATATAAAGACCTTAGCTATTGTAAAAACACACAACCACACACCTACACACACGCATCAATGAAGAGAATTAGTTTCTAATTCCTCTACTTCTTAGAATCTAGCTAATAGTTAATCTTTCCTAGTTCATACTCCTCTCTCTGATAAAAAAAAAACGTTGTGCATACTTCTCTCTCTGATCAACCTGGATTGCTGCCCTAGTTGTGGAAGCTCTCTTTTTTATTTTCAGTTTTTATTTATTTTATTTTATTTTAATTTGAATATATATATTTTCATATTCATAAATATATTTTCTAATTTTTATTTTTTAATTGGGCTGAAAATTTTCTACTTTTGGTAATGTCTCTATATGAATGAGATATATCAAAAAGGAAAATATCTCTATATAAGTTAGATGGAGAAAGTAGTAAAGTAAAATGGATATTTTAATAGATTTTAGTTGATTAATTGATTTTTGAGTTTTAAATGATTTTGAGCTTGGTGGATCTGGATTTTGCTTGACTTTTGAATGTTAAAATGATTTACACATATAAGATTCACTACTAAAAATTGGAATGCTCACGTTTTTTTTTTTGTAGAAAGTCGAAAATGACAAAATGTTTACTTTTTTCATGGACGAAAGCAATATTAATTAATGACTTTTCAATAGAAATATAATAGGGTTTATTTAGAGGTGTTTGTCTAGTTCCCTCTCCAATAAAAGAAAGACTACACTATTTTGTGGACTGATAAAAATAACAAAAAGACCATACTTTTCATAGACGAATTAGTGTTTTTTTTTTTTTTTTTTTTTTTTTTTTTTTTTTTTTTGAGTTAACGGCAATTCGCAATGGAATGCAAAAAGAATACCTTGCATGTCAAAATTGTTACGAAAATGGATAATAGAATAGAACACGGAAAAAAAACTTATTTTGAATACATGCATACATATATATATCGAAAATTGATATAAAATAGAACACGGAAAAAAACTTATTTTGAATACTTACACATATATAAAAATTCACTAGTATTTAAGGTTGCTACCCTGCTACCCCTAATAAAGATTTAGCCATGTTTGGTTTACCTTTTCTTTTTAATAATAAATGAAACAATTAATTGATTTCATCAATTGTTGTTTGATTTGAGATTGAGTAATATGTTATCAATGAGATTTACCTGGGGTAATCCAATTTACCAAATTGTTACCCCTCAAGAAGGATGAGAAATAAGGAGAAAATGTTACTTTGCAATTGAACCAAATATTTAATGAAAGTAACCATTATTAATACAATTTTTTTACTTAACTTTTTTTTTAAACACCCCGTGAGGGTGAGGGGTTAGGCAGACCTCCAACCTGTATATAGCTCAAACAAAATCATACAGCGTCTGGTGGAGATGCGCCTAAGCTTCCAACCACAAACCACCTCCGTACCCGGGGCACGCGCCTGATGGAGGGATGCGGTGTCGATGCTCTTACTATGCCTTGCAAATGACTTTTCTTCTTTTTTTTTTTCTTTTTTTTTTACGCACATATCGACCTAAGGCACCTAACCAATATTTTAAAAACCGAACCGGATATCGAACCGGCGAGACCTTCAGTTCCCGGTTTTTATGGTTCAACCGTGGTCCCGGACAAAACAGCGAATCGGAACCATGTCCACGGTTCAACCGGTTCAACCGTTCGATTCGGTCCGGTTTTTAAAACATTGCACCTAACCCCACAGTTAGTTTTTATTTTTTATTTTTTATTTTATACATACTTTCAATCATGTACGGTACATCACTAAATCAAATTTATAAAAAATGTAAACTCTAAAGTTTGAATTTGAAATTTAGAAAACACGCGTTATTAGTCAATTTGGAAATCCTATTGAAGTTTGAGTTGTACTAGTCACTTCAACAACTTTTATTTTGATCATCATGAAAGATTCTACCCATTCAAGTAATACAAGTAGTGACGTAAAAATATACATAAAAGAAATGCTCGTCCTAGTTTAATAGGCTTAAAATAGTTTGAAAAAGGAAAGCAAAGGAGGTGGCACCGGCACAACGAGCTCGAAGTTGGCTCGAAGGTGTACATAAAACGAGATTGGGAGGGTGGTGTTGCTCGGTTGTTCAAAGATTATCTCGTGGAGTAGTCTACGTGGGGAGATAATATTTGATCGAACTATTTAATAAATAAATCAATTAAAAACTAATAATATTTATTACTAGTATATGTAGATAAATATAAAAAAAATTCATAATGGTATATGTTCATAAAAATTGAAGAAGCACACTTTAAAATCCATAACAAAAAAATACATATTCATATTATATATATTAATACTTAAAAAAAAATATCTATCATTTTACATATAAACATAATAT
The DNA here is from genome assembly GCA_001642375.2 of Mentha longifolia. Lineage (NCBI taxonomy): Eukaryota > Viridiplantae > Streptophyta > Magnoliopsida > Lamiales > Lamiaceae > Mentha > Mentha longifolia. The sequence goes on along the minus strand of CM038115.1, from coordinate 18,131,517 downwards.
AGTTGAGTATAATTTCAAAAACGATTAAAAATGGATAAATGTATATTTTACGCCATTAATTACATAAATTAATGAAGTTGTGTAGTACTCACTCCGTCCACCTAAATTGTCCATATTGAGGAATATATGTAAGGTATAAAATAATAAAGGTAAATTATTTAGATGAGACGGATGGAATAGTAAAATGTGTAGTATTTAATAATGGAGGTGATGAGTTCAATCTCAACCTCAACGTTAAAAATTTTATATTTCCAATAGACATAACTACTTTTAGATTTTTGATTAGTCTTATTGTGTCATATTTTAACTTCTTTTTTTGTTGGATGATTGTAATATTTTTATGATATTATGAATTAGTACTTTTAATTGATGTAGAAACATAGGCAACTACTATAATATTTTAATTAATTTTTTTGTTCATTTTTGTAATTTATTTTTGGGTGAAAATTACAGATTCAGGTCCAGATTCGAGATCTGATTGATGTAGACTTGGATTTTATTTTTTGAACACAACGGATCTAGGTCGGATCGGGACCTCGAGCTGAAACTCCAGATCTAGATCTGGACATAACAAGATCCGATCCAGATTCTGCCCATTGCCATCCTAAGAACGGTCTAGTCATAAAATAATCTGTTAAGATCCGATCCATTGCGTGTCATCCTAACAATGGTCTGGTCATAAAATAAAAACCGAAGGTTTGATCGAACCGGTTTTGAACCCCCAAAATCGGTTAGAATTGGCCGGTTCTGTGAATACTGAATAGGAATCAGTTTTGATTCACATAGTTTCACTGAAATTCGAATTCGCATAGGAAAGGTTTCAAACCTAAGACCTCAATGTTGAGAGTCCAAACTTTAATCAACTATACTACTTAACTAATTAGTAATTACGAAGCTCTAACTATTTTCCACACAGATGAAATTGGAGAGAAACAAGAAAACTTGATTAATTGATGCCTTCTTAATTTACATTCACAAGGCTTCCGGAACTTAAGATACACATACACGTCCACAAAACAAAACGAAAAAAAAAACATACACAACAATCAACATCAACCACCAATCATGCATGCGATGTACAAAACAGCTCAAATTTTGAGCATCAACACTTATACATATATATATCTCAATAGCTAGTCTTGAACGGCCTATAAACCTTGAGATCAAGCACAACCCCGGCCACGGACCCAGCTGCAGCAGCGACGGAGATGACGAGGCACGCGAAGCTCAGCATCTGAAGGCAAACCCATCTCGTGCTCCACCTCTTTATCTTCTTCTGCGCTATGTACATCTCCACCGGGAAGTACACGGTGAGCGGCCAAAACCCGAAAGCTCCGAGGATCCCTACGACGTCGTTGAAGAAGGGCAGCAGCATGGAGATCAAGGTGGTGAGGAGGACGAAGATCGTCCTCCACACCAACCGGAACATGTTGAGGCTGTAGGTTTGCTGCGTGCATGGGATTGTCACTCTCATGTCTCTGTTGATGAATCCGCTGTCTGGGAATTTGGCAGCTGCGGTTTTCTCGACGAAGGCGAAGAGGGGCTGGCAGTAGACTTGGTAAGCTCCCACTAAATGGATAACAATGGCCGCGTTGGCTATGTCGAGAAGCCAGTAGGGGTTGTAGAAGCCGAAGCCGGTGAGGAGATTCCCCGGTGCTAAGTCGCCGAACGCTGCGTATCCCATGCATCCGCACAGCATGTAGAAGAGGGTCGTTACCGAAGTGCTGATTAGACTCGCTTTCTTCATCGTTTTCGCCTCTGATGGCGGGGATTTCACTGTGTCCTGTTTTGTTTTCGTCTCTCGTTTATAAATTCCAGCTTCAATGAATAATATTATTTTTATGTGCGAATTACCTGAATCTCTATGAGGATGATGGAGAAGGAGTAGGCGAAAGCTATGTCGCCGAGGGCTTGGAAACTCCTCCATATTTTCTGTGTTTGAGTTACTGTTCCGATGCTGATTCCGGTGAGGCTGCCCTTGATGACTCCATTTGCTGTTGAAAAACAAAATATCTATGTTTATAGCAATATTATAAATATGATTCATGTTTGAATATTGAAGTTTACAAATGTATGTATGTATGGACCTGCTGTTTGAGCAATGCCGAGGGCTAAGCCAATAGAGGAGTAAGTGAAGGACATGACGGCGGCGACGATTGAGAGCCACCATATCTGATCAAAGTCTGGAATCTGAGAAAACAAAATCTGTGTAACACCAAATGCTATCATGTATGGATTGCTTGACATGTGGCATGGATCCTTCCCTTCACTCTTGTGGAAACAGTTTGATCTTTTTATAGCCCTGCAATTGCATGCATGTCCAGTTTCATCATCATCATCATCATCACCATCATCAGTGGCAGACTTACGTGGGGGCGAGCATAGGCTGATACCCCATGGTAGTCGATGAAATCTCTATGCATATATTAGTGCATGTTTCGTGGAAATTTTATGTTCATATCATGTCAAAATTTTATTTTATTTTATAAATTAGCCCCTCGGTGATTTAATCCTGAGTCAGCCCTTGATCATCATCATATATATATATATATATATATCCCTAGAGAGAGAGGGAGAGAGAGAGAAACTTACATCATGCTTATGGAAGAGGCAATTGTGTACCCAACGGCTACTCCGAAGATATTCAGGTACTGGATAATCCCACATAATTTCACCTTGGATCCACCTATATATCACAGATAAAGATGCACTGCACTACATAAACAAAAAGCACTTGTTTCTTGATGTTCTATCTCATTAATTGAAAAAATATATATATAATGATACCAAGATTGGATCGAACAGCATCCATGTAAGTGTAGTTTCTCTTTCCAAACAAAGGATCCCCAGAGCGGTAGCAGTCGGCGAGGAGAGTGGAAGTGTAGTAAATGACGAAGGAGAAGAGGAACATCACTGTGGGCCCCGCTACCCATCCCAACTGTGCTATGGCCCACGCTAGCGATAGAACTCCCGACCCTATCACCGCCGTTATGATGTGTGCACTCGCTGTCCAAACATTCCCTATACACAATTTACACAAAAATACCTCAACACTTATGCATATAAATATACATGCATAGATTACTCAGTTCAAGATATCAGAGGGAGTAATATACCAGTTCTCTGGGGTCTTCCGTCGTCATCAACGTCTTTGGAGCTACAATGCTGTGCCATGTTCACTGAGACGTCGAAGACTTGGCCGTTGTGGTGGTGGTGGTGGTGGTGGTGGTGGTGGTTGTTGGTGGCAGTGCCCTCACCCATCCTAAAGTTTACCACAAAAAAAAAGAAGTAATCTATGGATATTTGAATGTTATTTGCCTTGCTTCACTAATGAAATGATATTATACTCAATGTTTCAAAGAGAAATGAAGCTTCTATATATGGAGAAAGTGAAGGAGGGCCAAGGAATTTATAACCATTTCCTCAAAGCTATAAATTTTGATAAAGACATGTGAGGTTAGGTCTAAATATCAGACCAACTGCCAATTTTGTAAATCCTTTTTCAAATACCCAATGAAGGCAATCAAGAAACATTCACTATGTCAACGCATGCATGTATATAATCTGAAAAAAGAAAAAAAGAAAAAAAAAATGACAAAATGTCGTACCTTGATTATTTTTTGGTAAGTCCTCTAGCTTCCTCAAACAGAGGAACAAAAACTATATACAAAGAGGAATTATTTGACAAAATGTGAGGGGTGAAATGGGAAAGCAACTGCTGCACACTCTTTGTGCTGTGCTTCTCCACCTTATATATAGAGAAAAAATTTAGTTCATCAACTTTTAAATAAAGGTCGGTATAAATTCTTGTGCCTAATATAACATCACTAACGAATTATATATTTACAAAAAGGGTTGCTTTGTTACATCATTCCAACGTGTAGGCTTCCTTGCCATCAGTGTAGCAATGGAATTGATGCTCCCTGTTTCGGTTTCTTGATTATTCATGTACTTTTATTAATATTATTATTGTTAATCTATTAAAGTGTAATCTTTGGCATTTCTGGGAAGAATGAGTTAGTTCAGTCAACAGAGAGAATAAATTAATAGAAAGATAATTAGCATTATTGACCATACTTGATTTCCACTTATGTGGCGTTATGCTGTCCATTATTTATTTAGATTCCTTTTTTAAAAAAAGATTTATTTATTTAGACTCTAACAAGTATCGAGAACAACGATTGTTATTGGTTAATAATTTTAGGTTAATAATTTTAAGACCCAAGGATGAACAAAATTCCATCGGCGTTGCAATGCGAAACGCCGACGGATCGCATCCGGCGACAAAACAGGCGTCGATTTTCGATCCGCAATCAATCCATCGGGATGTTTCTATTCTTTTTTACGTCGGCATTCTGCTAACGATGACACTACAACAAAAATATCTAATAGTGACACAATTTTAATGACATTATGAGTGGGTGTCACAAAATTTGCTACACCAGAAATGTAGCAAAATTTAGTTACATCCATACATGCATCTAGAAATTTAGTATAGCAAAATTTAGTGACACATAAAAATGTAAGTAAATTAGTTACATCTAGAAATTTAGCAAATTTTGTGACATCTATACATGTCACTAAATTTTGCTACACCTTAAAGTGTCACAAAATATTTTTATTACACACGTAGGTGTCACAATCTCTCTATGACACAAACACCTATATAAATAAGAATTGTCCCACATCGAAAAAATATAAGAAAAAAACATGCATTATATGAGAAGGATCATGAAACAATGACAAAAACTAATTCCTCCAAGTGAAAATTGGAGTACACAATTGAAAATTAAAGAAAAAAACACACACAGCTACACGCATACATACATACATATACATATTATAATCTATGTAGTATATATGTATACACACGCACACACACACATGGAATATCTATATACATATATATATATATATAATTTTATTATTAATAAAAAAATTTTAAGCAATAATTATAAATAAATTGTTAAAAAAATAGCTACACTTTCACATGTCACAAATATAACTACACTTTTATATGTCACAAAGTTAGTTACACCTTCAAATGTCACTAAATTTAGTGACATGTTTTGTTTTTGTGACACGCATATTAGTCGTTCAACCATAAAGTGTCACAATTTTTTTTAGTGAAATGTATAAGTGTCACAATTCGTTTAAAATTATGTCACTATTTGAGCATTTTGTTGTAGTGTGAACAGTTTTCTTATAGTGCTTCATGTATAGTAATAAATATTCTTGAAATCATGATAATTTGACTATTTTATCTCTTACTTTACCGACTCATACCAAGCAATATATATATAGCAAATAAACAATCCATTTGCATTAAGAAATAACTGAAATCTTCCATTTTACTTAGCGAGTATAATTGTAAACTAGTTGAAAAGCCAAGAGCACCTTCAACAACATGGATTATCAGCACGCAAACAAGAGGGGATATGCCAAACTATGCATCCTTGATCCTTGTCTCATATTAATTTCATCGTGTCAATAATTTTATCATAATATATATATATATATATATATATATATATATATATATATATATATATACTGATCACTTATTAATATATATTATCGAAAACTGAAGTTCTAAAAATTATAAACCCAATTTATAATTTTTTATAAATAATTATAGACCCTAACAGTTAATGCTCTCTAATTAACAATTGCAAAATTAGAATAAAAACGCATGAAATGAAATTGTAGATTTTTTTAGGGGTAATCTTGAAAAAAAAATAATAATAAAAAAATAGAAGTATGAAAGAGAAATTGTGTATGGACATGTAGTTATATTTTGTAGGCCATAGCATGTTGAGTAACTTAGAAAAATCTTATGGATGTTTATTGATTAATTATATGTACTGGATTTTAGAATTTTTATTTTTAAGCATGAGACTAATTTGTAAAACGATCTGAATATAGTAATTGAGATTAAATTTATAGGATAAATGGAACACATACACACACACATATATATATATATATATATATAGGGATGAGTTATGGTGAAAACTAATTATTACGTGAAACCTGCAACCCATTATAAAATATTGCATTTTATGCACAAAAGTGTTGCATTTTTATCATAAAATGTTGCATTCTCATGATGATGCATTATATGCATAAAAATAATATAAAATAATATATTTTATTATGCAAATTCTTATGATGATGCATTATATGTATAAAAATAATTTAAAATAATATATTTTATTATGCAACATTTTATGATAGATTGCAGGTTTCACGTAATAATTAGTTTTCATATGATCTACTACCTCTATATATATATATATATATATATATATATATATATATATATATTAATATATTAATTTTCATGATTGCCTCTTAGCTAGGTCGTCCTCTAGGAAGGGTAGAGGGGGAGATGGTAGCTCACATATACTACCTCCATCCCACCTAATTATTCTATTTCACTTTTTGATTTTTTTCGGCACGCGTTTTAAAATATAATTTTGAAATATTTTTTCTTTTACGATATACTATCATAAAAGAAAAAACTAAGTTTCGGTGAAAACACGTGCTGAAAAAAGTCAAAAAAGTGAAATGGGATAATTAAGTGGGATTGAGGTAGTATATAATTAATAAGGTGGTGAACTGGTGATAACATTGTTGTACATAGGCATAGAAAAAGGTCTGGTTTGATTCTGATGGGACATAACATAAGGGTTACATCGTGCATGATTTAAACAATTGTAGATCGATTGGTTGTGAGTTGGTCGTGAGATTAGAGGTTCACATGCATTCAATATGAATGTGTTCAAGTATTCCACATGAAATTTAGAATTAGGTCCAAAGATTTGGAGGTGAGTGCATGAATAAGAATTACTCACCTTCATTTCCTATCATCACCACTCAATTGAGTATAAAGTCAAAGAATCCCACTTTCAACGGTGCCTCTTTTAAGTTGGTCCATCTATATATATAGTTGCACTCAAGTACCTAATTTCTACTCATTGAGTTATACTACCTCCATCTCATTTAATTAGATACATTTATTATAGATCCAAAAACAAAGAGAGTGGAGAATATGTGACTGTAATTAATTCTGAGGAGAGAGAGTTAATTGTAGCTAAGTATTTTTTGTCATTTTAAGAAATTGGTCTAATTGTTGAGACGGACTAAAATGACAAATGTGTCTAATTAAATGAGATGGAAATAGTATATCATTAAATTAAATATCCGTGAAATTGTATATACTTTCTTTGTCTTTTCATCACTCCATTAGATTCCCTCCACCACGATAATAATAATAATAATAATAATAATAATAATAATAATAATAATAATAATAATAATAATAATAATAATAATAATAATAATAATGGGGTTTTTTAATTTGTCTCATCATGTGGAAAAATTAGTAGAATTTATATATTTTTAAAATGGCAAATACATAAAAAATATCCCAAATTATGAGAAAATAACCTACACTATTAATAGAGATAATATACCTTTTTACCCAATTTGATTTTGTAAAATCAATTTTAGGTTTGAAATATAATTTACACAAAAAATACTCAATTATTACTTTGGAGGACAAAAATGTCATTCCTTCTCCCTTAGGACTGGTAAAGTAGCAGCTCAGCCCGACCCGGCCCGACCCGCGCAGCCATGCCCGGCCCGGCCCGCTTGGTAAACAATACTAAAAGAATATAAATGTAGTGCGTAATACAGTTACAATTTGATATTATTCATTTATCACTGACCACTTACCGGTAAACAATACTAGAAGAACATAAACGTACTGCGTAATGCAGTTACAAATTGATATTATTCTTTTACCACTTATCGGGTAAACAATACTAAATGAACATAAATATATTGCGTAATTGCACATTTCGAAAGATTAAAATAAAAATAAAAAAATAATAAAAACTAAATTAAATTTTCGGGCCGGACCGGTGTGGGTCGGGCTGCTACTTTACCAACCCTAGGAGAGAGGGAAGGGGGAGAGAGTGACCATGTGCTCAAAAGTAAGAGCATTTTAGTCTCATATTCAAAAAATTGGGTAGTTTTTGTATTTTTTATATTATATACCTAAAATTGATTTTATAATGTCTAAATAGTTTTTTTTTTTTTTTTTTTTTTTTTTTTTTTTTTTTTTGCCTCCTATTAATATTAATATTACATTAAAATAACTCAAACTATTATTTTTTTTTTACTTTAATTTAACACCAATTAGTTTGTTATTAACAGAATTGTTAGAATAAGTTGTCATGGCCAAAATTTATCGACGTTGAACACAATATGCATTTACATAGATAAAAATAATAATTATTTTAATTTATGAATAATTATTATTATAAAAATTCAATTTGGGGTGTATAAAACAGCAGCTAGCAGAAAAAGATACAAAATGGAGATTCTTTTGGATTAAACAATGGAGATTCTGGAGCGTTACCATACAAAATGGGAATATAGCGCAAAAGAAATATTATCTTGAATAACAATGATGATAAGTGCCATAAATGTTGGGTCATAAGCTATCACGTCTCTTTCATTTCTGCTAAACAAACACTTATGCCCAACACACTACATATAAACACACTCATACCTTATACACTAGGGAGTATTATATTAGATTTGTCTAGTGCACTTCTCAATGTGTTACATGTAAACAAAAATTCATTTGAGCGTGCCTATATATAGAAGCGACGACAACTATTATCAATTCTCTATTCAATTAAAATTATTTATGAAGTTTCACCAACTACATATACATGGAAGAAGATTTTTGAAGTTTCTCCAAATGATTTTATGAAGATTTTATGAAGGAGTGATTTTTTCAATTGTTTTATGAAGGAGTATTATATATAGTGCCTTAGAAATTAATATTCAAATCATTAAATTTACAAAATATATAAAAAAAAATCGAAACTCGATTTGTCTTATTATTCATTTTTTTTAGTTAGAGGCAAAAAAAACAAATCAAATTTCAATTTAATGATTTCAATATTAATTTCTAAGGTATTAGAATATAAAATAATAGAAAAAAATCGAACAAAATAATACTAAAGTGAGCAAACGGCGATTGGTGTCCACAAAGATGTCACGGTTAGAAATAATGTATCAATCTCTAATATGGTAAATCACGTACGTTTCTAATATAGTTTATACTTTATTACTTTGACATTGTCATGATGTTAATAATGCCCATGGTAAGTAGGTTACTCCTCTTTTACTAAGGGGTTGTTCACTTTGATTGATAAAAAAATGAAGAGATAAATAATAAAAATATATATATATATATATATAACAATTTTTTTTGAAATATTATCATTCCAAAGCTCCTATGAATTTTTTTTTTTGTTATGAATTAGAAGAAAAATGAGAGAAAATAGCTACCCCGAGAAAAAAGAGAAAAAAAAAATGAAAAAAATTGTTATGAAGTAGAAGAAAAATGAGGGAAAATAACTACCCGGAGAAACAAACCCCCTATGAAAATTTATTATGAATTAGAAGAAAATGTGGGAAAATGGCTACCGAAGAAAAATTTCTATCATAACCAGGAAAAATTATCCATCATAAAAATAAATAAAAATTAGAGAAAATATATCTTTTCCCTCATTTTACATTCAAAGAATACATTTTTTTTTCTACCTATATTTTGTGGGCCTTGTGTGATATGGAATAATATCGACCTTTGCCACATCATCATACCTGTGTGGCAAATTATTATTATTATTATTATTATTATTATTATTATTATTGCACCAAAATGATAATAATTATTATAAAATTAAAATTAGATGTAAGATTATCTTCAAACTTATTTTCAGTCATCCTTTTCAAGTGAGAAGGCATGCACTCATTGCCTGTGATACAACAAAGAGAACCAAACTATTACTAACTTTATTCAAATAAATGTTGCAATTTAACATGCGTTTTGCATTCACAATGGTTATAATGTTATATGACCAACTCAGACTGCCATATTGCATTTGCATTCAACCTATGGAACTATGACCCGAAGGTCACACCGGTTCAAACTCCGGTTCGGTTTTTAAAAACATTGTTATTTTGCCATCCACCTCCTACTTTGAATATCTGTAACTCGATTGAGATCAAATAGTTTTAGCTAGCACTCAGCAGCGCCATGAACAGTTGTAATCCTACAGAAAATAGTACACACTCTATGCACATCATCAGAAATCCGAATTAAACGTTGCCATGTAACATTCTATTTTTTTAAAAGAAAAAAGAAAACTGAGCTGTATCGTTCTAATATCCAATTAAATGGATGGTCCTAATAGAAAGGGCCCTCAATCTAATACAGTTACAAAACTTTAATTGTCCAATCTTCTGCAATGTTCACGTTAGGCTTGCGGATGGTCAGAACAAATGGGCCAGGCCCTCCTCGAAGCAGAAGCGGGCCTCGTTCGACCTCTACCTTGTGATTTTTGGGTTCGACAATGGCAGTTTTTGGGTCAGGAGACAAGCCTAGAACTATGATCCTCTCCACGGTGCAGTGCGAGGTGAATTTGGGGGTACCGGAGGCCAGATTAGAAGAAGTAAGCTTTCCATTTGAAAATGAGAATCGTCGATGTATGTAGGCGCCTTGCTGGAATTCGAAGCTCTTCCCATCGTCAATATAAACCTCTCCTTCAGCAGCCTTGGAACTGTTTAGAGCGATGACCTATCATGAACATAGAATTAGAATAAGATAGATTTGATGAATGTTAATTGATCTTCTTCATTAAACTGAGCGACTAGAAGAATGCAGAATCAAGCTAAGCTGGGGATAAAAGACTGAAAAATCTAATTTTAAGATGTTCCTGCAACTAAAGAAGAGATAGAGGGTTAGTTTATATTCTCCGAGGCAACAAATGGCTAATGGAAGATGCCAGATAATACGAAACATCCTCACTGGATCTGTTTCTTGATGACCCAGTTTTCATAAAATCATACTCCTATGAATGAACAGGTTTTAAGTTTACATTATGAACAACATGCAGCAACGAAGACACGAGTTTCAGAACTGTCACTTGACAGAGGAAGATGGGGCATCTTGCAATGAAAATATACAAATCTTGCAATGACACCAGGAAAATAATATTCAATTGAAGACATTACAAGGGTTGAGGGGGCGTCTACTTTGAGGGATAGGACTAATCCCATGGAATGAGATAGGACTGTTCTAATCCCATGTGTTTGGGTTGGATTTATATCCCATGATTAGTACCAAATTAAGGGATAAAGAGCAGGCCAATACCGGGCCTTGGGATATACTCTATTTTTAATCCTACTAAGTAAACATGGGATTAGGCCGGACAAAATTAGTCAATCCGGCCTAATCACCCAAAATAAACGCCCCTAAGTCATGTGTATATGTTTGTCTTTGTCAGTGAGTGTGTGTGAGAAAGTGAGTGAGCACTCCGAGGAAAATATAACTTGAAGAGAGGAAGTAATGAGAATTTGAAGATAAACCAGAGTATAAGGATCATTTTCCATTTGGGTGGAGCTTCGACGAAATCTGTCTTTTCTGGGGATGATGGTACCAGCCCTTTGGAAAGCAGGTATGCTCTCTTCTAAAGCTTCCAACTTATGAGTTACTCCTCCCTTGAATGCAGCTCCAGTTCTCATATCATACCAAGACTGGTCCCCAGGAAGATACACAGAAACGTGTTTGGCTCTCTGTAGAAAAAAAAAAAAAAAAAAAAAAATCAAATCACATTAAGAGCATACAATAGGAATAGTTACACGGGTAAAAAGTAAAAAAAATCTTGTTAGAATGGGAACCTCAGTGTATATTCCTTGCACCAAGATACTGTTCCCAACCATAAAAGCCTCGTCGTTGTTGAATGACTTCTCATCAGAAGGAAATTCCATCCAAAGAGGACGAGCAACTGGAACTCCAGTGACATTTGCCTCTCTGAATAATGTGTAGAAGTACGGAAGCAACATATAGCGTATGTGTATAGCTTCCTTGATGAGTTCCGTATTTCGTTCCCTGAAATCAACATAATCATCAGAGCAACATCAGACACGTGATAAAAGGAGCAGTAGCTGCCATAGGTTGTAGATGTAAGCATTCAACATACACCATGAACATAACAATTTATCTAGGCAAAAAAATTATGGTCTACTTGCCTTATAAGTGGCAACCATAACTTCCTAAGCGTTTCAATTACAACACCCCAATTTTTTCCAGGCGAGTTCCATCTCACATCCGACTGAATTCCCACAAGTAAGCAATCAAGATCATGGCGTTTATTGTTTGTGTAAGGTTAAACAATGTCATTTTTCATAAAAATTTCAATGTGGTCACACATGGTAGCACATGTGGGTTGTACATGTGTAAATATTCAATGAAATTTCATACAAAATTTGCCAGATAATAGTTAGGGTGTTGCAATTGCAATATTGATAAAGGTGGTTTTGTGATGGAAATGATTACAATGTCATATTGTATTTGCAAAATAATCTACATATTGTGATTTTTAAGGGAGTGAACCCCACAAACAACATGCTACGAAAGCATTAATTCTGATCACTAGTATTTATTTACACGATTTGCATCAAACACTAATTTAGAGCAAGCACACATGCACAAAGACTACTGCAGCTTTTGTTTCAAGAAGACACAAGATTTGTAGGTAAAGCAGAAGATGACTTACCCAAATAACCAAGGCTCGCGTCTTTTTGTGTCATGATGAGCATGTGCTCTAAAAAAGGGGTAATAGGCACCCAACTGATACCAACGGACCAACAATTCAGTATCCGGATTACCGAAAAATCCACCAACATCAGCACCTGTGAAGCACACAAAACGAGTGGTGAAGGATGGATTTGGATACCAACTTAGGTTAAAATGGTCATTTACCAACCAGAGAATGACATTCCAGTGAGACCAAGAGTCAAAATCATGGGAACTGAGACCCGTAGCTGATCCCAGTCAGCTGTGTTATCTCCTGTCCAAATGGCGCCGTATCTTTGACTTCCAGGAAAGAAGGCTCTTGACAAAACAAAAGGTCTGTCTTTTCCATCACTACGCTTAACGAGTCCATTAGCTGTAGCCATATGAAAGTAGTAGCCATAGGCATTATGCAATTCTCTGTGCTCCACGTCTCCATAATGTAATGCATCTCTTGGCATTGTAACCTGATGAAAGATGAGCCTTAGTTTCATTGGATAATTTGGACAGTGAAAGGATCAAATTCAAGAAAACAAAGTGTTTTTTATATTATCGTGTAGAGGACAGACTTAATTCAGCAAAGCTTTGGGAAGTTTCAATTGTTGCAGGGAATCTTCTGGAAGATGAAAGTTAGTAGCTCGAGTCTGAGCCACGACTCAGAATATACAATAAGAACTTAGTCTTGAAATATGACTAATATCAATATTATATTAATGCATGAAATGCAGATAATTCATCATTCATATCAACATATATGACAAAATAATGAAACTAGTCGGTTTGATAGTTCTCAGAAGAATTCTCCTCAATGTGTGCATCTATATGAAGGTGAGAATTCGTGCACAACAACATTATCCATCAGTAAACACATTACTAACTATAGTGTACCCTTCTGCGAATAAGCTAAACACCGCAAATGAAATGAGGATATTCCGAAAATGTTAAGCTGTTTTAAGGCTACAACAACTTGTTCAGATTTAATATCCTTATTAAAAATGATCATACTTTGGGATCAAAAATGGAGAATCCAGGTGAAAAATAATATATCAGAAGAAAATAGTTGATGAATTCAGCCCATAATAAGTTTGAACAGAAGGCAAAATTTGCCTCCATTATGCAAAGTCCCAAGTCAGTTTAAATAGGATGCCTTATGTATTTTTCTAGATGACAGCTGAAATGTCACATGATAGAGCAACGCCGGGCATCAAGGTTTATACTCGGCGTAAGCCGAAGGTTCCGAACGCTGCTGCTGAAGACCACGCTTAAGTGGATTATTATTTATTATTATTTAAGTTATTTTATTATTCAGTTGCTTTTGGGTCAAGTTTCTTTATTGGGTCTTGCATGGGCTTTGTGGTAGAACTTAATAGTATTTATTAGCTATTGTTTTGGAGTCTAGGGTATCGAGAAGAATATTGTTTTGCGGCGTTGTGCTGTGGCAGAATCTCTTGATTCTGAGTTTTGAAGTAATTGTATTTTTATTTCCTCTATATTTGTTCTGTGATCTTCACTCCAACATCACATTTCTACCTAACCTTATCCTTCAACCCTTTTATGCTTCAAAGTTCAATGCAGTCTATTATGTGGTATCTGTTAGGCACTCAAGCCAGAATCCCTGACTGCACCAAGAGCTAGCTCAAAGGTAGAGGGTTGACCCCACAACTTAAGTACCGAGCAATTGCTTCTGGATTTGATGTGGGATCATTAAAGCATCACATCATTATCTCAAAGGCAATACTTCTGGCAAACATCTTTCCTTCCAAGGATAGAAATCCCATATTGAGATGACCTATGAGCACTAATGTGGAATAAATGGACTACAACGAGCAAATTGGAAGTCTCTCAACCTTATAAAACTTTCATACAGCTAAAACAAGCTATAGACTACAATAACTATATAATCACAGTTCTGAGTAAAGAAAGTAACATTCAAGTCGTCTTTCAGTTCCAAGTCCATTTTGTTGTTTGATCTAATCCAAAAGGCCTAACATACGGATCTAATATTACACAACTTATCAGCCAAAGCATTGCAGACTTCATTCTTTACAAAATGAATATCTTACTCTTTCAAAGCTAACATACGGCCCCTCTCCATTTGGAGGGCAGAGTGACATGTGCCAATGAGAAGAGTAAGGGGTGTTGAGTGGGAAAATAGATTAAATACCCAAGTTAATGAGGGTATAACTCGAAAGATTCAGGTGCGTTTCATATAGGGCTAAAAAAAATTAATTATCCTTCAATGATGTGTCAAATCAGTAATGGTTAAAACCCAAAATGTTGTGGATTTACTTTGAATATAGTGTAATGCCCTACAACCAATCAATCAACTAGGGAGGCTAAAATCAAACCCCTTCCACCCTTCCCAATCACCAAAGGGTAAAAAAACATGAGAGATTTAAGTTGCATGTATACACCCCCTCAAAACCAATTCATATGTTTCATAAAATGATATGCAGGCAACAATATACAGGCCACAAGATATCTGAAGGCCATTATGAAGGAAAACACAGTATAATATAAGCATATAAAATAGTAATGTAATGTATCAATACTATTCCTGTACAGCTAACTTAATTTCCGTTCACCCAGTCAGATGACTCTAAAAGTTCTTTTTCATTTATGAACACTTCAAAATCACTACAGACTTCCTAATTCCAGGGCAAGGAAATCTAGATATAGAATAAAAAAGCAACTCTGATTCAATAACGAGACATGGGTCCAGGATACATCTCATAAGTATGCTTTAAACCGTAAGTCCAGAAGTAATAAGCAGATAGGTTCTGAAATTAGAGCTACAAACATATTCTCCCATACTTCAAACAGTATCCTCTCATTTGACAACCCAAATAGATTTTTAGGGACCAATGGACTTGAAAATTTTTAGCTTCGCCAAAGGACTGTCTAACATGTGGATACTCTACTCATAGTTTCCATAACTTTCAAAACCTACAATAGTCTTTATACTTTATCTTACAATCCTTGGGTGACATGTAATTCAGAGTTCCAACGTTCAGTTTCAAACTTACCGCATTCAAAAAGAGTATGTGCACAGAAAACCAGCAGTCTAGATCAAATATATGATTGAATATCGTACAAGGGAAGCAGACAAGATTTCATTTAGCAAAACATGCATGAATTTAAGCTATGGAATATTGTAACACTCAATTTCACAAATTAGCCAATACAGCAAGCACGCAAAGCAAATAGGTTATATAAAATGACCAGCTGCATAAAAAATTAAGAGTAAAATCTATAAGGACATAGAATCCGAAAAGAAATATACCTCTGGACCATTGAAGACAGAAGGTTCGTTCATGTCATTCCAAATGTACAATGACGGAGTTGAGCCAACATAATTTTCATAAGAGAATTTCTCACCCCACCAGGACCTAATCTGTGGATTCAACATATCCAAGTAAGAAGAAGAGCCAGGCCAGCACCATCCATCAAAATCCTTCCCAGTCGCATCCCTCACATAATATCCCTTCTCGGATGCCTCCTTGTGTATATGATACGAATCATCCCTCTTGATGTGAGGATCCACAATAGTAACCATACGTCTACCTTTTGCAGATAACTTCTTCTGCATTTCTTCTGGATTAGGAAAGAGCATCCTATCCCATGTAAAATACTTCTTTCCATCTGTATGTTCGATATCCAGCCACAAAACATCATAGGGAATGTCATACTCATCAAATTTGGCATCAACAGTTGAAAACATCCTCCTCATCCCTATAGTTCCACCTGCACTGATGGTAGGCAATGGCGAACAGCTGAGGCAATGCAGATGCTCCTGTTACACTAGCATACTGCCTAACTACGTCCTTCGGCCCCGGACCCACAAAAAAGAATGCATCCATAACACCTGCCTCACTCATCCACAATGTATCAACCCTCTTCTGATCAGAAGGCAGCATTAACACCGAGTCGAACTCATCATTCCATCCAGTTCCTAAAACATCAATCTGCATTTCAGCAGCATTGAGCCAGAAGAAACCTGAACTTCCCCGAGACTTGCCATGGGATATCATTAGAGGAATGCTGCCATAGAGCCCAAAAGGAGAATCGTGGACGTATTCGAAAACATCAAGATTAAACAGCCTATAGGGCTCGGAGAACTCTACCCCAGGCCCCCTAGTCGGGTTTAAGGCTAAACTAGTGGCGTGTTCGGGAATTCCATACACAAAATCGGCTTCGTAAAACGAGACATCAAAGCTAATACTCTGCGGTCCGTACGGCCTCGAATCGGTGTGGCTCCTAAACCTCTCCTCCCAATCCTCATTCTCCTCTTTCTCCCTCAGTTGTTCGAAATCAAACAGCCCGTGTGAGTTCAAAGACAGCACTTTTTTCCCATTTTCGCCACTCTCCCTCACAAAAACCTCGAAGGGGTCATGCCTAATCACGGCTTCGAACCCTTCAGAGAGATAAACGACAGACATCGGACCGTTGTCGCTCTTATCCTCCTTCATCCTCTGCAGCCAGAGCTTCTTGTTCAAGAACTCCGGCACAATCACATCGGGCACCTCGAATCTCTTCTTGCGCGGGGACAAACTTTGGTCCTCGTCGATCTTCACCCTCATCACGCCATCCTGATACGCTGATATTGTGAGAACCAAGGGTTTTGCGGGCTTCTCTTGATTTTCGGAATTCTCTTGACTAGACTGTTTGGCTATAAGCTTTGCGACTAGATCGCCGTCGGAGATCGAGACATCGGTGGCGATCAAGGAGCAGGAGCCGGGTTTCCGGGAGCGGGCGCGCTTGCAGAATGGTGCCTGATTGCAGTTTCTGAACTCGTCTTTTTTCCATGAAAATACTGAATTTGCGAAAAGGAGAAGCAGCAAAAAGGTGGAAAGATGTCTTCCCATTGCTTCTCGTTCTAGTTTCTAGTGCAGAATAATTCAGTGGGGTGAAGAAATCGCATGGAATGGGAAGGAAATTGCTAACAATCTATGGAGTTTGTGTGTGAAGAAATTAGACTAGTGACTGGATGGTGGGTGGGTGTGTTTCATTCATACTTTACTTTGACCCATACATCTCTCAATAATTTCAATTAGCGTTCCTAACTTCCAGAATTACCAGATTTGGTCACCTCTTAACTGCAAACTTCTAATCTTGATTTCTAAAACTCAATGATAATTAAAATATGAACAATTGACACTTATTAGGGCATCTGCAGCTATAGTTGTCAACTGGGCCGGGCTGGCCCGGCCCAGCCCAAGCCCAAGCCCGCATCGACCCACCAATATTTAGGACCAGCCCAGGCCCATGAATGGAGTGGGCCGGGTCTGGGCTGGGTTTTGCTAAATATAAGGCCCACTTCAAGCCCACTTAGTGCAAGTCTGCCACGGGCCTGGGCTGGGCCCGGGCTTGGGCCTGAAAAAATGCCCAATAGGGGACCATTTAGACAGAGCAACCCAGCCCAGCCCGCACCATCTGCTGAACTGGGCCGGGCCATAATGGGCTTGGGCCGAGCTGGGCTGGGCCGGCCGGCCCAGTTGACACCTCTATCTGCAGCACGTTGGAGGGGAGGGGCTCGCGCCCGGCTGCGAGCCCCTCTGCCGACGAGGCAGGCTCTCATTCGCGTGCCCCTTTTCTACATATGGCGGCCTCTCATTTTGACGTCAGCAGGGTATTTTTTTTGTCTTTTTAAAAATCAATTTTCCAAAATTAAAATAAAAACTCTTAAATTTCCATTTATTTTCAAGCTCAATCTTTAAAAAAAAATAAATCTAGCTATGGATAATGAGCAGTTTCTCACTTGGCTACAAAACACTTGTCCCGGTGGTTCTCTACTAAAGTGGACGACAATCCAACACCGCCGCCGCAATTGAACCTCGGTTTCGTTCCCTACACAAGTACTCCCTATGGAGTGATGGGCTATCGGCTATTCTCCTACCGGTTATCAAGACCATTCTCCGCCCGGCTTCCCTCAATTTCAAACTCCGCCGTCTAAGGGAAGCCGAGTTGCGACGCAAGAACTCGAACGGCTAAATCTGTCAAGCTCGTTCGAGTCAGTTCGAACGTCCCTACCCCGGCGAAGAAGAAAGAGAAGGGCAAGCCGACGACATCGGAGGCGGCGTCGGCATCGACGGAGAAGACCAAGGCCGTGCAGTACAGTGCGGAGGAATCGGCACATCCCGTGAAGATTCGGTCTAGCATTTCCGAGGACCCAGCAGTTGGCGATCAACAGAAGGAGACAATTTTCTAGGGGGAAGATCATAGCTAGGTACAACGCTAAAATTGAAAGTATAGGCTACAAGCCTATAAAGCTTAAGTCGCATTGGCAGCGAATGATGCTCAAATGCAACCTCTTCCACGGCTACTACATCCAATGCAAGAGGGACTGGCCAAGCGGTCATGACTCACTCCACATATACAACGCAGTAGATGAGTTGTACGTAAAAGCAATGAAGAAACCTTTCAAATATAAAAAGGCCTATGAGAAGTTGTTGGAAATTTTAAAATATACACTATTTGTTTCTAATAAGAAGCAAAAGGGCACTGATGGTTCGTCCAACTCCAGCAATCCCGACGCAGAAGAAGTGGAAGAGACTGGAGATTTTCCCAATCGGAGCCGGCCGATCGATACAAAACAAGCAAAGGCCCAAGCTCGAGGAGACGATTGATTTGGACGCCATCCCGGAGGAAATCCGAACTCCAGTTTCTGCAATCAAACGTCGAAGTTGCCCAAAAATACTTATCTTTGCCAGATAAGAAAGCTTACGTCTTGGAGATGAAGGACCAAGCCTATAAAGGGAAGCTCATGAATTCGTATAGCAAGTTGCTCACCAAAGATACGAGCAACATGCGGAGGAACGGTTGGAGAAGCATTAGTTCCTCTGAGCTAAAATGTTGAGCATGATCGAATAGTAATTGCATTCTTCCTTATTGTACTTTGGTTTTTTTAATTTTAATTGTTGTATATCGTTTCAATTGAATAAAAAAAATCCAAAATTTGTGTTATTTTTTAATTGAAAATAGAAAATTAAATAAATAAATCAATAAATAAATACGAATCGAAAATCGAATTAAAAAATGAATCAAAAATCGAATAAAAAATAATTTAAAATAATATATTGAATTAGAGAGAGCCCCGGGAGAGAGCCCATGGACTGTGGCCGATTTTCGGAAAGGACTCTCTCCGCCGGAAAGTGGAAGGGGCTCTCGAGTGTACAAGCCCTTATACAGTATTAAACAAATTTACAACATGTGAATGTAGCAGCAATTTGTCTTCTTAATTTTAAATTCGATTAATATAGTTATATTATGATAGATGCATCTAAACTAATAGAGTAATAGCTCAGCTTTAGGGGAAATGTTTTCTGCATCAATGAGTTCATTACCTTGTTTATTCCGACAGGCTGTGGGCCCGACAAGCCCAAATTAAAAAAAAAGAAGATAAAGTGAAGAGACAAAGGGTGGACGTGGGTTTTAACCCGTCCACCCCACCTCCAAATTCACTTTTTGTCTTTTTTTTTTCATTTTATCAATTCACTTGGCACTAGCTTATTGGGTATTATATTTTGTTCTGATAGTATGTAAAATCAAATTATCTTTTGTATAATGTATTTTAAAAAATATATAAATTATACCAAAATTCATATTTTTTTTTCCTCTATAAATAGAGATCAATCTTGACATAATTATTCACAATTTAGAAACCACTTCTTATTCTCTTTTCCTTAATATCTATATCCATTTTTTGTGTTCATATTTTCAATGGATCCCAATAATCCTTACTCAAATTACCAAGATTTCCTCACCTCTCAAAGTTATTATCCTAATCTTGACAATATCCAAAACTCTGAAGAATTTCAAAATTTCGATGCTGGTTTGCATTCACAATTTTCACTAAATTCCACTCAATCTCCTATCTCCGAAGATCACCAACCCACTACAAATATCCCTCAAAATGTTCTTCAAAATTCTCAGCTTCCACAAACAAACACTTCAAACACTCCAAAAGCCTGGACAACTGAAGAAGACATTATGCTTATGTCTTCTTGGGTTATCATTAGTGAGAATCCAGCTATTGGAACCGATCAAAAGAGCCTCACGTTTTGGAATGGCATTTGGGAGCTGTACAAAAGATCCGGAAGAGAAAAACAGATACCGAAGTTCGACATAAGAACTGTGGAGTCGCTAAGAGCTCGTTATAAGCGTCTTAATCAAAATGTAACCAAGTGGATTGGATGCTACAAGGAAGCTTATCGCCAGCAAAAGAGCGGTTGGTCAAATGATGATATTGAAGATGCTGCACAAAAACTCTATGGGAGGTCTAAATTTTCGCACAAAGATGTTTTTCTACAAGTGATGCGTCGCCATCCCAATTGGGAGATGAATCTGAGCGAAGATCGCACACGGTCTCGTATGGAAGATGAAGATAGCGTTGAAGAAGATCGTGGCAGCTCAAAGAAATCAAGAACTGATGGAGATGATCCAACTGACTCCACTCCAGAAACTCCTCTCAGTGATGCAGCAACAATCCTTCGTCCACTTGGTAGAGATAAGGCTAAAGGTAAGGCAAAAAGAAAAGGGAAAGGTTCAACATCACAATCTTATGGTGTTTCTGATGAGTTCACTTCAGAACTACGAGCAATGAGGATCACACGTGAAAAAGAAGTTGATGCAATGACTAAATTGGCAAATTTGAGGATGAAATCAACTATGCTCAATACCTTGATAGGAAAGAGTAATTTATCTCCGGATGAAGAAGCCCTAAAACTTCGTCTAATGGCAGAATTGTTTCCTTAGGAAATTGTATGTTTATTTGCTAGTGCTTGTTTGTTTTTCTGATTTTAATTATTGTAATTTCAAGTTATGTAATATTCACTTTTCATGATTTTAATTAATGAAATTTTAGTTTCCATAATTTCACTAGCAAAATCGTAATGTTATATCTCTTGTTGCTTTCAATCTATGCTTGAAGAAAGAATCTTAATTATTGTTACTATAGGACAATGAACTTGACAACTCATGTATATGTATTGATGAGCTTTTTAACATCTTCTATATGGCAATTCATGCGTGTGACAGCTCACAATTGATGAGCTTTGAACCAAACTTGACCATACCTATAGGACAATGAACTTGACAACACACATTTTGAAGACAACAACTAAGACCCACATGCACCTGACATTTCATTCAATTGATGTGTTTGCCACTAACATGCATATATCACATCACCTGTTTTACCACAACTTTACTCACATGCGTCTGACATTTGCAACTTGATAAACTTGACCATAGCTTTACTCAAGTGCATCCGACAACTTATGCAGAGTCACATGCATATGTTCCATCACTTTAAATTCAATTCATCTAGCATCACTTACGCAGAGTCACATACATTGCACTATATGTATTGATGAGCTTTCTAACATTGCAATTCATCTAACATTTCGTTCTTTTCTTTCACATCTTCAAACTCCTCAAAGGAAAAAATGTCATCAAACTCAAATTTTTATCATGCTTCAAGTTCCAATTTTGATTCCAGCTTCATTGAAGTTGATGAGTGGGAAGAACGTATTGTTGATCAAAATAAAAAGGTTGATCGCATCGTCGAAGATGTAATCTTTCATATTCCAACTCTATCCATTCAACCTACAGATCACACTTCTAGAGCAACTAGACGATATATTGAGCGTATACGTGAGAAGGGCCATGAGAGTGTGTTCGAGCAATACTTTGCAGCCAATCCAATCTACCCTCCAGAAATTTTTCGTAGAAGGTTTCGCATGCAAAAGCACTTGTTCGAGCGCATAATGAATAAGGTGGTTGCTTCAAATGAATTTTTCCAACAAAACCGTGATGCTACTGGACGTTTAGGTATGTCTTCGATTCAAAAATGTACTGCAGCTATAAGGGTGTTGGCCTATGGAACTGGAGCTGATCTGCATGATGAATACCTTCGGATGAGTGCAGCTACAATAAGGAAATCAGTTACCGAATTTGTTGAGGGTGTAATTTCCAACTTCGGTGATGAATACCTCAGAAAGCCAACTGAAGAAGACATGGCATATATATTGCACGTTGGTGAAGAGCGTGGTTTTCCAGGAATGCTCGGGAGTATCGACTGCATGCATTGGGAATGGAAAAATTGCCCTAAAGCATGGGCAGGGCAATATGGAGGAAGAAAGGGTAAGCCAACGATCATCTTGGAAGCAGTTGCTTCGCAGGACTTATGGATATGGCATGCGTTTTTTGGAACTCCAGGTTCGAGAAATGATATTAATGTACTTGATCACTCTCCTATTTTTAATGATGTCTTACAAGGCCGAGCTCCAAAGGTTAGTTATGTTGTAAATGGTCAGGAAAGGAATATGGGATACTATCTCACCGATGGTATATATCCTTCATGGGCAGCATTTGTCAAATCTATTATTGCTCCACAAATTCAGAAGCACCAATTATTTGCTCAACATCAAGAGGCTGCCCGAAAAGATGTTGAGCGAGCATTTGGCGTTCTACAAGCTCGGTTCTCTTTTATCAAACGTCCGTGCCTTCTTTGGGATCGTGATATGATGGCAAAAATAATGATTGCTTGCATTATCATGCACAATATGATAGTGGAGGATGAAAGAAACACTTACCTAAACTATCGTGATCCTACAGAATTTATGAAAGATCGACGAGCTACTCAAAATGCAGAACAAAGTGAAGAAGAAGAAGAAGAAGAAGAAAAGGATGATATTTTTGCATTTTCTACAGAGAGGATTGCAAGTCTGAAAAAATATATGACAAATAGGACACAACTCCGTGATAGAGAAGCTCACAACGCTCTTCAAAATGATTTAATCGAGCACATATGGCAAAAGTTTGGCGATGATAATTAAATGTGTAATTTTCGTATAATTATTCGGTGATAGGTTGTTTATTTTTATTTTCGTGTTTCACTTATTGTAATTTCTATGTTGATTTGAGAATTTTTAGTTTAATATTAGTTTGTACTTTTATCAAAATTTTAAATTTCTTATTTTAAATTTTTTTATTTCACATAATTAATTTATTATAAAAGGTTATTAAAATAATAATATTTAAATAAGTTATATAATAATATAAAGGTGGGAAGGTTGGGTTGAGAATGAGGTCACTGATAAACTCATAAAAATAGAGGTGGTTGGGGTGGGAGGAATAGTAAATTTATAGAAGAGAGAGAATAAATATAATAATATAAAGGTGGGAAGGTTGGGTTGGGGAAGTGGTGGTTGTTAAACTTAGTCTTAGGGCACTCCCACCAGACAACTCAAAAGTGGGCTCTCTCCCACTTTTCCGGCGGAAAGAGTCCACTTCCAAAATGAGCTTCAGTGTTTGGGCTCTCTCCGATTATTTTTTTTAATTCAAAAATATAATTTCAATGTTTATTTTTTATTTTAATTTCTATTTCAATTTTATATATTTATCTTTTATAATTTCGATTTTTTTAATTCTATTTTTTATGAATTAGTAATAGACAAAATATTTGATACTCCCTCCGTCCTCCATTTCTTGACCCTTATACTATTCGGCACACATTTCCACCGAAACCTAGTACGACTTTTAAAATATAATTTTAAAATATTTTTTCTTTTAAGGGATAGTACGACATTCGTAGTATTCCGTAAAAGAAACAATACTTCAAAATTATATTTTAAAACCCGTACTAGGTTTCGGTGGAAATACGTGCCGAAAAGTTTTGGGTCAAGAAATGGAGGACGGAGGGAGTAGAATTTTATTTATTGATTTTAAAAAACAACATTACATAACATTTGATAGGGACTAAATCAGCTCATTCCACGTCATAGTAATACGTGGCGTCACTAGTTGAGAATAAGCGAATGGGGAAGAGACACTTGTCCTTTGAATGAACGACAAGGCATAAGCCTTGAGCTTGAATAAAGCCTTCTATGAAAACACTCCCGAAAAGTCGCCAAAAGACTTAGTATTTAGCCTAGAGAGCTATCCCTTTAGGGTCTAGCATCTGGCTCAAAGAGCTCTCCCTTCAGGATCTAGCATTTTCCTTGAAGATGCTAGCATCTGGACGAGAGAGCATCTTCCTTGAGGGATCTATCATTTTCCCTCAGGACCTACCATCTCCATGAGGGATCTGCACCTCTGCTAGGGATCTGCATCTCCATGAGGGATCTGCATCTCTGCTAGGATCTGCATCTCTGCTAGGGATCTGCATCTCCATGAGGGATCTGCATCTCATCTCCATGAGGGATCTGTATCTCCGCTAGGGATCTGCATCTCCATCAAGATCTGGCATCTCCGAGAAGCTAGCATCTACCTTAAAGATCTAGCATCTCCGAGAAGCTAGCATCTTCCCTAAAGATCTAGCTTTTTCCCCAAGGATCTAGCTTCTTCCTTAAAGAGCTAGAATCTTCTCTAAAAATACTAGTATAATTAATATTATCTTTTACAACAAAGAAAATTCACAGAAATGCCACTACCTCTTCTACAACTATAAATATATGGCAGCCACTACATTTTTGGTAACAATTCTCTCACTCTATACTTTACACTCAAGATTACGTGCTTCTAGCGCGAATCAACACACACTCACTCTAGAGGTTTCTCCTCCAAGAAACATCAACACTTTTCCAGTACTTGATACTGACTTGGGCGTCGGAGGTTCTTCCCGGAGGACCCCCACCCGCTCCTCCGGCTTTGTTTTGCAGGAATTCTTCAAGGTTCCCGGTGATGCGAGCTGGAATCGAAGACAATTCACTAGGATTTAGAGGATTTGATCCTCCTTCCATCAGTTCTTATGTTCATCTTAAGGATTCAATCATTCACGAACTCGATTTGTATTTTCTATTGTTGTTGATCTTCAACCCGGATCTAACAACTGGCGCCGTCTGTGGGAAAATCTGACTAAGGCGTCGATTTTCTCTTCGAAGCATATACGCTTCTCTTTAGATCTATTATTAAGCTTTTTTGAAAAAGGAGAATATTAACAATGTCTCTGGAATCTTGTTTATTTTTGCTGCAGATTTAGCAGGAATATTGCATGGAATCCTCATGATTTACCCCAAAAATTGGGGAAATACTCAGATCTGAGAAGGAAATTTCAGAATAAGGAAGCTAACAATCCCGTTTGAACATCTCGTCAGCTATGGAAGCATCAATTAGGGAAAAATCCCCAAACCTTTTAATGAAGAAGAAGATGGAAATGAGGAAAACATATTGCGGAAAATTTTGTTATAGCCGCTTCATAATCGACATCCTCCAGTCTTCTACTCCAATTCCGATATCATCGTCTCTAGATTAAGAACGGTCATTCCGGAATTTGAAAGAAATCAGAGTTTCTTCTTGCGAAAATCAGACTGTGTTCTCCTAAATTAAGGATTCCGTGCCCTCGTCCCCACGAAAAATCCACTGCCACACTATTTAATTTATAATGTGTCACGAGTTTAGCTGACTTTCTGCTTGTTTCAATTGCAGAGAGGATAAAATCTTAGATCTGTCTGAATGAGGCTCTTGAAATGGAGAATGTAGCAAGCATACCCAACAAGTGTTTGACAAAATACCTCAAAGAAGAGCACCATATTTGTGCTCGATGTACCTATGCTGCATCACCCCTTATAGGAGCCTCTCAACCTCGTACACATATATAGCTCCATGCTTCGATATAAGTCGATGTTGGAGTAGGAAATTGAAGGAGAAATGTTGTAGCCAATTTCGCATCTCCTACTTGTTAAAAAATTTCACATGATACTGAGCTCAGCAACTGTTCGAAGAAATGTCTAAGAGAAACATTGTTGCTTTGAGCTTTATTGTTTATGTTTGCAGTAGGCGTATACAGCTAACTGTCGGCGTTTGCCTGATCACTGCGCCTGATGTTACTGCGGATTTTAGCCTAAATTTCATTGAGCCACATCGCACAATGTGGATACAGCGAGTGACATAGCTCTTGGATATTCTAAGAAATTTCCTTCTATTTGATTTAAGTTCATTTGTAAAACTAATATGACTCTTTGAATTGCAGATTCAAAGTGTACCTCATGGTTTCTATTTAAACTAACGTTGAAGGAAATTGTTGTCAAACTACAACAGAGAAACTAGTCATCCACAACGGGGGTAACGTTGTATTACTTGTTTAAGCCGCACTCCTACGTGCA